>JAMZAV010000367.1:0-600000 GCA_024449915.1 Sweltsa coloradensis
CTATTATGCACGCATTCAAGACGTAGTGGCAATATAGACAACGATGAAGGATGATTACAAAAATCCCATTTCTCACCCAGGATTCGAACCCACGTCTCCGCTCTGTAGAGCTATAGGGAACCTAAGTGTCCGGTTCTCTCCGGTCAGCGTGGTATAGGCGATTAACCTGTGCTAAATGTTTCGTAAGCGATAGCGCGAGAACCCGACCACGGACCAAAATTATTTTCATACTGTAAGAAACTATAATCTTTCCTCTTTGCGTGGATATACATAACTCTGCTCTATCACAAATCTTAATGACATTTGTTTTGAGTTGAAGTGAACTCTACATTTACACTGTTGCCAAACCTTCCAAACTGCTCATGAAAAAGCACGTAAAAACATTTTGTCCGTGGCATCAGCATAACATTTGGTATCCGACTTGCTTTGTGGCTACTGTGAGGTCACTGGATTGTACTAGATTGTACATTACTAATAAAATATCCTTTAATGTGCCAACAAAATCTTAAATGCAAAGTACATTTAGCAACCATGGATAGGCGCGTGGTATGCGAGGATGCCACAGCCCACAGCTGCACACAACTAGGCTGCGTCTCGCTTAGGTTGCCGCTCAGTCAGAGATCAGAGTACATTTGCGATAGCGCGCAAACATGAGTCCATTTAACTCATAATAGTTTGAATTTAGGAAGCGTCATCGAGCAAAGTAGAATGCCATCATCTTCTTCACAAAATTATGCATCTTGTGATGATATTGGTTTAGATTTCTTTTGCGCGAGTCAAAAGATACGGCGAGTTACATTTTCGTACCATGCTAATTCTTATGGGCGCTGAGACCAGAGAGAACCAATTTCTTTCCCGCCTTCAAAACTTAGGTTCCCTATAGGGCTACGCTTTGTACCAGCACTAATCGTATGTGCCACCATGGACGGCTTCAAGTATTGTACGTACTATAGGGCCTATGTTATGTAGATTGTTATACTAAAAAGTAATACTACTAACAATATTATATTACAAAGAAAAACGCTATATAACAGGTATTATAGTAGACATGTACAAATAATTGGCCTCTTAATTCAGAAACATATATATTTTATTGTTAGGCTATTTTGGTTTTTTAACTGTGATAGTGATATTGTCTGATAAAGACTGCTGGAAAGTAGGCAAAATTTTACTTTACTTTTTAGTTTTATAAAATGCATTGGCAAATACTTGGGAGTGTTCATTGAGCGAGCGTCTCCACTTGACTCTTTTTTGAACAAAATCCGATCGTTGGTTATAAAAAATAAAATAAAAATATAAAAATGTTCCGATCGCTATGAAATTTTGCAGGGTCAATAAGTACAACATTCTCTCCTATTTTACAAATTTTCAGCTAAATCAGTCAAGACCTTAAAGACTTATTGGTATGTAACATTATGGGAATGTCGTACTCGGGTCGTGTTGCACGTACCGGTGCTCGCTCAACAACGCGACGGGACTTTAGCGTTTTCCTAGTAGATAACAGTTTGGATTGGGAGCATCATGTGGAACATATAAGTAAAAAGTCAATACAAGCTCTAAATTTTGTAATGAGGCAGCTACAAGGGGTTCATACAAAAATTAAGGCCAAAGACCAATGTTGGAATACGCGTGCTATATAATATGGGACCCTTATAAGGATGGCCATGCCAAAGCTTAAAACAAAGTACAGAGATTAGCAGCAAGGAGAGTAACTGGGAAGGTCAAAAGGTGGAGATTGGTAACTGATTCCAAGGGAAGGAGGATAAGAACATAACAGTGTAAATGAAATGGTAGAAGGTTTAGGATAAAATCCTTTAAAAATACGGAGAAGGAGAAACAGGTTGTGCAACCTGTTTTGTGCTACGAAAGGGATACAAGGATGGAATGAGATAAGTAATAAAATTGGGAAAAGATTATACAAAGGGAGGAAAGACCATGGCCTGAATTTGAAATGTAAACTAAAAAAGAAGGATGTTGGGAAGTGGTATTTTTTAAATAGAGCAATTGAATTGTGGAATGGAAACAATTGCCAGCTGCAGCTGTTGAGGAATCTTTGGTAAAAAGGTTTAGAAAGTGTTTGGAGGATATGGATTTGATATTATTTACTACAATTCAGAAATTAAAAGTCCGCCCCAACCGGGAATCGAACCACGGATCTCCCACATTCCAGGTGAGCGTCTTAACCACTAGACCATCAGGACGGGTACATTTTAAGCTCTGAATTGTAGTTGCATTATACATCTGAATGGATGGAACAGTACTGCAACGAATATCTGCTGCCTTTGAAAATGGATTTGATGATTTCGATGTAAAATAAGAAATTAAGAAACATGAATGTGATATTAGGTCTTGATACTTCTGATACAATTATAAAATGTTAATTTTAGGTACTTGCCACCAAGTAAACCACATATTTTAAGAATAATAAAATAAATAAATAGTAAATAAATAATAAATAAATAAATAAAAAAATAAATAAATACCTAGTGAATAGTCCTTGTAGGCCGTAACTAAATAATAATTTTAATATAGGCCTAAATTATAATTATACGAGTGAGCGCAGAGAATGAGTCTTACAACGCAAGACTAACGGGAATTTGACGTGATTAATTATATCTGTCTGTAAAATGTTTGTTTGTTTGATGCCAAACGACCAAACAGATTGAACTGGAATTTTAAATAGACATCCGTGACCAATGTAGGACTAGGCCTACTGAGAACTGCTAGCAAAGTGGTCAAAATCTGTTGCAATTTGAATTTTAAACCTAGGTAGGCTACAAGAAACAATTAATTGATAAACAGGCTGAAAATGTGTAGGATTTAATTTAACGACAATGGTTTTGTTCTTGAAGAAATCATTTTTATCGAATCATGTCTGAGAGGCGGTGAATGCATGTAGTGACCAAGGTGTGACGAATCTTACTTGCTCAAGTTCGCCAAAATTCCCCTGGGAGATTGAGTAAACCTTGCAATCTTTAGCCCTTCATTTATTTTGTACTGGCTATGTTTTCCATAGTACTGTAGGCCTACAGTACATATTATATTCATTTCAAAACATGTTCTATAATTTTTTAATACTAGGAAAACGCTTAAGTCCCGCCGCGTTGTTGGATGAGCGTATATGGTGCATTGAGATGCCATGTGTTACGCGGATTTTCTGTTGTTCTGTGAAAAAATCATTACTTAGTCGAAGATTTTTTTAAATTAAATTAAATAAAATAAAAAATTAACTTAATTTTTATAATTAAATTAAATAAAATAAAAAATTAACTTAATTGTTTTAATTAATCGTAATTTTTTTTAAAGAAAAAATCGTAAAATTGCAATTTGCATAAGAAATAATTATTCGATTGCGCTCAAATTTAACACGAATATATTAATTCATAATATTAAGGTTCTGTGAAAAAATCATTACAATAGGATAAAGCATGTAGGTGTTATAAGTCAAAGAAATTGTTTTAAAAATCGAAAAAAAATCGTAAAATTGCGTTTTTTATGAGAAAAAATTTCCCGATTGCGCTCAAAAACGTGGCAGTTCTAAGTTCAGAGATTTCGAAGGTCTCCATAAAATTTCATTGCAATCGGAGTATCAGTTTAGCCGGAATCGTGTTAACAAACACACAAAAATACAGAAAGAAAGAAAGAAAGAAAGAAAAAAAAAAAAAAAAAAAAAAAAACATTCCGGATTTTTTTCTCCAGTGTAGTGAAATGGAATCTTCGCTTCGCTCGCTACGCTCGCTACGCTCGCTACGCTCATCCAACAATCCAGAAATAAAAAAATCTAGGCCTAACCCGACCGTTGTTTGTTTGAGCCCGGGTATTCCACATTCAGGGTATAAACTATAAAGGCGCCTTAGCCAACTAGACTAGGAAAACGCCAAAGACAAGTGTTTAAGTTAAGTGTTGAGTACCCGGAAACAATTTGAATTTAAGTTGATTGATATAAGGTATAAATGATAGGGTATTGACTTGAGTTACGTTGGAATAAGGGCTCATCATCTGTAAGGCCATAACGTGCTACTCTAGCCAATGATAGGCTAGGGAGCAAAGATCGATGCTGGATCCAGGCTTATGTAGGGGGAGGAAATGGAATTTGTTAACGGGTACTCAACACATGAATCGTTCACTAATTGAACGACTGTGGCGTTTTCCTACTTAGGTCTAAGTCTTATACTAGGCTATAATTACAAATGCAATTCTGGTATGGGCAAGTAGGGCATAAATAGGCATGAATACACCCTCATAGACAGTCTGCTTAGAGTCAAAATTAAGAGTGGCAAGTGACAACATAATATATAAATGCACTTACATTATTTGTTAGATCACCAAATGCTGACCGCATAGCTTTAACACATTTATCCTTTGACGGTGGAGATTCTTCAGCCTTCCTTTTTGCCATGGCAACATTATTTTTGCTCTTGTCTGCTTGCTTGTTAGTTATGTTTGAAAGTAAGCTTATACCATTTCTACTTCTGGTAGAAATTCCACTTCTCATAAATGATGCGTTCCCATTATTAATACCGGTACGCTGGTTCATGGCAACTATTTTTTATTACCGGTACACACAAAGTCCAAATTAATAACTATAATTTGAAGATCCTTCTGTAAATTACAAGACAAACACAGATACAAATCTATTGTTCAGTAGGGTTTCTGGTATAATAGAGTATAGATCTAGGCTAGATAAAGGCCTACCAACATCACTATGGCCAGTACTATTACTACATGTGCGCGGCGCCGGGCCAGGTTCATTCTGTTAGGGGGGGAGTTCTATGAATCAATATGGCTCAGTTCGTAGTCGGCCATTCAAGGAACACATCCCCACGATAAGCTTACAGTCGCAGGATTGATATGAATAATTACTGTCAGGATAGGTACCTACATAAGAAAAGTGGTTTTTAGGGCAGATTTGAAATGGTGTTGAGTGTGAATTTCACGGATGTCCAACGACCCATAATCTGCATCTCTAAAAGTAATATCCCTGTTGATAGGACAAAGTTCTTGCTTGGGGAGGTTTAATTAGCTTTGTTTGTTTGTCCTGTACCAGGTTCACATATTTACTCCTGGAATCGTCGGATGTACGTCATAAAACCGGAAATAGGAGTAATAAGTACACGTTACGCCCAGTTGGACAAACAAACATATTTGCACCCAGTTTTGACATTTGACGAGGCTACGAAGGCCTAGAGCATACATACAACACGATGATAGGCTAATAGGCTTTGGGCCTAACTATATTTTTCAATATTTTGGCCTAGATAATAGGTTTCTAGTACATTGTTGTGCAGAACATTGCTTAACGTCTTTCAAGCAGACCAATCCTAGTTTTAGGTTATGTCGGCCCTGGGCTAAGGTTTTTGCTTAACGGTTGATTAATTGGCATTGTCCCTTTTAAGAAAGGCCGTGAAGATTCATATATAATCATTGGGAAAGATATTGCTCGGCCCGGCTTTTTCCATTTTAACTTCTAGCTTCTTTCTTAGCTTCTCACTACACAACCCAGCCACTACAAACTTTAAAAATGGCGCAATATTTTGTCGTTTTACACCCACTCCTGCTAAATAAGCAGGTGTAAAATTCTTACTCCAGTCGCAGTAGTGGTAACTTACAACAGGACAAAAAAACGTTTCTGGGTTGTGACAGGTACATTTACACCAGGACAGAAAAACGGGTTTTCGTGACAAACTTGTACCTGGTGTAATTGAAACAGGACAAACAAACAAAGCTATTGTAACACCACGTCCGTAATATCTTCCACAATTGCAGATTTGAATCCTGTGAAAAGGGTTGCTCGGACAGTTGTCCCATGGAGCATTCCCCAAAGAATTTGACTGTTGTTTTTCTATACTCTTCTAAAGTTGGTACCTATTTCCAAAGTTATTCTTCTTGCTGTGGCACTTGAATTGACATTTTTGCAATTAATTTAGTAGCTCTAGGCCTACTCTGCACACGCTCTAATTTGATTTTGCTGGTTTCTGAGGTTGGATTCCAAGCAGGACAAGCATAATATGTTAATTGTGATCTTATAAGTGCAAGATACATTGTTCTTTTTACACTGACTGTCAGGTTTTGAGCAATAAAATATAACTGTTGAATGGCTTTGCACAAATTTTCATGAAAAAAGTTGACAGGTAACAAAGTGAAAAAAGAGTGTAGCATAGCCTCATTTGACAGAGAATGGGGTATCCAGCATGTCTAATCCTGACATTTGCTATTTGTTACAGAAAAGTTTTGTTGTGAACAATGTAGATTTTTCCGGTGACATTGGTACCTGTAAGTTAAAAGATTCAAATAGAAGAGAAGCAGAGGATCTCCCATACGAAGGTAACTAATGATGCAGTCATTTCAGCAAAACGCCTTAAAATTAGAAGCTCGGCAAATCTTAGAGAGATTCCATGCAGAGCATGTTGGTCCCTATTCAAGAAATGCGCATCAATAAGTAGTCGGATTATTGGTAGTTCTAGTTTCCCATTTCTTTCTTGTAGGTGATTTCCCAATACAGCTGAAATTGGCAATGGTAACATCTATTTATAAGGGTAAAGGTAAAAAGAGTGATAGGTAGTGATTCTTATCGACCTAATATCAACTCTTTCAATTATAGGTAAAATTATTGAAAATATTTTGCACGTGAGGTTATTAAATGAAGTGGATGCATCTGAAGGTTTAAGTGCAAACTAGCATGGTTTCAGGAAAGGTAGGCCCTAAGGAAGGGTCACAAAGTACCCTTCTAGCAGTTCTAGCATTTACAGATTTTATCTATAAAGGGATTTACAATCAGAATGGTAATGTTGGAGCCGTCTTTGTTGATCTTAGGAAAGCATTTGATTCAGTACGTAGTATGCCCTCGGCATATTTTGCGATCTAAGCAAGGCATTTGACTGTGTTCATCACGAGACTATATTAAAAAAATTAGAAATGTACGGCATTCGAGATACTACACTAAAATGGTTTAAATCATATTTAACCAAACGTAAACAAAAAACTAAAATTAGGCATGAAGATGGAAAAGGAAGTTGTTCAGAAATCTATTCAGATTGGGTAGAAACCGAAGCAGGAGTGCCTCAAGGCACAGTACTAAGTCCCTCCATTTTCTTATTATACATAAATGATCTCCAAAAATTTATGGAACATATCAAAGTGATCCTTTTTGCTGACGATATCACTGCTCTTATCATAGCAAAGTGTTTTTTAAACCTAGTTAGGGAGTCCAAACTTGCAGCAAATTTAATCCAACATTGGCTTACAACAAATAAACTAGGAATGAATATATCAAAAACAAATTTTATCCAGTTCCATCTATACCAAAAACAAATTGACAAACTCCCAGAACTTGAGATGGATAAAAATTTCAAAATAGCACGACTCACAAACACGGGTTTCCTTGGAGTTACAGTAGATGAAAATTTAAATTGGGAAGCACAGTTAAAGAAACTGACCCCCAAATTGAGCTCTGCATGCTTTGCACTGAGAGTGATAAGAGATGCCACGGGTGTTCAAACAGCAAAAATTGCTTACCATGCATATTTCGAATCATTGGTTAGGTATGGGATACAAATATGGGGTAGCACTACACACATTAATGAAATATTTTAACTACAAAAAAGAGCAGTTCGCATCCTGGGAGGCCTTTCGTATAGACAATCATGTATACAAACATTTAAAAAAATGGAAATACTTACTGTAGGCCTACCGTGCATCTATGTATATGAGCTCCTTAAACATAATATTGTAAACAAAAATGATGAAAATACAACAACAAACGAAAATATTCACCAACATAATACGAGACAAAAAGGTAATTTACATATACCCCACAGCAACACAGTGAGATGCCAAAAAGGCTCACATATAGCGGGGATAACTCTTTTCAACAGTTTACCAAACAATATAAAACAGATAGATAACACAAAACAGCTCACACAAAAAATATATACCTACCTGGTACAAAATGCATTTTATTCAATTGCAGCTTTTAAAGAAGGTCGAATTGAAATCGAGTAACATGTAGTGACTTCGACAATATACAAGGCCTATGTCCTTCATTGTTTTTAATATATATATATATTTATTTTATACATCATTAGGGTCATGCTCATTTTAATGTATTTATTAAGGGATTTTATGATGTTAGTTTTATACTGCCTTGTGAGATAGTATAATATGTATAACTTAGTTTTAAGACCTGTGACCTGTAATATACCCCGGACACATATTGTGCGAGGGGTCGCCATTATGCAATAAAAAGAAAGAAGAAAGAAAAAGAAAGAAAGAAGAGTACCTTTTTAACCTCTTTTAATGAAAGTAAAAACCAGGTATAGGTAACACAAGTCCTAAGGCCTATTTGTTATCAATTTTGGCGGATTACTTTTTAAAAAGAAAAATGTTCATCAATCTTGCAAAATATAATTCAAAAGTAGGCCTCCTACAATCTTTTTGTGGACTACCCCAAGGATCAATATTAGGATTTAGGACCCCTTTTATTTATTCTCTACATCAGGGTTGCTAACGGATTTTGAGGGTGCAAAAAGGATTGACAAATTTTTATTCCAATTTACGGATTTATTTATAAAAAAAAAATAGTTCTTTGTTTTAGGCTACACTGTTTTAACTAGGGCTGGGCAAAAAATCTATCTTTCAATGTGATATCGATAAGTGGGAATATTCACGAGATATAAATACACCAACAAGGCTAAATTTCGTAATTTTGGTTTTTGGTGGAGGTGCCGGGTAGGTAGTCGAAATTAAATTTATCCTGCCCGGATCATGGTGGAGGTGCTGGGTCACCAACGCGGTTATGAGATCGTAAAAATTGTTAAAAATGCATTAATGGTGATACCTAGGGCTACCTTATCAACACTATTTGGCCTCAAATCATTAAAAATAGGCATAGGCCCTACTCTTTTAATTTTTTTAGATTTTCAATTTTTTTTTACAATTACATTTTGATATCGATATATCGAAATTGGTACATTTAGGCCTATAAGGATTTTATTTTTTCTTGGTGGCAACCCTGCCTGCTATACATAGATGAAATCTAATTGCCCAAATCAATTATATTTAATATATGCTGATGACTTGTTTTTTTTATTTAGAAGGGTGAATGTCGAAGAGATCTTAAGACGTCTTCAAGAAGTTCTCAAGAGGATGGATTCTTGGTTTAAAACTCAGGAACTTGATATAGTTGTTCCGAAACAAGTAAGCACATGCTGACGTCACTGGCGGGTAGATTGCAGCCAGTCAGCGGTCCCCGATTTAAAATACTGGTCGCTCATTGGCCCGTCGAAACCACACACATCTGCTTACTTGCTTTGGAGCAACTATTTAATTATATAGTAAAACTAATTTTATGATTTTTCATGGCTAATGATAGAAGCATGAATGATATTCATTTGAAGTTGAATTGTAATGTAAGATTGGTTGTAATTTAAATTTTAAGAAACATTATGAATATATGTGGGTCATTATCTCAATGACACATTTGAGATGAAAAAATGACATTAAAAATTAATATTTCTAGAATTTTTTTGTTGGTGATCACTGATTAGGCTAATGAAAAAATATATAAGTATTGGCAGAGCTAAAATGCCGTTTATTTATTAATTAAAAGTAATTAAATATTAGGCCTCCGCCTAGGCCAATCATAGTAATACCAGTGACATGTCTTACCTACCTAACCCTACCATCGATACTCATTAATGAAGCAATTCTCTGTTTTGAAATTTCCCAGCTTATTCACCACAAACTCCTCCATCCACCACCATGCCACTAGAGGGCAACACAATATATTTTTAGACCACCATAAACTCTCACTCAATTCCAAAAGCCCACACTACCTTTGCTCCCTTATATTCAACTGACTACCACTACCTACAACTTAAAACTCATGCTGACAATTTTAATAAATTCCGCCGCATGCTCAAATTGCACCTCACAGATAAAGCCTACTACTCAATCGATGAATATCTGAAATCATAAAAATGTACTGTAAATTTCCACTACATTAGCAGGCTATATGACCCCTCATCAATAATTCTTTATTTTTCATTGCATTATACTTCATTTTTCTTCTCGTGAAACCGAATATTTTTCAATGGAATTTTGCGTAGCCTATCGTTATGAGATGTGCAAAAATATTTTTTTTAAAGTTTGAAAATTCGTGTCTTAAAAATAAAAATTCGCGATCTTTCGTTATTAAAAAAAAAAAAAATTGATAATGCACAACTAAAAAAAAAAACACGAAAAAACGCCTTGTTTAAAATTATTAGTAGGGACCTATCACAAATTCCAGGACAATATTTATGATAAATTTAAAAGAAAAACAAGCACATGAGAGTGAGAATCAGTTTTAATTTTAAGCTCAATTTCAGCCTTCAGTTTTCTAAGTTTCTGACAGTTTTTACCACCAGATTAATTTCGACTACCTGGCACCTCCACCAAAATTACGAAATTATGCATTTTTTGTGTAATGTCAATATTTTGATATGAAGTATTTTGAGCTTACTCGCATACAAACGATTATTACGATCTCACAATTGCGCATGTACCAGCCAGGAGCCCAGGATTAAATTTTGACTACCTACCCGGCACCTCCACCAAAACTTAAAAAAGCTTTGTTTGGAATTTCGTGACCTAAATCACATTTAAAGACATAGGCCTAATTGCTGATTTCATGATACACGCGGGAAAACGGCGGGTAGGCCTAAATCCATCTTGGATTCGGATTCAAATTTCGTGGATTCGCACAGCCCTAACCATAACCTATCAAACTTATTTTTTGAATGCTTTGTTAAATATTAGTAGTCACAGGCCTAGTCTAGTTTTTAAAGCAGGCCTAAATCCGTCTAATGTTAGTTGTTTCTTCTATTCTCTTTTTTCTTATAGTATATTGTAGTAAATTAGTAATAGTGAAATATATGAAGCAGGTAATATGGAAGAACATTTTGAAGGGAGGAGCTCTCATCCCTACATTGTAAACAAATGAATATCACCTATTGTAATTTGTTTACGTACTGGAATTACAATAAAGATTATTATTATTATTATTAATACCAGTAACAAATAGGCTTACAGGTAGGAGGCCTACAGGTAGGCCCATTTCAACTGTTAATTGTAATAAAAATGACTACCTTACCTAGTAATTAAACACACCCATCATCTGAATCAGTTTCACATCTTATTTGTGTAACCAATTTGTACATTGTTTTTCTGGTAACTAAATGTGCACTTTCTACTTTAGCCTACAGATATTATACCAAAGGTAATAGGCCTACCAGTGACAATTTTACTTCAACTGTTTATTACAACTAGGAAAACGCTAAAGTCCCGCCGCGTTGATGGATGAGCTTTTTAAAGTTTTTAGTTTGCGTGGGATATCTTTACTTTTGCAAGTGCTTTGTTTTGCTGCCTACGCATTGTAGGTGATTGTTGTCAAGTTTCTATTGTTTTATGTCAGTTGGTATTATTTACCGTAAAAAACTTATATTAAAAGCTTTATTTCTATGGATTCTGGCTAGCTTTTTCAACTTTTCCTTTCAAAAGGTATTACATCACCATAACCTTAATGTCCATGAATAATATGAACGTTGTAGCCCCACCTGTTTGGTCAGAATTGGCCCAAATGGCCCGAAAATATCGTACAAAAAATCAAAAAACTTATATTAAAAGCTTTATTTCTATAGATTCTGGCTAACTTTTTCAATTTTTTCTTTCAGAAAGCAATACATCACCATTACCTTAATGTCCATGTGAAATATGAACGTTGTAGCCCCACCCGTTTGGTCAGAATCGGCCCAAATGTCACGAAAATATCGCACTAAAAATAAAAAATTATTGTAAAAGTATGATATTCATGAGAAATATTTCTTCGATTGTACCCAAAAACGTAGCAAGTCTAAGTTTAGAGATTTCGAAGGTCCCCTCTAATTTTCAGCAAGATCGGATATGCCGTTTGCCCGGTAGAGAGCGAACAAACAGACGGGAAAAAAAACAAAAAAAAAAACACCCGAGCTCTATTTTTTTGGGGGGTCGGTGAAATTGAAGTCTTCGCTTCGCTCATCCAATAAAATGACTACCTACCTAATTAAACACCCATCATCTGAATCAGGTTCACATCTGATTTGTGTACCGTAACCAATTAAATTGGTTTTCTGGTTACTAAAGGTGCACTAAGTACCGTACTTGTTACAGATATTATACCAAGGGTAATATCAGAGACAATTGTCTTGGTAATACCAATCAGCCACTCCGACTTAAAAGGGGAAAAGTACAAAAAAATTAAAAAAATTAAATGAAAAAAAAAATGTTTTTAGGCTATTTGAAAGATAATGCATGTAATTTTATGAAACCAAAAATAGTTTTTTTTTTTGTAAAATAACTATTAGTCTGTATTTGCCATTGAAATTATAGCTTTTGTTGGTGTAAGTGGAAGATGATTTTTTACAAAAAGTTGGCAGCCTGGTGTTCTAAAGAATCAGCTGGTACCTCCATTTTAAGCAGTTCATAAGTTAAGGTCATGTGTGAAGAATCTAAACTGTGAATTTCAAGTCTTTATGTAATTATATCACACCATTTATTAATGAATAATGTAATCATGTTTGTGATGTAACATCCGTGACAATAAAGGCAAATAAGTTGTTTTTTGGTGTATAATAGTTGCTTATATTTTGCTAGAAGTTGGTGATGTTGACAATGTACTTGTAGGCTAACCTTTAACATTTTTTAAGTGTTCATAGCTTTAAACATTTCTGAGAAATAGTGTCACGGATGTTACATGTCGCGGATGTTGTTGAAAGATTGTGATGTGATTACTCACTTGAAATATGATCAATCAATTGCAATGAAGGGGTTTATTTAAAAATAAATATGCTGATGTGTAGCCTAATCTTTTTCTTATTTTTAATACGGGAAATGTATGGTCCTTGTCACTGTTATTGAAATACGTTAAGAGTTAAGAGCCGAGCTTTGCCCAACTCAAATGCGCGCACTCAGGTGTTGATGATTTCTGCTGAACGGTTGGTAATATCACTACCAAATTTTGCATGGATGTTATTAAAGTACATTTATATTTATATCCGCAATTGGTTGCAATAATTAGGCCTAAGCCTTAAAGGGGTATTTAACCGCTAGACTCAAAAAATATATTTCATTCAGGCTAATTAGTAATGAATTTAGCAATTAACAGAAAAATTATTTGGGCCACCATGACCTCCCAAAAAATTGTCAAACATGATATTTTTAGAGCTAGGTCCCATCGGCAAAAATCTCCCATAAGAAATAACATGGGGACGATGTTTATGCCCCGTGACCTTGGAGGATTTTGATCAAAAAAAATATTGGCCATTATTGACGTACTCTACAGCCTTTTCTGTAAATTCTCTATATTTTGTTTTGTAATTTGGGCAAGTAGTTCGGTCAAAATATGCTGATTACCAAGATGGGGTGTGATTTTGGAATGCATATTTTTGCGTGTTTGAGGGTATATTTGGGCACAGTTTCAAGACAAGATGTTATAAAGGGGCATTTTAGATTGGTACTATGCTCTAGTATCTATGTGGTCCAAAAAAGAAGCAGGTTAAAGCCAATTTAAGAAATTTCCCAAAACACCGATTTTCGCAAATTTCTGGACCTAAAAAATTAAAAAATTCGTGTTAAATCACGGTTACAAGATATGATTTTTTAAACGGTCATTTAAGTGTAGTATTGTGCTATACATCACGTGGTAAAAAATAATTTTTGGGGTTTTTAGCCCCTTTAAAGATCCATTGCGAGGCATAGGCCTAAGTCCAAAAACGCAAAAAAAAGAAATCCAAAACAAGGATTCCAATTGTGGAAATTCCCACCAAACCGTTTATCTTAGGATAAAACAAATTAACCTACGCGTTCACATTGATTTAAACGTTGATATCCAGTTTGCAAATTTGAGTTAAAAAAATCTGTTTCCTTGGAATAAATTCCCGAAGTTGACCAAAATGGAGTAAATTTCGGTGATTTCACTAAATTTTAATTCAAAATCAATGAATTAGGTAATTTAGAAATACACGTAGGCCTACTAGATAGCATAGATTTATTCTTTATTAGGCCTACCAATAGCGTGAAATTTGATAACTGTGTTATAAACCGTTTACCCGATAAAAAAACCAGCATGCTAGCGTCAAAACTTGTCTCCGCGCCAGCCTCAACAACTTCTTAACATCACATTTATTTTATTTTACAATTTTATTTTGAACCCAAAAATTTAGATGATAAGGAATGCTTGAATTTGTAACTAAGAATAACATAGTAGGCCTAATATAAATTGAAAATGGTTAGAAACTGGCAAGGCAAAGTGTGTGTAACATCCGTGACAAAAATCATTGTAACATCCGTGACGCACACAAAAAATCATAACAATTAATATCATTTATTTTTAAAACAATGAATAGGTGATTATAAGGGTTCATCTTTCATGGATAAGCTCTATGTATATGGAAATGTAGCTGTCTGGGTCAGGGACCGGAATTTTCTATCTTTTGATGATGATCCGGGATCCACTTCCCAAACAATGTAACATCCGTGACACCACATTTCACTCAATAATATATCTAAAAATTACAATTCATTTAAAAATCTTTTTCACCTTATGGTAGGTAGTGTGTAAACACAATTGTCTCAGTATAAAACATTACAATTAATTAGTTAATTCAAGATTTTTAGGTCTATAAAGAGTGAAATGTAACATCCGTGACAAGCCGGAGTGGCTGCAATGAGAGTTACTTCAACTGTTAATTACAATAAAATGACTAATTAAACACACCCATCATCTGAATCACATTTGATTTGTGTAACCAATTACATTGGTTTTCTGGTAACTAAAGGTGCATGTTTATACTTTTTACTGTTATTATACCAAAGATAGGCTACCCGTGACAATTACAGTTACTTCAACAGTTAGGCCCTAGTTAACTATAAAATTACTAGGCCTATTTTAGAACTACTGAATAGTAGGGATGTGCGAACCCACTATTTTTACTTCGAACTCAAACTTTCCCAGTTTAAAAAACCGAACTTCGAAATTAACATTAAACTTCTAACTGTATCGAACTCGAACCCAACTTAAAGCTATATCAAACCGTTAGGTAAAATAGTGATAAGTCTACACCGGCATCTCCACCAAGAAAGTATGTAGGCCTAACTTCTGGACCGGCACCTCCACCATCCATTTATTTTTGTTTTTAAATTTGCACCTGTAGGCCTACACTGAGAAGAATTTTTTATTTGTCAAATAATAGGGCCTATGTGACCGCACACCACTACAAATTAGTACAATTTTTTTCCCGAACTTTGAACTTTTTTGGAACTCGAACCGAACCCGAACTTAAAGTTTGAGTTTGAGTTTGAATTTCGAACGTTCGCACATCCCTACTGAAAAGGATAGATAATAATTTAATACTAATAGGTAGGCTAACTTGTTATCCTAATAATAAGGCTCTAAACAGACATCAAAACAAATTACCTTAGCTTATTTTTGTCATTAGTAACTCTTATCAGGCCTTGGTATTACCATTTTAGAGTTTCCTGTACTAATGACTGTAATACCACTGACATTTTGATGCTGATCTTAGCATAGGCCTATTTAATAAAGTTGGCAACTTGAAGCTTGGTGCTTGATGTTTTTTTATTGCTATTACTTATGCAATTATAAAAAATACCACAACAAGGTTATTGAAACTAAACTAATATAACAGCTGAAAAGATGGTAATACCAGTGACCAGTAGAAAGTATATTGTCTCACATTGGTATAGGCCTAATTAAATTGATATCAAATGAAGTCTAGAATAGCTCCAGCCAAAGGCGACTCATTATTTCCAATCACAAAGAACATGACTAGGCCTATTTAGTTACCACATTACAGCAACACATTTCTGTTTTCTTGATGGTTGTTGTTGATTATGTGGGAAATTCAAATGAGCAATACCAATGACACAAATTGTTAGGACATGGGCCTACTTTTGAGAACAATAATATCTTCTAATATTAGGCCTAGGTACATTATTAGGCCTATAGGCGGCAATAGGCCTAACAACTTGAGGACTATTTATTAAATACCGGTAGGCTGTCTACTAAATATGTATCAAATTCACCCAGACATTAGCCTACCATATTCAATTGTATTCATAATCACACACTTATTACAAAATTAATATGCTAAAGTAAAGTGTAAGTTGGGACAAAATGGCTGCCATGTTAAATGGAACAATTTTTTTTTCCTTTTATTAAATAAAGCCTAATTGTTTCTTTTGTATACATTTAAACCTATTCTATTTGGCTAATTATATATTAATATGTTAGGCCTGCCGACTAGGACTACGACTTTATGTGAACTGGGCATACTAGGCTAGGCCTAGTGTTGGGACTTGAAAAAATTTCAATTCATTGAAAATTTTCAATGGCAGTGCATTGAAAATTTTCAAGTTTTTATTTTTATTATGTTGTTTTATTATGCAGTTGCCCAGTTGGTATTTGGTATTTAGAATTTGGCTCTAGCCTCTTGCACAGCAATAGGCCTAATGCATGCTAGGGCCTGGCCTAGGTCTAGAAGTTTGTCAATGTGGGAGCTAGGTCACATTGTAAATACGAAGCCTGCAAATTAAGGTAACATTATTTTTTGTAGGTTGTATAGGCAATAGTCCGGTTGGGCCATAACCAGATAAAATCTATCTTTAATTAGCACAGCTGAGGGTTAAGTGGAACTTAAATGCCTAGGGTACCTAGTGGAATGGAAAGACTGGGACAAACATTACTTTGGTGTGCGGTCTTCGCCTCCGATTAGTCTGTAGGTACCGGATACCGTATTGTTTGTAGTGACTATAAGCTAGGCTTTCCCTTAACCACCCGAAACGTTGGGTGTATTTTTTTTATCATTTTGATATAAAATGTTTTATGCTGCTTTTGTTTCCATCATTCATGTTGGATACTACCCCAATTCAATGTACTCAACATTTTTGTCTCAACGATTATTTTTACTAGGAAGCTTCGCAAACGCTTTTTTTAATCGCGTTGATGGATGAGCGTTTTATAAGTTTTTAGTTTGCGTGAGATAGGCCTATCTTTACTTAAAGGGATCGTTCACCTCTTATGTAAAGGTTTACACAGACATCTATTAACTTCAGGAGACTCCTTTTACAACAAATTATTGACCAAAAATAATCGTAGTAACGCTAAATTAATTGTTAAATGTGCAAATAAATTTCCTTCATCTTCCCACTAATCAGTCGTGGCAACAGTGCACGAGTAGCGGCCGGCAGAGTGTCGAGTGTCGAGGCGAGCTGCGTCATCTTATTGGGCTATCACTTAGCACGCGACACAAGCTGTGAAGGAGGGTGGGGTATATGACATTGATACTCGCTTTAAATTAGGACGAAACAAAACACATGCTCATTTCTCAACCCGGCTGAGATGGATTTGGTAATTTCTGGATTAATTTACATAACATGTACATCTGTTATTCACACATAGCAAAATACAATATTTTATTTGCGACGTAAAATTAAAATCAATTAATCGTACGACGTCTATTATACAATCTCGTAATCTCGTGTATGGAGCAGTCATGTCACTGTTTACAATAGAATAAGCAGGAGAAGGTGAATAACGAACCAATAGGGTGCACTCTTTCTCAGTCTTTTTGTGTACTTGGAAGGAGCATAAAAATTTAATTTATCGTCTTGTCTTGTCTCTACGCTAGATACGGCCATTCCATTAGCACAAGTATCGAGTGGTCATTAGTTATTACAAACTTATTAAATTCTGCTGTTTCGAAAATCGACTAGTTCGATATTGGTACGCAAGTGCCCCCCCCCCCGGCTATCAGTCGAAAGATAAATATTAAATGCTGATGCACTATGCCAGTATTCTAATTGTTTGTTGTCCAATATGCTGAACATTGACGGAGAATTTTTATCTTATGTTTATGTTTGGAATGGTTGTAATAGGCCTATATTATGAGCCAGCCTGCATCTACTAGAAAAACAATATGCTATTAGGAAGAGTAAACAAACACTGCTCGAAAGCCTTATGCATAGTAATGATGAGGTGAGGTATGTATATAGGCCTATACAGTCACTGATATAATATTGTTTATCTTTTTACGGAGCATTATAATAGATAGTACAAGCGTAACACGAGAGACTTATTCGGGAGGTCCCCGGTTCGAATGTTCGATAGTTACCACTGGCAACCCTGACATTACATATTTAGTTTTACGAAAACTGACGCTATACCATAGCTACTTTATTAGCAGTATGTTTTTCAAATCAAGTGTTGTTGACTACTGTTATGAATTGTTCATGATTGTGAACGCGGGCCTTCCGCTATGGTTTTAGTAGAACAGACTATTCCGACAGATTGACTGGGCCCGGCCTTGCGCGTTACAAGCCGCTAGTGGATGTGCTGTGTTGCAACACATCGCCAGCTCAAGAACAGTGACGTCACTGTTCTTGAGCGCGGCGATGAATTTAAAGACCCCTATTGACGTAGGTCGGGAAATATACACAAACTACTTAGTGTTTATGTATCTATTAGATATTAAGACTAACTTGTTAAAGAGGTGAACGGGCACTTTAAGCAAGTGCTTTGTTTTGCTGCCTACGCATTGTAGGTGATGGTTGTCAAGTTTCTATTGTTACTTGTCAATTATTATTTCCTGTAAAAAACTTTTAAAAAAAAAGCTTTATTTCTATGGAGTCTGGCTAACTTTTTCAACTTTTTCTTTCAAAAGGTACTAGGGGTAATGTGGGTAATTGGAAACAGGGCGTAATTGGAAACGCCCTTTATAACTTCCGTATGTGAAGTTCAAATTTAAAAAAAATTGTTAGATAGCATGGTCCAGAGTCCAGACCTTTATGGAAAATGTGCAAGTAGTTACAGCTTCTTCTGTTAAATTAGATGATGTGCATGACATACACATTGCAACCAACCTCTACACAAAAAACTTGTTTCAATTTGAAACACTTCTCAAAATTTCCCCCGTTATGGTCCTTATTTTGTTTTTAAGAAATTTGTTCTTTGATGGAAATTAATAAAGACACATTAGTCAACAATATGGTACAGGTGAAATTTAGATAATTACCATAGTTTCTCCTGATAAGCAATGTTTCCAATTCCCCTATTATCTCACACTTGGGGGTAATTGGAAACATAATTAGGTGTAATTGGAAACATAAAGGAAAATTGGAAACAAAGCCAAAAGATCCATGTTAAACTATGGACAAATTTCAGGGGTAAATGGAAACACATTTAAATGTTTGGTTTTGAAGTAAGTGAAGTTGGCAACAGTGTCTGACTACACAGCCTTCTTACTTAGGCTTCAGATTATCATGTTTTGGAAGGAAAGATACCCTCGAAGAGATGACCACGATTCGGTATTAATAAATAATATATTTGCTGGTCCAATAAAGAAAAGTGGCACTGTGGACTTTGTCTTGGACCCACACCAAGATGCCATTGAAAAGATGTGCATTTTTTTTCCAAAATCACAGGAAATCCAAAAAAACCGAAGCTAACGTTTCCATTTGCCCAATCGATGCACGTTTTGTTTTTGTAGGTAATTTACTAATCTGTTGATGTAGTTTTTGTAAATTTAATTTTAAGTGATGATTGTATAGGCCTAGATATTTAAATACAAAATACAATTTTTTTATACAACAGCCTTATTTTCATGCTTGTGATGCTTTTGAGATTTTCCGTACAATTCTGCGTTGTGACGGAAGGTTTTCTTTAAATGTACACAGAATCTACAGTTTGTATCATAATGTATTAATTCTTTTTGTGTTAGAATCACAGCTTAAAATGCTTTGTTTCCAATTACCCTAACTTTAGTTTCCTTATGGGTCTATGAGTTGTACCATGGCTGTTTCCATTTACCCCAATATCCGGGGTAATTGGAAACAAATTCAAGTTTTAAAAAAGCAATACACATAGCCTACCATTCAATATTCTTCCATGAAATTCTTGTTGGTGTCATGATTTAGTTGACATCCCAATGCACAATTTTGCTCCTTAAATTTTTTCTCTCCTATCAATAGGGGTAGGCCTACCCTAGCCTACAAATAAGGTCAAAGTTTAAAAACACTAAAAGTGTTTCCAATTACCCACATTACCCCTACATCACCATTAGGCCCCTACCTTAATGTCCATGTAATATAAACGTTGTAGCCCCACCCGTTTGGTCAGAATTGGCCCAAATGGCACGAAAATATCACACAAAAAATCAAAAAACTTATATTAAAAGCTTTATTTCTATGGATTCTGGCTAACTTTTCAACTTTTTCTTTCAAAAGGTACTAGGCCTACATCACCATAACCTTAATGTCCATGTATAATATGAACGTTGTAGTCCCACCCGTTTGGTCAGAATTGGCCCAAATGTCACGAAATTATCGCACTAAAAATCGAAAGAAATCGTAAAAGTATGATATTCATGAGAAATATTTCTTCGATTGTACCCAAAAACAATAGGCCTACACCTCTAAGTTCAGGGATTTCGAAGGTCCCCTCCATTTTCATCAAGATCGGATATGCCGTTTGCCTGGTAGAGAGTTAACAAACAGACAGAAAAACAAACAAAAAAAAAACACCCGAGCTAAATTTTTTGGGGGTCAGTGAAATTGAAGTCTTTGCTTCGCTCATCCAATAATGTAGGTAGGCCAATTTGCAAATTGCAAGAATAAACTTAATCAACAAGATATTGCATACCTACCCTACTAGACTTATTCCCCCTCAGCCTGAGTCCCACTGTAGACCTACATCCTTGATAGAAATGAATTATTTTTATTTATAATATGGTAAAATACAGTTCAAATAACAGATTAACAAACCTTGAAAATTTTCATGAAATTTTCAAGATTATTTTTTTTTCATGAAAAATCCCATCACTAGCTAGGCCTACCTGTTATTTCTGTTAAGCCTATTATTTCTTGTTCTTGTCGTTCTTGTGAACGGCAAATATTGCACTTGGGTGAACCTATCATTCAGAGCAAGAACTTCTTCGGTTCACAGACCCCAAAAGACAACTTGTTTTTGACACAAATAAAAACTACAAAACCTTTAACGTTTATATTTTAAATACTACTAGGAAAACGCCAAAGTCGTTGTTGGACAAGTGAGCGAGTAGCCTACCACATTTACATTTGCAGCTGCAGCATAGTAGCATGCATGAGCATGCATGCAGCTCTGCATAAGTCATCACGTTGAGACTTGTTTGCCACTGATGCGTTAACTATATCGATCGCTATGCACGTGGACGCGAGCGATAACATATCACATCGCCAACGCCAAAGTATTAAATTGATTGATTGATTGAATATTGTTTAACGTCTCATATTTATGCACTTTGGCTAATCGAGACGATGAGTGGTGATAGATGAGGATGAAGTATGAACAGAAGGGAGGAGGGGAAACCCGGTACCGGCACGTAGCCACTCCTTTCGAAAAGTACGAAGGGGACCAACGGCTTAACGCCCCAGCTTTAACTTTGACATCATAAGGTTCCTCCACTACCAATTTGACGATAGGACCCGGACTGCCGAGCAGACGTCAAGGGGAACGAAGCCGTTACACTAGCTTTCGAACCCTCCATCTGCTCTAACCAGCGGTATACGTGAGTTTCAGGGTAGAGCGGTCACCCACTCTACCCATGACCACGCCCGATTCTGCTTAACTTCGGTGTTCGAGTGGGAACCGGTTAAACGAGCTCGGCTAAACCGCTGGCTTCCCCAAAGTATTAAAGAGATCAAGATTCCAAAATATGTTTTAGAAAGGTCCACTCATAAACTCCATTCCCTCTCAATGTGTTCTGCATCCATATTTTATGCTCCTCAAATCAAATCCAATTTAGTAGGCTAAAGCTCTACAAAACACAATTTTTGTCAGTAATTAAATTTTTGTAAGTTGGCAGGGTAAGATATAATTCTGCAATTTTTGGCAGTTGTCAACATTAATAGTGGTAGGCCACATTGGTGAGAAAGGGTATTTTTTTCCAAAGCGAAATTTAAGTTTAAAAAAATAGGGTAGCAATTTTTGGAATTTGTAATTTTTGGTACCTAGGTTGGATTCCTGTAAATTTTCTGTCCATGTTAACAGCACTCTATCTATTGGTCCTTGACGTTTGTGTGAAATTTCGTCAAAATCGGACGAGTAGTTTGGCCCCTGCGCATCGAACACACAGACATACATACAGACATACGTGCACATAAACACAACGAAGTGTTGAAAACTTGCCTTGGAGACTCTGTTCGCTATGCTCACTCGTCCAAAAAGTCTCGCCAAAAAAGCAACGTTCAAGGTTTTGTAGGTAGCTATAAATCCTATAAAAATAGTTTTACGCGATAGGCCTAGGCCTAGCCCCTAGCCTAAACTAAAAAGTAAAAAGCTTGAAAAAACAAGTTGTTGTTTTTGGGGCCCATGAACCGAAGAAGTTCCGGCACTGTTTCGGTTAAGAATGGCCAACTTTTAAACACTTGTAAACTGTGTTGTGTGTGTTAAAAGTTTTGAAGGTTTTTTGTTTAAAATAGCGACGTTAAAGGTTTTGAAGTTTTTTTTTGTTTAAAATAGCGACGTTAAAGGTTTTGTAAGGTTACTTACAGTGAGTGTACGGCTCGGTGGAAGTGCTGGTGAAAAGTTGGCCATTCTTAACCGAAACAGTACCGAAGTTCCGAACCCTAAAGGCCGGTGCACAATTGCCCGGTAACGATAACGTTACCGTTAACGATAACGGGAAGAAAGTTGAATCACACGTTAACTTACGACACGATGCACAATAAAGCTTCCCGTTGCCGGTCGTTCCCGTATCCCGGCAACGACAACGGGAACATCACCAAGTTTTAACTTTCCGTAACGTTCCCGTCCAGTACCTTACCGGAACCATCAGAATCAAGATGTCCACGGCCTGTTAAAAGTGTACAATAAATGTATCAGCTGGTAGGTATTTCAGAAAGGCTGTGGTGTATGTTATTTACCAGGTGTACCAAATATGCGCAACAAATTAATAACAAAAATTGCATGTTAACCAACCTCACATTTTATTTCTTACCGTCCGCTTCACTGGCTATTGTGCATCGAAGCCCTAAAGGCCGATGCACAATTGCCCGGTAACGAGAACGGGAACGACAACGATAACGGGAAGACGGTAACGTTAAGGTCTTCGATGCACAATAGCCCGTGAAGCGGACGGTAAGAAATAAAATGTGAGGTTGGCGCATATTTGGTACACCTGGTAAATAACATACACCACAGCCTTTCTGAAATACCTACCAGCTGATACATTTATTGTACACTTTTAACAGGCCGTGGACATCTTGATTCTGATTGGTTCCGGTAAGGAACTGGACGGGAACGTTACGGAAAGTTAAAACTTGGTGATGTTCCCGTTGTCGTTGCCGGGATACGGGAACGACCGGCAACGGGAAGCTTGATTGTGCATCATGTCGTAAAGCATCATTCACAATCAGTTCTAAGTCGTAAGGCGCAAGGCCTAATAATTTGTATTGCCGAGTATGTATTTCAATCAGAACGTTCACAACACGTCCCAAGTCGCAAGGCGTATGGTTTATGTCGTAACGAATTGCCCAAAATCCAATTCTTACGACGGTTTCTTACGACGAGCCAATCACGAACAAGGAAACTCCACAGCTGACTGTACGCGCATGCGTAAAACACAGGAGCAATGAAAAATGGTATGGTTGTTGTAAACGCCTAGCATTTCTTACGACTTACGCCTTAGACCTTGCGCCTTACGACTTAGAACTGATTGTGAATGATACTTAAGTTAACGTGTGATTCAACTTTCTTCCCGTTATCGTTACCGGGCAATTGTCCACCGCCTTTAAGGCCGATGCACAATTGCCCGGTAACGAGAACGAGAACGGGAAGACGCTAACGATAAGGGCTTCGATGCACAACAGCCCGTGAAGCAAGCCGACGGGAACAAATCAAATAATAAGTGTGTTGATTATATTTTGTTATTTTGTTATTCCGCGCATGTTTATTTAATTTATTTCGCATATTACTCGCGTATAAACCATCAATCAGCTGATAAAATAGTTTTAGGACGTGCACATCTTGATTCCCATTGGTTCCGGTAACGTACGGAACGGGAACGTTACGGAAAGTTAAAACTTGGTGATGTTCCCGTTGTCGTTGCCGGGATACGGGAACGACCGGCAACGGGAAGCTTTATTGTGCATCGTGTCGTAAGTTTAACATGTGATTCAACTTTCTTCCCGTTCTTCTTCTTCTCGTTCCCGGGCAATTGTGCACCGGCCTTTAACGTTAGCGTCTTCCCGTTCTCGTTCTCGTTCCCGTTCTCGTTACCGGGCAATTGTGCATCGGCCTTAAGCCTAGGGCTAGGCCAGCCTAGTCTACAAGTCGAGCGGCCAGGCTAAAGGTACCATTATTAATAACTACGTTATTGGGCCAGGTCCAGGGCCTAGGCTTATTCCATTTAAATTTCGAGCGCCAAGAAAAACAGTTGGAAAAATGGAGTCGCCTTGGGCCCAGAGCCAAGCAGCGGTCAGAGCCCATTTCTATTTCGTAAACAAATAAAGTCACATGCCCTACTCCTTTTTCAAACACATTGTAGGTGCAGCTTTGGCCATAATGATAAACTACTAAACACAAATAAATACCTCATAAACTCCTTAACGGAAATAGGCCTAGTCTTAAAGGGCTACAAAATTCTTGACAAGACGCTATCTTCCTGTTTCTGGCTCCATCAACCATCAACTTTGAACAAATCCAAGAAAACGGTTGCGAGGATATTCTTAAGCGGTGATTGGTGGGAACCAAATAAGTGTCGTCGTCACAAGCCAATCAGAAGCTGTCAATTTTCAAAAATAATTTAGCGCTACCTAGTGGAAAAGTATACAACGAGATTTACAGCCTTGTAAAACTTAGCTCTGACTTTAGCAAGCGGTACATACTGCGCAGATATATCCGCGCGCTCCGTTTTTGTTTACATTTTGTCACCGCCGTCTGGATGTATGTATGTAAGATTTGTATCTTACATACATCCAGACGGCGGTGCATTTTGTTAAAGATTGCTGGCTGGCTACCGTGTGGCTCATAGTGAAGTTTTATGTTATTATGAAAGAAGAACCGTTCAATGTAAATTACATTTCTATAAAAGACTGCTTCCTCCATCTACCTGAGCAGTGCCTACCAAATCTTACGAACTCGGATGAAAATGTAAGAGAATCATTTAGGTCTTCAGAAAAGATAGGTTATGGTTGACCAACCAACGCAGGCTAGGCCTAGCCCTAAGCCTAGCCAAAGGGCTAGGGGCCAGCCTAGCCTTTGTGTATTTATTTAATATCCCTGGCTTAGCCCTAGCTATAGCCAATATTATTACAAGTCATTATTCCTTTGACCCTTGGTGTTTTTCCTGGCGTTATTTAGGCCGTCTAGCGTTGCCTCGTTGCCCTCCTACTAGGCCTAGGCCTTTTATACACCTTGTTGACACTGCTATATTGCCTTGTTACTACTTATGTTAAAGGTGTACTTTCGTAAGGTTAGCCGAACTTTCCGCTGGCTACAGTGCGCCGCGCTAGGCTAGTTCTAGGATATAATCGATAAGAGCGCACCCGAAATCCTTTCCGTTACAGTGTATATAAAAGTTGGACCCCCCTAGCCGAAGAAGTACCCTAGGGCCTATGCCTCTTAAATTGTTTTTATTTTTTTATTTTACTACAAATGAAGCAGTGGCGTAGAGAGAGCTGCAGGGTCCTTGGGCAGACATATTCTAAGAGGGCTGAGGCTCCCCCTCTACCTTCACTGTAAATATGATGCATTTTGCGGACAAGGACTATTTTCAGATTTTCCCCAATGCGATTCGCGCGACCTAGGGCTAGGCTAGCTCAACCCCCTAGGGCTACAAGTCCACGTCCGCTATAATGCATATTTACCTAAATGTTAACATTTTTAGTGAACAAAGCTCACATAAGCACTATGCCTAGGCCTACTTTTCTGGCTGTCCATCTGTGCGTGAGTCACATTGAAGACACGTCACAATACTAACCGAACTCTATTAGGCCTACTACATTTACATGCAGCTAGGAAAAAGGTTTGGCTTCAAGTCAAGTCAAAACAATGATGTGTTTGTTTACATAATTCAGATCTGAAAACGTTCTCAAACTTTTATTTTGTTCACTTATTTCCCGGTAGGCAGCACAATGTAATGAACAAATTCAACTGATTTTCTAAATGAGAATATTTCTAATTTTATTGCCTATAGGCAGAACAACGGCTAAGTAGAACTTTGTAAGCTGACCAAAATCATTTGCCATAACATATTATAGGGCTAGTAGGCCTACATAATGAAAAACAATTACTGTATGTCGGATGCCCGTCCGCAGTGGCATATACGATTGGGGCACTGGTCCAATTTCAATATTTCAATTTCAATTTATTTTGGACAACAAATAACAATAGTGGCAGTTAATATTATTAGTTCTACTGTCTAGCACATTTTAGTTTTTAGGCCTACATTTAAGTATTAAATTAAACGTAGCCTAGGCCTCATGAAATTTACAAAATTTACGACAATGTCACTAAATGCCTTTTTAATCAATAATCATCATCATCAATCATCAATCAAACGTGACCAGCCCCACTGCCATTGGTTAAGGCATTCAAACACGATCCCAAACGAGAGAGGCAACGAGTAAACGCACTTTCAACAAGCAGTCGTCCTGAAGATGGAACCCACAGTGGTTCCGAAACGTCGAACTCACACACTAGTAGTGTTGCACAATGTCAATTGACCGGTCAAATGACTGGTCAAATACTTTTGGTCAATTGACCAGTCAATTAACTTAATGATAACATGTGTATATTGCATTTAAAACTTAAAATTATTTGAATTTTTATATTTGAATTTGAACTTTTATGTAAACGATAACATTTAGGCCTATTTCTTTCTTTTTCAACTAAAAAGTTTTAATTAGGTAGGTAATATTTTATTTTAATTATTATTTATTAGGCCTATGTAGGCTAGTTATATTATGAATTATAATAGGCAAATAGAATATAATAGCTTCTGGGTAAGCTGAAGCTGAATCGGAGAAAGGGATTGATGACAGCATCGACGATGATGATGACGATGATGATATGCCACTTAATATGCATTAAACAAGCTTTAAAATAAAAAAAGCTTTTGTCACCACAACATTTAAAAAATAATAATACTAATTATTTAATAAAATAAAATTTATGATTTTTTACATTTGACCGTCAATTGACCAGTCAATTGACCAAATTTGAATTTGACCGGTCAAATCCCATCCCTACACACTAGTAAGTGTAAACACGCGACGCGGCAAAATTACCCGTTTCACACCTTTTTTAATATATTCGGGCCGCGAAAGTCTTAAATGTTTTACAACCTTTTTTAAAATAATCATCATATTGTATCTCATATTAATATGTCTGCTGCCAAAAGCCAAAATTATGAATATGATAGGGACAGTAAGTTCTTGACAAGATCTTGACAAGATTTTTCAGCAGGGTGGGCAGGTTGCTCAGATCAAGTTTGCTTAAGGCCAGGTTGGGATCTGAATTCTGAAGTGATCAGATGAGGCGAGAGAAACAGATAAAGGGTGCGTAAAGAGAGGAGGTTTCGCCATCGGTCAGATGTAGTCAACTGCGAAAAGAGAAGACTAGGGCCTACTGCTAATAGGCCTAGGCATACTCCATACTGTCTTTCTGATCCTTTTCCTCTTTACAGGATTCAAGCATCCTCCTCTAATGACACCCTTTTCCAAATTGTAATAAAGCCACAAATTTGCTCCTCTCCTGCCCCTCTGAAAGATTGTCAATTTGCAAGTTTTTAAAGCTCAAATTTTTTTTAGTTGGTTTTTGTGGTGTAGGCACTTCATTAGAAATTCCTTTTCACAAGTGAGCCAATTTACTGCTTACAGGCCTAAATTATATTTCTTTTTTTTCAGAAATGTTTGAAAATCCAATATGGAGACAGCAAATGTGCATATTTGTCATGGTGTAGTCAACCTTTTACGATGGGAGAAAATCATTGTATTGGTTTAAATGCCACATATGCACAAATATTGGGTATTGAAGATAAAGAGGAAGTGTTTATTTCAAGCTGTTCTAATGTGTCCTCTGTCAGTAAAATTTATGTACGTCTTCTTACATCTGAAGAATGGGAAATAATGGTAAGTTATGGTTTTACTTCATAGGCCTAGCCTAATCCCGTAAATGCCTAGTACAATAGTAAGCGTACTGATTTAGCCTAGTAGTTAAGCTAGCTAATATTGGATTGTCAATTAATCGATTAGTGATTGTTTACGAGAAAATAGGGCACGCTAATTTTGGCAGTTGGCATATAGCTAAGTTACGTTCAGCTAGGAATCATCCAACGTAAAGAAAATCACATGAAATTGGTTTTGAACTTGAGGATTCAGGTATGGTTATGAAGAGAATAAAAATAATCACATTTCTAAGTCACCATTAAAAATGACTCATGAGATGTAAAAGTAGGGGAGAGGGGGGCATATGTTTACACTTTTTTTCAGTCAGTCGAAACTTCAGTCTGAAACACATTTTTTTATTCAAATTGTGAAAATCAGTTTTTACTTATACATTTCTCTTACTAAATGTATCCCCAAAAGAATTTAAGAAGTTATACTTAGGGCCTTTAGTTTTACAATAAAATACAGTAAATTGTATTCGTTTACAAGTGCCCCAGGGTGGGGCACATGTAAACCGCACATGGGGCACATGTAAACAAGCTGTGCTGATGTCAATTGTATAACCTTTTTGAATGACAATTAGGTTTGTTCTATTTAATAAGAGATGGATTAACTTTACTTAATGTTATATTCACTCAGATCTACTGGAAATGACAAAATTAGACGCTGCTCTAGAAGTGCTGGTAAGCAGCAGCAGGGTGGGTTCAGGTTTTATCAAGGTTAGGTTCCTAATGCTTTGAAAGAACCCTTCTGCCTCTAGACCTTGTCCTTAAACTTTAGTAGTCTACACCTATTGGTAATATAGTAATAATAGTTATGGTTGCTTTAAAAATGCATATCTAGTAGGTATGTGATAGCAAGTGTTTACATGTGCCCCAAACATGCCTGTTTACATGTGCCCCTAACCTCATTTTTTCCAAATCAAGACTTTATCAAATTATGATTTAAATTTAGATTTTGCAGCCAAGTTGTGCATAATGAAGCTAGATAGTGAATGAACTTATTTTATTGTATGATTATTATAGATAATATTAATAATAAAGCATAAGTTGAAATCACCGCCGTCTGGATATATGTAAGATACAAATTGACTGCTTGTCACATCTCAACAAAATTTGGTCATGACTTTCAGTGAACTTTCAGTCGGTAAAGAAGTCCCTGCCCCCCTTAACTAACACCATCTATGATTCAAATCTGGAACTTTATCTGTGAAAATTCCTTCACCTACTTTAGTTTGTTGTCATAATGCATGGAAAATAAACAATTCCTCAATATACTAGGAAAACGCTTTAAGTCCCGCCGCGTTGTTGGATGAGCGTAATTGGTGCATTGAGCTGCCATGTGTTATGCGGATTTTCTGATGTTCTGTGAAAAAATTATTACTAATAAGTTGAAGATTTTTTTAAATTAAATTAAATTTAAAAAAATTAACTTAAATTTTATATTTTTTAATTAATCGTAATTTAAAAAAAGGAAAAAATCGTAATATTGATATTTTCATAAGAAATAATTATTCGATTGCGCACAAATTTTACACGAATATATTAATTCATAAAATTAAGGTTCTGTGAAAAAATCATTACAATCGGATAAAGCATGTAGGTGTTATAAGTCGAAGAAATTTTAAAAAAATTGAAAAAAATCGTAAAATTGCGATTTTCATGAGAAATATTTTTCCGATTGAGCTCAAAAACGTGGCAGTTCTAAGTACAGAGATTTCGAAGACCTCCATAAAATTTCATCGCAATCGGAGTATCGGTTTAGCCGGAATCGAGTTAACAAACAGACAAAAATACAAAAAGAAAGAAAAAAAGAAAGAAAAAAAGAAAACATTCCGGATTTTTTTCTCCAGTGTAGTGAAATGGAATCTTCGCTTCGCTCGCTACACTCATCCAACAATGATGTGCTTTAGGCGGTATAGGGCCAAAGCGGGCTAAGAGCTATGTACCGTCTTTGGGTTCAACATTCTAAACCCAAAGATACTGTGAACCATAGTATATAGGCCTACTAGGAAAACGCTTAAGTCCCGCCGCGTTGTTGGATGAGCGTAATTGGTGCATTGAGCTGCCATGTGTTATGCGGATTTTCTGTTGTTCAGTAAAAAAATTATTACTAAGTTCAAGATTTTTTTTAAATTAAATTTAAATTAAATTAAAAATAAACTTATTTTTTTTTTTTTTATTAAAAAAGGAAAAAAATCGAAAAGTTGCGATTTTTATAAGAAATAATTATTTGATTGCGCTCAAATTTCACACCGTCACACGAATATAAAAATTCATAAAATTAAGGTTCTGTGAAAAAATCATTACAATAGGATAAAGCATGTAGGTGTTATAAGTCAAAAAATTGTTTTAAAAAAGAAAAAACCCGCATAATTTATATTTTCATGAAAAATAATTTTTCGATTGCACTCAAATTTCACACAAATATCTTAATTCATAAAATTAAGGTTCAATAAAAAAAAAATGAAATCGGATAAAGCATGTAGGTGTTATAAGTCGGAGAAATTTTTTAAAAATCGAAAAAAATCGTAAAATTGCGATTTTCATGAGAAATAATTTTACGATTGCGCTAAAAAACGTGGCAGTTCTAAGTTCAAAGATTTCGAAGGCCTCCATATAATTTCATGGCAATTGGAGTATTGGTTTAGCCGGAATCAAGTTAACAAACACACAAAAATACAAAAAAAAGAAAGAAAAAAAATAACATTCCGGATTTTTTTCTCCAGTGTAGTGAAATGGAATCTTTGCTTCGCTCGCTACGCTCATCCAAAAACGTTCCAACTAAATTAAAATATAATTATCACCCTTATTATTCATTACCTAATTAAAAGCCCGGCCATAAGGCCCAATCCTAAACCTGAAATAAATCTACTTCCGCCCCCCTTAACTAGCCCTATCTAGCGGCAGACCGACAAAGCTCTATTCCTTTTTCATGTCAATCTTTTAACATGGGGAAATCGGAGATGTGACAAGCAGTCTAATTTGTATCTTTCATACATCCAGACGGTGGTGGTTGAAATATTTATTTGTTGAACCCAAAAATACAAAATGGTGGATGCTGCAGAGTAGTCATTTAGAATCACCTGAATCTTACAAGGTAGTGGAAGTGCAGTAAAAACAACACTTTAGATTTTTTGAACCATTCAAATGCTTTTTATTGGGCTTGTTTACATGTGCCCCTTGTTCACATGTACCCCCCTCTCCCCTACCTATTAGTAAAATGTGTAGAAAAATACATGCCTAATAATAATATGTTTACCCAGTGGTGTCGGAACTGGGGGTAGGGTGAGAAATTGCCCTCCCTGAGCATACGGAGGGAGGGGTCAAAAGTATATTCTCGACCCCCCCCCCTCCATTATCTCCCCTAGAAAAATTAAGTACATTTTACGTTTGTGTGTCAAATACAAATAATGCTTAGTAAAGGCATCTCTAACCAGAATGCACCAACAATCCAGATGTTATGAAGTTAACCGTCCCGGTAGCTTAGGGGTAAAGCACTCGACCGGTAATCGTGAGACGGGGGTTTGATACCCCGCTGGGATGGATTTGTTAATTTCTGAATTGATTTCTATAAAATCTCTAACCGTAGTCGGTGGATGTCTCATGGTACAAACTGAAACAGCATCCCCTCTCCAGCTTGCAAGTTTGTCTTAGCCCCCTGGAAAAATAAGACATTTTCTGTAATAACCACTTTAATGTATAGGCCTATTGTCTACATATTTGGAGAGTAGGCCTATACAGACTAGGGCTGGGATAAAGCTTGATAAAGGCAGGTCACTAGTCTGAAACTAAAGGAGAGATCTGGCGGTCGTCATTGGGACCCTTTCTCCCCTTCGATGATCTCCCTGAAGACCATGACTAGTACAATGACGACACGAACAATGACAATGATAGCCTCGACGTGAGAAACCCCTACTTTCCTCCTCCTGTCAGTGGCTGCATCTGTTCAGCTTGGAATTGTCCTCCCCACATCCCTAGGTTGTATAGAGTGACTGATGGTTGACACTTAAAAAATAAAAAAAACAAATAAACCAAACCAAAGAACAACAACAATGCAATTCAATAAGACGAAATGCCCTATAGGTATTTGTTATTAATTATTTATTTATTACATAGTTTGCTTAGGTAGGCCCCTATAGTGAGGCCTAAATGGCTAGGATTATTTTATATTTATATTACAATCATAGGCCTAGGCTATTTATATTTAAAATGGAAATTAAGAATAAGAAATTAAACAAACCAAAATTGGTTGAAGTTACAATAAAGGTGTTTCTAAGTAATTTTCTATTCATTCCGTACACCATTGCTAATATTTGGTGTTAGTGGGCCTTCCATATTCAAGCTGAATCATGCTTTATTTTCTTTCAGGAAGCAAACGTTCATGCTGTGCAGTCATCTTTATTAGATCAAATTCGAGTGGTTTGGCCTGGTCAGACTCTTGTTGTATGGGTCTCAAAATACCTTCACTTTTTGCTCCATGTTGGTAAGTAGTGTTAATTAGGTAGGTCTACCTTCAGTAAATGTTGAATATGTCACAGGGTAGCAAAATCCGGATCTCTTGGAGGTTCCAGACCTTCTGGGATGAGGTTACCTGAATCCTGAAAGCCTTCATTATTTTATTTCATCCTGCTCATCCTTTAGATTGCATTGGAAGACGTCATTATGTGCCCGCACCAGCTGCCACTGTTTGTGTTCTGTTTGTTCGCCGGTGCCTGAGGGAGTTGCGGAAGGTGGGATTCTGGACAAATCCGTGGCATACCAGGTCTGAGTTTTCTCGCAATGCAAACGGGACTGGATGAGTCATTTCACAACTAATAGCATTGTAAATATGAAACTAGTAGAACAGGTAGAGTGATTATTAAAATGAAATTATTGATTGGACATACACTGTTCTTGTAAGAAATACTTTTTTTTTTTTTTTAAAAGCTGGTCTTAAATTGTTTTTTTCCTGTAATTCAATGATGAGATTACAGTACGGTATATTAAATAAATAAAAAATAATTACTTATTATTACTCATTGAGTCAATGAACCCTTATTTCAGTTATTCCCTATTTGCTAAAAAAAAAACATATTTTTCCATTTGCTTTCGCAGTAACACGATTATTTCTATTCTCAAACACCTTTCATTCTAAACTTGCCGATAAAAAGAAGCTAAAACAAAATCATTAGGGCTAGCCTACATGTAAATTACCGTACTTTCTTTCAGTCAAAATGTGCTATGGATGGTGTTTTAAGTTTTCTAACAAGCAATCATTATGTGGTACCTGCAAGATAAAAACTGTGGTGACATGATCATATTGGGATTTCCTATGCATTTTAACTTTTAAGTAATATGATTGGTTGTTTGTATCACTTTTTTGCCACTTGCAAGGATTGAAAAAATAAAATAAAAACAGAACACCACTTTGTACAATTTAAAAATTTAATTTTGGAAAAAAAAAACATTAACAAACACCTCTATTCATGTTAAATTAATGACAGGTTGTTAGTAGGAGATATCCAAATAGAAGAAGTATACAGAAAAGAAAGCAGTACACTGAGATGAAGTAGAAAGTATGGAGACTAAGTGAGCTATCAATAAGAGAAGAGTACCAGCAGTTGATGAGAAAGGATATTCCGCAAGGAGAGATTCAAGGAGTGGAGGAAGAATGTGGAGCATTTAAGAAAACATTGGTGCAGGCAACAGAGAATACCTGTGGGAGAACAAGTGGGGTGAGAAAAGAGATGGTAACAAGCTGGTGGCATGATAAGGTAAAGGAGAAAGTACAAGTGAAAAATAGAACATGGAGGGAGTGCATGAAAGATAGAACAGTTGAGAAGAAAGAATTGTACAAAAATATGATGAGGGAAGCACTAAGAATGGTCAAAGAAGAGAAGGCAGAAGACTGGAAGAAGTTAGCAAAGAAGTTGGAAAAGATGCAGAAGGAAATAAGAATATGTATGGCATAGTGAAGTGTAAGATAAAAGAAAGTGGGGGGCGGGCAAAGATACCTAACGGATGACTCGGAGAGACTCATTATTGATGCAGATGAGATAAAGGAAAAATGGAAAAAGTAGTTCAACCAATTGTTAAATGCAGGAGCAGAAGTAGAGGACAGGGATGAAGATGTGGAAGAGAATGGTCCAACCTGGCAAGAAGTGGAGATGGCACTGAAAAGAATGAAGTATGGAAAGGCAACAGGAGTTGATGAACTGGTGGCAGAGATGATAAAGGCAGGTGGCCCAGTTACCATGCAGTGGCTGTATAGAATTACTGTATTCAAATTGTGTGGAAAGAAAAAAGATGCTGGAAGAAAGGAGTAATTGTGCCAATTTATAAGAAAGGTGATCACAAAAAATGTAGTAATTACAGAGGAATCACTTTATCATGCCACACAGCAAAGATTTATTAAAGGATAATTTACAGAATGATAAGAGGAGAGGTTGACCACATTTTGAATGAGGAACAATACAGATTTAGATGGGTAAGATCCACAATAGATCCTCTATTTGTACTTAGACAGGCCATGGAAAAGAGTTTGGAAGAACTTAAGAAGAATGATTATGGTCTTCTTAGACATAGTAAAAACATATGATAGTGTGCCAAGGAAAGTGGTATGGGAGAGTCTGGAAAAAAGGAGTGGATAATGGACTGATAGACAGGGTTAAAAGTATGTACGAAGTAGGGGGTGTATGTGAAAGCTGTGTGAAAACACAATTTGGATTGTCAGGGTGGTTCCAAATAACAAAAGGGCTATGGCAGGGAAGTGTGTTGTCACCATTGTTATTCATAATCGTGATGTATGGCATCCACTACAAGGTAAAGATGGAGGCAATGGAAGATGTGGAGGTTATGTTGTTTGCCGATGACTTGGTGGCATGGTCCGAGTATGAGGAGGTACTCCAGAGATATACGGACTGAGACTCGTGTAATATTAACATAGAAGAAGCAGTATGAAAATAAGCGTGGTAAAGAGTAAAGTTGTAACTATTCCAGGAGAAGGGAACACAGGGAATTATCAAGCACAGATAAACATTAGAGTAGAAATCCTGAAAGTGGTGGATAGTTAAAGCTATCTAGGAAGTGAAGTAGGCCTATGGCAAGTGGAAACTGGAAAGATTAAAAAGGAGACTAACATAAGAATACAAAAGGCCAGTAACTTCTACCAGTGTGTGAAAGACCTGGTGTGGGATTGGGAAATACCCATTCAGTGTAAGATGACACTATATAAAACTTATTTCATACCAATCATTACATATGCAGTAGAAACCTGGACAGTGGGAGATCAAGAGGAGAGTCAGATGCAGGCGGCAGAAATGAGACTCCTGAGGAGCACAGTGGGCAAGACGAGAAGGGATAGAATAAGAAACACGGACATTAGAGAAATGCTAGGTGTTGAGAAGTTAAATGACAGGATAGGAAGGACACGGTTGAGATGGTATGGACATTAGACATATGAAATGAATGGGGGGAAATAGGATGCCCAAGAAAATGTATGAAAGAAGGATTGAAGAAGGAAGAAGAAGACGGGATAGACCAAGGAAGAGATTGAAGGACACCATTGCAGGAGACTTTGAGGCACGAGGAAAGAGCTGGGAAGATGTGGAAGAGTTTGGTTGCTAAACCCAAGCTGACCCTGCCAGAAGCAGGAAACGCCGACGGTGTTGAAATGAATGAAGCTATGAAATGACTCATCCCTTTTGCATCGTAAGCAAACTCGATTATAGCCCTGCAGAACTCGCTTGCAGAAACTAAACACATCCCATAAATATATTTTCACACAGTTATGAATGAAGGCTGAGGGTATTGTCATGGTAATTTTATCAAACAATGGTCCAAAAAAGAATCAAATTCTTAAAATGGATTTCTCCAACCTGGGAACCCTGTGACATCCCTAGTAGCTATCAGCATGATCTTGTGCATGAATGGTGTGTGAAGTAGAGGTCTGCACGGGCCCGGGCTTGGCCCGCGGGCCGGGCTCGGGCCTTGTTATGCATTTTAAGCCAGGCCCGGGCCTACTTTTCACTGAATGAGACGGGCTTTTTTCAGGCTTAATGATGTGATTTGAAATCGGTATTTGCGATTGCGATCGTAGAAATGTTCTTGGGCCAAAATTTCAAAACATTTTGTTTCTCGTAATAGTACTTTTCATCCCCACCGTGACGTTCATTCATATATCCCATGGTAAAAACCTAAAAAAATCCACATGCTGTTGCTTTGAGTTTAACCTCTGAACGGGCTGTAACGGGCCTACCTACACTTGTGGCGGGCCCGGGCTTTGATAAGCTAGTTTAATACGGGCCGGGCCGGGCTGGGCTTCTAGAAGTAGGCCCGTGCATACCTCTAGTGTGAAGTAACCTTGCTGATGATGACAACATGCATGCAGATTTTACTTCTTGCATGGCCGTACCACAGGTTTGGTTTTGTCTTTTGAGTTTTGTTTGCATATAGTTAGCTGATTTTTAGTGGCCACCATCTGCCTGTCGAGTCCCAGAAGGACGAAACGCGTCATGGAATAAGGTAACAACTTGAAATTAGCTGCAGTTGTCATCAGCAGGTGGAAAGAATTGTCACCCCAAGCCCTTCAGGCTGGGCTTTATGTTCTCTTTGCTTTCCCAACATGTCATCCCTTCTTCCTCTTCTTCTTATTCTTTTCTTCTTCTAGTGCAAGATTATTTTATTCACTTCTCTTATTTATTTTGTATTAATTATTTCAGATGCTATAGAACCAAATTACAAAGTGGGTATCTTGGAGCCATACACAGATCTTGCTGTGGTCATACCTAATGAAGACGCAGCGTCAGAATCATTGACGGTTAATCATCTTCCACAACCTGCTCAACCTGTCAATCCAGATATAGGCGCAGAGCAAGTCTCTCCGAAACAACAGGATATAAAGAATGGAGATTACGATGTGCAACATGAAAATAACGAGCTATACCGTTCCTTCTCTTCTGAGATTTGGAATACTATAAAGGGGTTGTTTTTGCCTATTGTACCAGTTAAAACTGACCAGCAACCATCAAGACATGACTTTAATAACACTGAAAGAACTCTAAACTCATCCTCGGATTGCTTATCATCAAAACAGCTATTTAGAAATAATACTTCCATTCCATATCGAGTACATCCATTACCAAGACTAAAGCCAAACACTGAGCTAACCAGAAGTAGTGAATGTTTGCTCAACCATCCATTCAATGTGTTTATACATCGATGTAATCTGCCATCAAAGTTTGCATGTGTGAACGATCAAGCTATCTGCAGACTTGCCAAGTGTACATCTGTCAACTCCAAAGATGAAGATAAGCATTCCAAGGATGCAAACAACGATACAAGTGAAGGTATTTCTGGTTCCGCATCAACACGTCAGAAATTAGTTAGTTCCATCTACGCACAGATCTGTGTCATAGAAGATATCTATGACGATCTTAGTGTTGAGACAAAAGAACAATTTAAGCTTGCTGCATCGTATTCAGAGCACTGTTGTATTTTAGTGTCAAGTACAGTGTATAGATGTTTAAATCTGAAAACTGGCTCAAGGATAAATGTGTCTTTTGAAGCATGCAAAAGTGAACCACTAACATCAATAAAAATCACCCCATTTGGAAAATGGAAAGAAGACAAGAATGGTATAAAGTCTATATTTCAAGACTATTTGACCAGATTAACGATGTACCGGCATACAAATCTTGTTCTTAATTCAAACATTGTCATCAGCGTGCAAGTCGAGCCCACCCTTCATAATGAGGTATTGGTTAAACTGTTACCTCAGGAGCTCAACTATGCTATCTTGGATGGAGAAACTCTATCCAGATGTAACATCGATGTTGCTGAATGTAGTTCATTGGGCAAAGCACTGGTCGACATTGTTTCAGAGGAAAGCAAAGGTGCTGACGATTCAAGTAGACTTGCAACATATTTTGGGTAAATTTTTTAATTAATTATTAGAATATGGAATGCAGATACATAACACCTATGAGATTGTTGACTTGTGCCTGGAATAAACCATTGGAAAATGTTTCAATTGCTAATATACCGGTACATTTTTGGATGAGCGTAGCGAAGATTCCATTTGATTACACTGGAGAAAAAAATCCGGAATGATTTTCTTTTTTTTCCTGTTTGTATTTTTGTGTGTTTGTTAGCAAATTTTTGAGGGGGAAAGAAAGGAAAAAAATTCCCCCTTTTCCCTTTTTTTTTTTTTGAAAAAAAGGGATTTAAAAAAAGGAAAAATTTGGAGGAAGAATGGTTGGAGCAAATTTTAAAAAAAAAAGGGGAAAAAAATTGGGGGCTGGGGGGGGAAAAAAAACAGGGAGGAAAAAAATACCTGGGGAGAACGAGTGGGGTGAGAAAAGAGATGGTAACAAGTGGTGAAGATAAGGTAAAGGAGAAAGTAAAAGTGAAAAATAGAACATGGAGGGAGGCATGAAAGATAGAACAGTGAGAAGAAAGAATTGTACAAAAATGCAATGGGGGAAGCATAAGAATGGTCAAAGAAGAGAAGGAGAAGATGGAAAAAGGGTTAGAAAAAAAGGGGGAAAAGAGCAGAAGGAAATAAGAATAGTATGGCATAGTGAAGTGTAAGATAAACGAAAGTGGGGGGCGGGCAAAGATACCTAACGGATGACTCGGAGAGACTCATTACTGATGCAGAGAGAAAAGGAAAAAAAAATGAAAAAAGTATTAAAACCAATTGTTAAATGCAGGAGCAGAATAGAGGACGGGGGATAAAGAGTTGGAAGTTAGGAGGGAAGATGGGGAAGGAAGGCCCAATTGGGCAAGAAGTGGAGATGGACTGAAAAAAATGAATAGGGAAAAAGCAAAGGAGTTATGAATGGTGGCAGAGATGAAAAGGCAGGTGGCCCAGTTCCCATGCAGTGGCTGTAAGAATTACGTATTAAAATTTGTGGGAAAGAAAAAAAGATACGGAAAAAAAAGGAGAATTGTGCCGATTTAAGAAAGGGATCACAAAAAAGTAGTAATTACAGAGGAACACTTATCATCCCACACAGCAAAGATTTATTAAAGGATAATTTACAGAATGATAAGAGGAGAGGTTGACCACTTTTTTGAATGAGGAACAATACAGATTTAGATGGGTAAGATCCACAATAGATTCTATTTGTACTTAGAAGGCCAAAAAAAAGAGTTGGGGAAAGAATTTAAGAAGAATGATTATGGTTTTTCTTAGACATAGTAAAGCATAGATAGTGTGCCAAGGCTCTTTGGTCGTTGTTAGCGTATCGCTTCCAAGCAAAAAAGGCCGGGGTTCGATTCCCGCTAAAGTCAGAAGTTTTAATTCTATTTGGATTTAAGCCATCAGTTTTTGTCTTGGGATTTTGTAAACGGGGACTTTAGAGCCGCCCTAGAACGAAGCAAAAAAATAAATTTCAGATTTGTCTAAATGGCTTTTTTGGTTTTTGGCGTTGTTTGCGGGTGTTCGCATTTTCCATCCATGATTGCTATTTTCTAGGGTTGCCGTCGATAATCGAAATATCACGATTACGATTCAGAATATGATATGAAAAATCGATTCAAGTATTTTGATATGATATGATATGATTATCGATTTAAATAGTGACATCATTTTTTTCCGGGGTTTACCTGCTTAAAAATGCCGCGGTCGTATCAACGCCCCGTTTGGGTTTGTGGAGAAACCCAAATCGCTGTCAAGTATAATGCCACGCCCACCGCCGCCATGCGCACCCTTTCGCACGCGATAAAAGGCGATACGAAAACATGCCCGGCCCCGATTGCGATTTGCGATTATTCAGTACGGCCGATGTTTTGTGGGGGGTGGGGGGAACTTCTCTACGTAGTCTCCCCAATTATATTGAATTGTAATTTTTCTTCCGCCCCAAAAACCCAAAGAAGATATTTGCCTTTTATTCGACGTGCCTAACAAGATGAGTCAAGTGTGGCAGTTTTTTATATTCAAAGAACGACGACGAGGGGGGTTGGGAGGAGATAAGGTGTGAGCTCGAATGTCGATGAGCTCGCCATACTCTCGCTCGCTAGTGGGTACTGTTGGAACATTTTAAAACAGTGACACCCGGCAAGTCAAGACGTTTTAAAATATAGGCTGTGAAATTTAAATTCAGCCCTAAATTTTTTTTTAAAACTTTTAATCCTTAATGATCTTTTGGTATAGTTTTACAATTTTGCGTTTTTCTGTTTCCTAGGCTAAATTTTGGAATTTGATATGATAACGAGGGTCTATGAATCGATATTTTTCGATATGATAATCGTTTCAGCTCCGTTTACGATCAGATTTTCACACGAACGGAAACCCTATATATTCCTTTTAAAAATAGATCTTTGGTTTGGGTTATCGTCATCGTGTTTGCGTCGGGGCCTGCAGGGTGGTTTGGCGCTTTGTTTTTAAAAGTCCCCCACTGAAAATCTTTATTTTACGGGGGTAGACTCTAAATAAAAAATTTTAAAATTATTTATTTTTTTAAAAAGGGGTTTGGGAAGAGTTGGAAAAAAAAAGGAGGGATAATGGATGATAGAGGGTTAAAAAGTATTACGAAGTAGGGGGGGTATGTGAAAGCGTGGAAAACACGTTTTGTATTTCGGGGTGGTTTCCCAAAAACAAAAGGGCTAGGGCGGGGAAGTTTTGTTGTCACCATTTTTTTATAATCGTGATGGGGGCATCCACTACAAGGTAAAGTGGAGGCAATGGAAGATGTGGGGGTTTTATGTTTTTTGCCGAGATTGGTGGCATGGTCCCGATATGAGGAGGTATCCAAGATATACAGACGGGAAAATGTGTAATATTAAATAGAGAAGCAGTAGGAAAATAAGCGTGGTAAAGAGAAAGTTGAATTTTCCCAGGAGAAGGGAACACAGGGAATTATAAGCACAGATAAACATTAGAGTAGAAATCCTGAAAGTGGGGATAGTTAAAGCTTTTGGGGGAGTGAAGTAAGGGGCAAGTGGAAATGGAAAGTTTAAAAAAGGAGATTAACATCAAAATACAAAAGGCCCAGTAACTTCACCAGAGTGTGAAAGACCTGGTGGGTTTTGGGAAATACCATTCAGTGAAAGATGCCCACTATATAAAATTTAATTCATACCAATCTTTACATATGCATAGAAACCTGGACAGTAGGAGATAAGAGGAGAGTCAGATGCAGGCGCAAAAATAGACTCCTGAGGAGCACAGTGGGAAGACGAAAAGGGGAAGAATAAAAAACAGGACATTAGAGAAAATGTAGGTTTTGAGAATTTAAATGACAGGAAGGAAGGACACGGTTGAGATGGTATGGACATTAGACATATAAATGAATGGGGGGAAATAGGATCCCCAAGGAAAATGTATGAAAGAAGGATTAAAGAAGGAAGAAGAAGATGGGGTAGCCCAAGGAAGAAAAATTGAAGGGGACCCCATTGCAGGAGATTTTGAGCAGGGAGAAGCTGGGAAGGTTGGAAGAGTTTGGTTGCAAAACCCCAAGTGCCCCGCAAAAGCAGGAAACGCCGGTTTTTGAAATGAATAAAGAAAAAGATCATCCTTTTGCATGTCAAACTCGGGTTATAGCCCTGCAGAACTCGCTTGCAGAAACTAAAACATCCCATAAAATATTTTCACACAGATAAATAAAGGGAGGGTATTGTATAAAAATTTTTAAATCAAAAATGATCCAAAAAGAATCAAATTTTTAAGATGGTTTTCTCCAACCTGGGAACCCGGAACCCTAGTAGCTATCAGCATGATCTTGTGCATGAATGTGTGTGAAGTAGAGGTCTGCACGGGCCCGGGTTCCCCGGGGGCCGGGCTGGGGCCTTGTTATGCTTTTTAAGCCGGGCCCCGGGGCCCTATTTTCACGAATGAGAGGGCTTTTTAGGTTTAATGATGTGATTTAAAATCGGTATTTGCGTTTGCGATCGTAGAAAATGTTCTTGGGCCAAAATTTCAAAAGTTTTGTTTCCGTAATATACTTTTCATCCCCCCCGGACGTTCATTCATATATCCCAGGGAAAAACCAAAAAAAAACCCACAGGTTGTTTTGATTTTAACCTCTGAACGGGCTGTAAGGGCCTACCTACATTGTGCGGGCCGGGGGTTTTGATAAGTAGTTTATGGGGGCCGGGGCCCGGGGTGGGTTTTCTAGAAGTAGGCCCGTGCTTTCCTCTAGTGTGAATAACCTTTGCGATGATGACAACATGCATGCAAAAATTTACTTCTGCAGGGCCGTACACAGGTTTGTTTTGTGTTACTTTTTATTTTTGTTTGCAGTATTTAGTGATTTTAGTGGCCACCATTGCCTGTTGAGTCCCCCGAAGGACGGGAAAAGCGTATGGAATAAGGTAACAGCTTAAATTTACGAGTTGTATCAGAGGTGGAAAGAATTGTCACCCCAAGCCCTTCAGGGTGGGGTTTTTTGGGTTTCTTTTCTTTCCCAACATATATCCCTTTTTCCTCTTTCTTATTCTTTTCTTCTTTTAGTGCAAGATTATTTTTTTTCATTCTCATTTTTTTGTATTAATTTTTTCAGATGCTATAGAACCAAATTACAAAGTGGGGGATTTGGAGCTACACAGATCTTGCTGGGTCATACCTAATGAAGACGCAGCGTCGAATCATTTACGGTATCATTTCCCAACCTGGGTCAACCCCGCAACCGATAAGGCGCAGAGCAAGTCTTCCCAAACAACAGGATATAAAGAATGGAGATTTCGATGTGAACATGAAAATAACGAGCTATACCCTTCCTTTTCTTTTGAGATTTGGGGAATATATAAAGGGGTTTTTTTTGCCTATTGTACCAGTTAAAAATGACCAGCAACCATCAAGCTGACTTTTAAAAACACTGAAAGAACTCTAAACTCATCCTCGGATTGCTTATCTCAAAACAGCTATTTAGAAATAATACTTCCATTCCATATCGAGTACATCCATTACCAAGACTAAAGCCAAACACTGAGCTAACCAGAAGTAGTGAATGTTTTCTCACCATCCATTAAGGTTTATACATGATGTAATCTGCCACAAAATTTGCTGTGTGAACGATCAAGCTATCTGCAGACTTTCCAAGGTACTCTTCAACTCCAAAGATGAAAAAACATTCCAAGGATGCAAACAACGATACAAGTGAAGGATTTCTGGTTCCCCATCAACACGTCAGAAATTAGTTAGTTCCCTCTACGCACAGATCTGTGTCATAGAAGACATCTATGACGATCTTGTGTTTAGACAAAAGAACAATTTAAATTGCTGAAAGATTTAGAGACGTGTATTTTTGTGTCAAGTACGGTATAGATGTTTAAAACGAAAAACTGGGTCAAGGATAAATGTGTCTTTTGAAGATGCAAAAGTGAACCCCTAACATCAATAAAAAACACCCCATTTGAAAAAGGAAAAAACAAGAATGGTATAAAGTTAATTTCAAGACTATTTGACCAGATTAAGAGTACCGGCATAAAAATCTTGTTTTTAATTCAAAATTTTTCACAGGTGCAAGTCGAGCCCCCCCTTTTATAAAGAGGTATTGGTTAAACGTACCTCAGGGGCCAACTATGCTATCTTTGGGTGGAGAAACTCTATCCCGAGTAACATCGATGTTCTGAATGTAGTTCATTTGGGGAAAGCAGGTGACATTTTTTCAGAGGAAAGCAAAGGGGCTGACGATTCAATAGACTTGCAACATATTTTGGGTAAATTTTTTTTTTAATTATTAGAATATGGGGAAGCAGATAATAACACCTATGAGATTGTTTCCCCTTGGCCGGAATAAACCATTGGAAAATTTTCAACGCGATATACCCGGGACATTTTTGGATGAGCGTAGGAGCGAAGGAAGTTCCATTTTATTACATGGAGAAAAAAATCCGGAAAGATTTTCTTTTTTTTTCCCGTTTGATTTTTTTTGGTTTGTTAACACGATTTCCCGGCTAAACCAAAAACTCCCCAAATTTCCATGAAATTTTATGGAGGCCTTCAAAACTCTGAAAATTAGAAATGCCACGTTTTGAGCGCAATCGGAAAATTATTTCTCATAAAAATGGCAATTTTTCTGTTTTTTTTTTTTATTATTTTAAAAAATTTTTCGACTTATAACACCCCAGCTTCATTCGATTTAATTATTTTTTTACAGAACCAATTTTTTGAATTAAGATATTTGTGTGAAATTTGAGCGCAATCGAAAAATTATTTTCCATGAAAATGAAATTTTTCGGGTTTTTTTTTTTTAAAACAATTTTTTTGAAAATTTTAACACCCACATGTTTACCTATTTTAATGATGTTTTACAGAACCAATTTTATAAATTTTTATATTTGTGGAAATTTTAGCGCAATCAAATAATTATTTCTTATAAAAATCGCCCCAAATTTTTCGATTTTTTTCTTTTTTAAAAAAATTTTGATAAATTTAAAAAAAAAATAGATATTTTTAATAATTTAATTTTATTTAAAAAATCTGAACTTAGTAAAAATTTTTTTTCGAACAACAGAAAACCCCAAACACATGGCAGCTCAATGACCCCAATTTCGCTATCAACAAAACCGCGGGACTTAAACGTTTTCCTAGTTATTATATAATACACATTTTAATATTAAAATATTAGGTCTAGTAGGCCTACATATAAATTTAAAAATAGCCCCGTCATAGCGCATTAGTATGTGATCTGATACCACTTTGCAATATAGAGCTCTGCAATGCTATGTGCCCAAGTTGTGGGTTTCAACTAGGCCTACCTATACTAAATACTATTAGGTTGGCCTAGGCCTGAACTATTGATGATTCATAGCAGATTATGTTACAACGATCAACTTCAATTTTTTTCAGATATTATTGATACGAACGTCGATTGGTAGTGATAATTGCCCTTCAATAATCGATTGATACCCATATTTGATAACGATGTCCATCCCCGATACATAATTTTATACAAGATATCACAAATACAACAGTACAGTAGTCTAATTTGTGCATACCTGTTTTCTTGTACAGTTGTGGCATGAGGAGATTGGTCACTGAAGGCCTTACCGCTCTGGAAATGAGCCTATGTCTTGAACCATCTTTCTACGGACCACACGATGTCAACTTCCACCTTACTTCGAACGTTCTCATCCTTGGCAAACTAGGCTCTGGCAAGACCACTCTTGCCCACCATCTGTGTATCGAAGTGAAGAAACCACCGTATTATGTTCACTGTGTAACCATTCAGTGCAAACCTTTAAAAGGCAAGAAGGTGGATACGATACACAAAATGTTGATGCAGTGGGTGAATGAGTGTATTTTTCATCAACCATCAGTACTTTTGTTGGATGATGTTGAAGCTATTGCAGGGACTTCCACATCTGAGGAAAATTCTGCTGAAAAAGCTTATTTCTTTAGGTAGGTGAGGTAGGCCTACACTATGCACTCTTTAACCCATATATTTTTAACCCAGGTAGCACTTAATTTTTTAGAAATAAAGTTTTTAGATAGGTAACAAAATGAAATTGCATTAATTTGTTCTGCCAGTTTTAATCTCTTTTTTTATTTTTTGGGCCAATATTTATGATTTCTTTTAAAATTTTGAATTTCATGTAGCCTATTAATTTTAATTAAAAATATAATTTTCTGTGCTTGTCTTGAAAGATATTTTTTTCTGATGTGTTTGATGTGTTACAATTTGTGTACCATCTACTCCATAAACTAGCTTCACTTAGAAGTAGCACAACTACTGGCCAGCCTGTTTTGAAATAATCAAATTTTCAGGAGGAAAAAAAATATTTTTCGCTCTTGGATTTTTTGGGCAGTAGCAGAGGTGCCAAGATGGCCTGCAGGCGGCATGCGGCCGCCAAAATATTTGGTCTGGCCCGCACTCTCTACACGGGGCCCCCAAAAAAAAAAAAAAAAAGATTTTTTAAAATGAGCGAAAAAATCTTTGAACTCCCCGGTTTTGTTTTCGGCCCAAGCTTTTAGCTTAGTTTTTTTAGATGTCGAGGAGGGGAAAGTCCCCATTGTTTTCTTTAGCGACATCTGGCCTAACGGCTAGCCCCCGGGTCAACCATGGATGCTTGGGCGGGGGATGGGGGGAAGTGTACGACCAGGCAAGCGGGAAAGTATTCGATCCCGTTAGTGTTTAATTGATAGTAAGGTGCTCAGAAGTTTTTCCCGTGTGAAATTTTCCCGAAAGGGGTTTTTAAGTGTATAGCTACGTGCGTTCCCAAAGGGAACATTTTTTTTGTTGGGTTTTAAAAAAAGTCGTTATCAAAAGAATTTTTAAAAATAAAATTGTAAAATAGATAGCAAGTGCCGCGTATTTAACAAAAAATGGACCGATCTTTATTTTTGTGTGCCACATAACGATAAAATTGTAAGCTTAATATGCAGAGATATCATCGCAGTGTTCAAAGAGTACAATTTAAAATGGCATTACGACTTGAAAAACAAAGTGGGTATGAGAAATACTATACAAAGGGTCAAACTGAAGCAAAACCTTGTATCTCCACAATGTATAAATAAAATAAATAAATAAATTGTATTTAAAGTCTACCCACTCAGTTATATAACTAATATAACTAACTAATAATAATGTTCAAAAAGAAGATAACTGAGAACCAAGCATCTGTCCGTGCTAGTTATCAGGTTGCCCACTTATTAACGTCGGGAGGAAGACCATTCTCTGATGGGGAATTACCGAATCAGTAAAGAAAAGTATGCAAGCTGTTATTGAAATATCATTGATGCTTTCAACTTGTCACGCAATACAATGCAAGAATATGGGAGAATTGTTCCACAATCTATAGCCTACTCAAATTCCGTAAAATTTTAGGTCATATTCGGGCATTTTATGATGTGGCCTGCCAACATTTAAAATTTATGCCATGTGGCCCAACTCTAAATAAAGTTGGGCACCCCTGATGTAATGTAACATGTAGCCATGCAAATCATATGATTTTTTTAACAGTTTAGATAGCAATTTGAAATTTAAATAAAAATTTGACAATTTTTGTGATAGTTCCTGAATGAGTTAACTTGGTATTTAGATTTTTCTCCAAATCAGCTTTAGCCTTTTACTTCTTGAAGTAATCCAACCAATACCATATATCCTATCTTAGCAGTTATATTACTGCCTGTGCTTCTTGCCCTTCTTAGCATATTTGTGTTCTTTTTCTCTTTCATTCTTCCAAATTGTACTAGATCTGATGAAGATTCGCCCCGTTTTAATTTCATTAACTTTCCTGGTTACCATTAGGCTTTGTCACCACTAATTCTTCAAATGTTAAAACCATAATAATTGTAGGGTAAGATTAGTTTTAAAGAAGATCTTTTAGGTAGGCTACCTGTTTTAGTTACTTGATTACAAATAAGAAACTGTTACTAGTAGATACATGGCGTGATCAGTCACTGATTATCATGAAGTATTAGCCACTTTAGGATTTTTGAAACCACACTAAGCTCTGTTATGTTTGTATATTGTTGCCTCTCGCCAGTCATTCTATTAAAATTGTAAATAATTTAATAGTGCAATTAGTGAAATTGTTTATTGGATTGTTTATAGGATCGGTGATATGCTGGCGAGTACTCTAGAAAAGGTTCAAAGTCAGAACTATGTTGTGGTTGTGGCAACAGCCCCCTCAATCTCCAAACTGAGCCCAGCTGTAGCGGCACCACGAGGGCAACACTTCTTCAAGACTTTGTTGGATATTCCAGACCTCAGTAGGGTCAGTTACCTCACATTTTACACTTAGATAATTATTAATTACAGTAGATTAAAGTAGAAGTATTTAGTCTTAGGGAGCTTAGCTTATACATGAAGATTTATAATGAATAAGGAGTGGTGTGTATGTTAGTATTTCTAGTAGGGCGAAGGGCCTATGCAGAGCTTGGAAATTCCTATGCCCAGGTTGCCTGAGGCAACTAACATTTGTTTTGAGGTGCCTGTTTTTTCAACTTAAAAATTTAATCAAATATAACTTCTAACTAGTAATAGTAATAATAACAACAATAAAATATGCCAAAGCAAATAATTGGGTCAACTTTGAGTTGGGCAAAGCTTTTCGCAGGTCGTGCCACTGTAGTACCAGACCTAACTGCTATGAGCCTATGAATCATCAACATAGGCTGTGACTGATCGACTAGAGATGTGCTAAAATAGTGAGAACAAAATATGTGATTTTTTTAAAAGTTGCAATAATCCCTTTAAATTCAGTTTGCACATGAATCATCTGAATTGTGATTGAATGGTACTAATTTCCAATTCGCGAATTTTCGCGATATTTTAGTTGTTACTGCAAACTAGTGGCAAAATTAGCAATTATGTCTTTAAACGCGAATTAGGTCACGAAATTACAAAAAGATTTTTTTCAAAGTTTTGGTGGAGGTGCCGGATACGTAGTTGAAATTAAATTTTTCCTGGCTGGTACATATGGTGGAGGTGCCGGGTCATACAACGCGATTGTGAGATCATAATAATTGTTTGTATGCGAGTAAGTTCAAAATACTTCATATCAAAATATCGACACTACACAAAAAAATGCATAATTTCGTAATTTTGGTGGAGGTGCCGGGTAGTCAAAATTAATCCTGGTAAAAACTGTCGAAAATTTAAAAACTGAAGGCTGAAATTGAGCTTAAAATTCAAACTGATTCTCACTCTCATGTGCTTGTTTTTCTTGAAATAAATCATAAAATGATCCTGGAATTTGTAACACCAATAATTTTAAAACTAGGTCACGGCGTTTTTTTTTTCTTTCTATTAGTTGTGTATTATCAAATTGTTTTTTGGTAAAAAACGAAAAATCATAATTTTTTATTTCTAAGGCGCGAGTTTTCAAACTTTAAAAAAACATTTTTGTACATCTCTATGAATGACTCAACTCTGCGTAGTTCTTTGGGCATGACCGTGTGGATCATCTAGAGCCTAGACTGGTCTTGTACTAAGGTGGCGCTACTTTGTGTGAGAAAAAGCCCAATTGTCTCCGGGCAAGTGAAACTGTACTGTAATTCACTTGTCCAAGCAGGCAAATTAACCATTTAAAAAAAGTTGTCAAGCTCTTCTATGGATATAGGTTTAGTGCCAATGTAGATAGGCCTACCTACAAATTCCAAAGAGTTCTACCGTGGCATACTGCCTTCAACACACTGGTCGGTTTATAGCACAACGTAACAAGATATAATCACACTCTCATCCAAATTTCACGATATGTTTTGACTGAGTTTCCTAGCCAACTACTTGGTATATCTGACATACCAGTATATGTTGGGTGGTTTTTGTTTGGTTTGACAAGATATGTAAAGAGCAGTTGACATTGGGTAGCCTAGGCCCACATATTTTATGTACCGGTCCGGTAGTTTAAAGTACCGAAAGTTATTTTCCAAATACGTACAATAGGCCTACTAGTGTTTTATTCAAGATAAAGAAAATAAAGACTGAAAGAAAATTAATACAGTACTTACTATTTAGAAAGAATCCACAATTTGTTTTCCCTAGGTAGGAGGTAAGTTGTTAGATCTATCCCAACACCCAATACTTCAGCTGATGGCATTCTATCAACATTACCTTCATTCATGAAGTGTTATCATTTTTTACTCTGTGCTATACTTACTTACTTGCTTGTAGCCTAGGTCTACTACTAAGTACTACTAATACTTAAATTTTTATTTTTCAATTCAGAGTGATCGACTGGAAACTATGAAGGCATTGATTTCCCAAAAAAGTGGCTTGTCATCTGAAGACTTACAGAATTTGGATTTGAACAGTCATGCTACAAAAGCTGAAGGATATGTGATACAAGATATAGCTGATATGGTGGACAAGGCTATCTTTGAAGGGTGGAAGAGGACATATGCTAAATCAAAAGATATACAAAAAGGTACGTAATGTAGGCTTTAAATTAGGGGTGTGCGAGTACCCGAAATTTCGAGTTGAGTCGGGTATTTGAGATTCGACTTGAACTCGATTACTATTTGGGATTCGAAATCGAGTCTCAATTTTTTTTTTTTATGATTTCGGTGGAGGTGCCGGGTCGCGGCCCCGCGGGCGAGTATAAAAATGTAAAATTGTTATCTATTTTTGGCACTACCTGACCAACTCTGATTAGTCATAATAGTGACCTCAGTCTTTTGATACAAATTTGTATTCTTCTTAGAAGTTTTGACCTTTTTTGGCACAAATAATAATATGTCACTATAATGTTTGTATCAACATTTGCGGAAGGTACTGTGAATGCTTACTTAAGACTCGGACTCAAATTGGACTCGAAATCGAGTAATTTTTTGGACTCGGACTCAACTCGAATTCAAAAATCAGGACCCTCACATCCCTACTTTAAATAAATGTGAATTATTTCTGACTTTACTACTGATTAATGCAAAGGTATGGTTATAATGGTCGGTAAGATGACACAGAGTCTTAGTACCAGATTTTTGTTTTAAAAGAATACTGTGTAGGTCAAGGTCTGTTTTATGGTTACCAAATATTGTAGCAAGTCTTGCATTAAATTTAAGGCTATTTGACTGCATTTTTCTATTTTCCAAAATATGCTACCAAGTCAAAATATAGTGAATGGCTTTGAAACCTGCCTATTTTATAAAATCAAAACTATTTTTTCAAACTTTTCTGATCCGGTACACGGCCAATATCGCCACCTCAAAATAATTTCAAACTTCAATTCGCCAAGGCACACCATTCAACGTAGGGTGTTGTGTTTTTGTGACATTAATTTTCAACTGGTTTTCTAGAGGCTGACTGAGATTTTTTTTACAATTGTATTTCCTGCGAATTTTTTTGTTTAGCGGTATTTTGTACCAATTTGTTCCTCCGAACAAAAAACTTTGCAGAAAAGACAATTGTCAAAAAAATCTTTTTTCTCTCAGTCAGCCTGTAGAAAACCAGTTGAAAATTAATGTCACAAAAACACAACACCCTACGTTGAATGGTGTGCCTTGGCGAATTGAAGTTTGAAATTATTTTGAGGTGGCGATATTGGCCGTATACCAAATCAGAAAAATTTGAAAAAATAGTTTTGATTTTCTAAAAGAGCCAGGTTTCAAAGCCATTCACTATATTTTGGCTTGGTAGCATATTTTGGAAAATAGAAAAACGCGGTCGAATAGCCTTAACATAAAGAATTGCAGCCTTTTTTAATGTTGTACATTAGTATAGTTCTTCCTGCCACCGGCCCACCTTTGACAGCACCTTCATTGAATACCTACTATGCTGACTTCAATAATTTTAGTAAGCTTATCTCTAATCAAACTTAGGCCTAAGTGACAAAGAGTAAAGACCATAAACTGGTTGAAACGTGTATCAGTAACTCGTTCTTCCATATATTTGTGGCCATCCGACCTATCAGTAGGCCTACCTAGTGTTTTTGAGGAAAGCTGTTGTTCTCTGTTCCTTTCCCCACTGATCTGAAACAAGTTTATCCGTGTTCCTAGTTTAATTATTATTATCCTAGCCATTTAGACCTCACATACGTACGCATAACTACATTGTCATAAGGGAGTATGCTGATGACGTCATCACTTATTCGGTATCGGCAGTGTATCCCCATCTTGAGGTAATGCGTCAAAGGCAAAATTCAAACCCACCTGTGGCTTTACATCGTTGCTAAATCTATCCTATATAGCCTAACATGTTGTTTTGTTATTCTTAATATTATCTACAGTTTAAACATATCTAGGAGTTTATAATAATATATATAGTACTGTTCAGTGTTCATACAATTTTCTTTAGCCTGCATCAAAACTGTAGCAGTACCTAGTAACTTTGTTAATTTTGCGTTAGAATCCCACTCGAGGCAGAAGATTTAATTAATCTGATATGGACTTCAGTCCTTCGACATCAGTTCTTGGCTTAGGAATGTGTAAACGTTGAGTTTGGAGCCGTAGCCAATAGCAATGAGGCACTTAATAAATTCTAAGGTTGTTCCGAATGAGCCTTTGTGATTCTGGCGCCGTTGTTGGTGGAATCGTGTCCAGCTTGATGGATAGGTATTTGATGCTGATCTTTAGTTAGTTTTTCATTGTTCGCTCGTGAATGGTGTTGGCGCCCACAGGGTCTGGTTTTTATAAACCTGGACAATGGGAGATCGAGAGGAGAGTCAGATGCAGGCGGCAGAGATGAGATTCCTGAGGAGCACAGTGGGCAAGACGAGAAGGAATAGAATAAGAAACACGGACATTAGAGAAATGCTAGGTGTAGAGAAGTTAAGTGACAGAATATGAAGGACACGGTTGAGATGGTATGGATATATAAAACGAATGGGGGAAAATAGGATGCCCAAGAAAATGTATGAAAGAAGGATTGAAGAAGGGAAGAAGAAGACGGAGTAGGCCAAAGAAGAGATAGAAGAACACCATATCAAGAGACTTGGAGGCAAGAGGAGAGAGCTGGGAAGATGTGGAAGAGATACGATTGTGGGAGGATAGAAAGAAGTGGAAAAATTTGTTTGTTAAACCCATGCTGACTCTGCCAGAAGCAGGAAACGGCAATCCAATGTATAATGTTGACGATGACTTTCAAAAAATAAAAACAAGAGAAAACACGTTAGGTAGCGTAGGCTCGTTGGTCTTGAGGTTAGCGTATCTGCTTCCAATGCAGAAGGTCAAGGGTTTGATTCCCATCAAAGTCGGAAGTTTGTTAACTTCTGATTTGGACTTAATTCCATCAGTTCTTGTCTTAGGAGTTTGTAAACGGTGACTTTGGAGCCGTCCTAGCAACGAAGCACATAATAAATTCAGAGTTGTTCTGAATCGGCCTTGTTGATTCTGGCGTTGATCCGCGGGTGTTTGCACTGTCCATACCACTGATTGCTATATTTCCTATTAAAAATATTGATCTTTGGTTGGTTATCGCTCACTCGTCGATTGCGTCGGGGCCTACAGGGTTGGCTTGGTCGCTTTGATTTACTGTCCCCCACTGAAAATCAGTTATATAACTGAGTGGGTAGACTCTAAATACCATTTATTTATTTGTTTATTTAATACATAATCATCCGTTTATTTGTAGAAACTTATAAGTTTTTTATTGCATCAATACAATGTAACTGTTGCAAAACAAAACGACTAAGACCCACATGCATTCAATCTTGTACTTTAATCCATCCTTAGCGGAGTAATAAATTTATCGTTTAGCGAATATAATATTATCTTCCAGGTTTGGTTTTGAAAGCATGTGATGTGGCTGAGGCAATGAGCAACAACGTTCCACTATCTCTGAGAGGTGTAACTTTACACAAGGACAGTACGCACACGTGGGCTGATGTTGGGGGGCTCACAGAGGTTAAACGAGAACTCATTGAAGTACTGCAATGGCCCAGCCAATACATGGACCTCTTTGCAAAGGTGAATATGAGTAGGTGTACTACTCACTAATTAATCAAACTTTGTTGTGGGTTACTAGTTTCAATTTCAAAGCATCATTATGTTTAGATGTCATAGCATGCTATAGAAACAAAGTTAATTTACTTGGTATAATTTAGTTTCTACACTATGATAGCCTTAATAAGTTTTTCAGTCCATGTAACCTTGTCTAGATAGTGTTTGCAAAGTTTTCAATAAAGAAATATAATGGCAATTAATCCGATAAAACAAATGAAAATAAATGTATATATATATATATATACACATTATTATAACATAAACTAGCCCTACTTAAAAAACTACATAAACTTGCTACCTATAGTTCCCGGCACCTTTAGTCGGAACCAAACCGGATAGTGTGGACGGAGCAACATTTCTACGTGCGCGACTTGAAAACTGCCCACGTTGTTGTCAGATCTACCCTTTCTACTGGCGTCGCAAATACGAACGCGATTATGGTGCATTATGTGAGTAATAGTGACAACGGACTGAACAGTAACATCGTAACATCCCTTCTGGTTTGGTTCCGACTAAACCTGACTGGAACTATACTAGCATAGAACACTTAATCACAAGAAATACTTTACTGGCCGTTTAAAAATGTGAAGTTAGATATCCATGGGTACAAACCAGCGACCTTACGATGGAATGTGAACGCGTTGACCATTCAGCTACCCCTCCTTGTCGATTGCCACCGCAACTAGCTTTTAGCTTTTTTTTAGCTTTTAGTATGCCTACATGTAGATTCACAAGCCTGTTCTCTTATTTTATAAAAATGTGTTTCATCAATTTTCATCTATTATAATTATGTTTGTATATTATGTTAACTATGTAATCAACTGGGCCTAGTCCTACGTACTTTATCACAAAAGGTGAAATTTAAAAAAATGGTACTAAACACAACCTGTTGCACCAATCTAGCTTTAGTTAATGTTGTTGGTTGATATCTAGAAAAGTTACATTGAACCTAGTCAGCAGTGGCCAGGAACCGGGGGGGGGGGGGGGGGGCAAAACTAACGCAAGTTAAAGATTAATCCCAGAATTTCCATAGTAATTGTGCACGACACTTACACAATTCGACAGTCACCTTGGTAAAACGAATATGTTTGCCTGTATGCTTTGTCATTACATACAAAATTAGGTTGAAATTTACTAAAATGGGCCACTTCATGTTCATTTTTTTAGTTTTTATATCGCAGATAGTTGCTGAAAACCAGAGTCCGAGTGCAGTTATAACATAACAAAATAACTGTATTATGATGATTTTTTTTTTGCCTTTGGAAAAAGGGCCTCTGAAGGCTGGGGGTTTGCCCCAGACCCCAACTTCCACCCACAAAATCTGCTAACGAATTTGTCCCCCCCCCCCTCTCTCCAACTTTCAAAACGTTCCTACGCGTCTGCTAGTCGGCTTCAGCCCTTGGATGATTTTTGTGGAAATGCACATTTATAAAATATATGTAATATTGAATAGGGGGGGGGGGGGGAGGGGTTGTATAGTAAAAAGATCAAGGAAGGAGCCTTTTGTCAACCTGTAAAGGTGCTATGTTAACTCTTCTCAAAACATTGCAATTTGCAATACACAACAGTTTACATTCCCAAATAATTCCCCTTCCTCTCCTCCGACACGCGCCTTGCTCATCTGTCATCACTTGTCTCTTTATTTTAAAATAAAGTTGCTTTTTTTTACTAATGCAGTTAATTGATTTTGATTACACAACACTAAATATAGCACTGTTTGTTAACCACTTAAAAACTGCATTTGTATCACCACTTTCAACAAACTCACTTCACCCACCTTCACACGAACAACTGTCACCGTCAACTGACCTAACCGCGGGGATGTAAGAGAGATGGAAACCTGGAGGCAATAAACCCTGGCTGCAGGCAAAATAGAATGGCAGGTTTCAAGACCCATACCGCATACGCTCGTGCTCCTAGTTGAGGTATTACAGACGGTTTAAACAAAAGATCCAACCTTGGTCCGGGGGTGGAGACTCGACGAAAGCCATAGAACTACTGTATATGCACACTCTGAGAGCGCACCCCTAGTGAATGTTATACCAGTACATGGATATTCTTTGGTAAGGAAGAATATACTACTTTGATCATGCCCCCAGTGGCAGCACTTACTGCAGAATGACTCCTGCTGGATATGCAATTTTCTGGCTTGGACAAATATCCATACAAACATATAAGTTATAATCATTGCTACTTATTTAGGTACATAGTTTGTGCAGATATTTGGAGGTGCGCGTGCACCTGTGCAGGCCACCGATCCTAGTCCAGTTAGGTTTAATTGTAATGTTTTGTTTGTGTGGTTTGGTTAGTGTCCCCTGCGACACCAGTCTGGCCTGCTGTTGTACGGAGCTCCCGGAACCGGTAAGACGTTGCTAGCTGCAGCCGTCTCGCACGAATGTGGTCTTAACTTCATCAGCGTCAAGGGACCCGAGCTACTGTCCAAGTATATCGGTGCAAGTGAAGAGGCTGTCAGAAATATATTTCAAAAGTAAGCATTGTCTACTGGGGTTATGGTTATGATTTTTGCATACATTACGTGTAATTTACATAAAAAAGTAATCATGTTTGCAATGATATTGTTGCAGAGCGCAGAGTGCCCGACCTTGTGTCCTGTTCTTTGACGAGTTTGACAGCCTGGCTCCTCGCAGAGGACATGACAGCACCGGTGTCACCGATCGTGTCGTCAATCAATTGCTGACACAGCTTGACGGTGTCGAGTCACTCACAGGTAAGGTCTACCTACCTTACAGTTATAAAATACAGTAGGGCCCCTCTAATTTGGGCTAATTGTGTCCCGGTGTTGCCCGGGATAACAAAAAAAAGGATTAAAAAGAAAAAGTGGCTAATTATTACCTTTTGTGTATAAGATTATGAAACATTTTTGAAAGTTACCTTGTGTTACCAGTCATAAAAACGATAAGCTGGTAGACAGGTACGCAAGACGAGACTGTACACGAAATACAGACGAGCTGACTGAGCGTCTAGCTGTTGCTCTGCAAGCAAATACGTCACTGGCAGCTCAAGTCTTCACGGTGGTCGCTCAAGTGCGGGCGGTTACGCTAATGTGCATATCAAATACATAGATACACATAGACATAGACAAATATTATTTATTTATTTACTCAAATTTGATGTGGCCAGGCTCAAATTGTTAAGAAAACCAAATTGAAAACCGTCAGGGTTAGTTTGGCTCTACTGTAATACATAATATGACTGTATGTCTACCACTTACTTTTAATGGGAATGGGTCATTGCATTGTATAACACTAACTTCTTAAATTAACGCTGTCCATGAATGTTTAGATTCATGCGTAAGCATTTGTCAGAAATAAGAAAATCGTTGTCTCGCATTTAACATTGCTCCTGTGTATGGTCCTATAATATTATATTGGCAGCTGGAGAAATCTACTTGATTTGATCAACATCTTAAAGGAATTATCTCATCTTGGTAGCACTTCGTAGCATATCTTGAACCATTCAATTTCACGGAAATAGATCTTAGATGCAGCTTGATCGGACATCTGGTTGCTAAGTAAATAGAGTTTTAAAATATCACTGCACGAAAACCAGTGGCCTAAAAATGACGTCACTGTACGGCCACTCATCGAGTCGACCCGAGCGTGTAGCCGGTCCGCGGCCGGCTCGCGTTACGAAGTACTCGGCTTTCAAGACCCAATCAGTCGATTTCTCGCAGCTGTGCGTTTCGTTTGTAGAGCACCAATTATGATGAAGATGATGATATGATGATGATGATGAATTATTATCAGTTATGATGATTATGATCAAGTATAGCGAGTATACCACGTGCTTCTATTCCTTCGTATGGATAGTGAACTCGCTTTGGAAGATACTTGAGTCTTTCTTTGTGGTAAGATTCTAGGGCACCTGTGTAAAACATGTTATTTTGTATGTCAAATTCACATTACATTATGATCTAGGTACCAAATATGAAACATTTATTGATATATACGTTTTAGCAGTACGTTCATGCAGCAATATAATATTCATGTTGTGAATGTGTGATATGTGTGTTTGTGCGTGTTTGGGGGGGGGGGGGGGGTGGGCATCTCACCCTATCGTCCTCTGTGTTTTCTTTATTATAAATGATATGTATTTGTTTGAATACGAGTGCGTTGGTAAGTGCGTGGAAAGAAGTATCCTCAAGTATCGCATAACTTATCACGTATACAACACAGATTGCGCGCTGGGTGTTTACGACCGCTCAGATAAATGTGAGTGCATGCTTGTGTCATGTACAGTCGTGTTAGGAAGGTTCTATTTCTAATGTGATTTGTCTGCTAGATGGTTTGGGGCTTAAGTTGGGTGAAACTCGCGCACAATGCTCTTGTATAAAGAATGACTGTTTATTATCATTGATTTTGAATGATTCTACATATGATGGTTATTGCATATACATGCATTTGCTCACAATATTAGGACAAAATGTGCACGGAAAAATATAAAATAAATATTTTTTATGAAAAATAAAGACAAGTATGACAATATTTGCTGGTATGCTTATGATTACTTATCACAGTTTGGAAACCGATGAAATGATAGCTGTTTGTGTAATTTATTTTCTATTATTATTTTTATATTCACCTGCACTTGATCACCACTTTATATTTAGACTAACATACACCATTATAATATAGCATCGATATTATTACACTATTACTTCAGCTGATGCACATTCTTTCACCGCACTATTGAATGATGATACTATACTGCAATGTTATCTCTTTATGCGGGGCGGGGGACCGAGCGCGCATACGAAGCTCAAGTCAGCCAGCGAGCCGGGCGTACAATGACGTCATTCCACGTTCGGCCGGAAAACCACTAAAATCGCTGCCGAGCGCAGCAGAATTTTTTGGGATTTTTTCCCTTTTAACCAACGTTCTAAAACATCAACACCTTTAACATATTAAAAGTTTTTCCAAGTTGATATACCGACTTAAATACTTATCAATGCTTAATTTTTATATTTGGTATTGCATCACAAAGTGTGATTACGGTATGTTAAATATGATAGTGAAGTTGGGTCAAGCATTAAGAGTCTTCACAAGATATGACGTTGGCACGCCCGTAACTCCGTAAGCACTAAAATTTAAATGTACAACGCTCTGGAGAAAAATTGAAACAACATTCGTGAATTATAAAATAAAAAATGCACAAGACAGAGATATTTTTATGCATAAAAACATACAAGAAACAAAATTGCTTTAAAATGTAATAAACACTACTATTCACCATTGTTAAGCATAAAGTCAACGCGAAGGGAGCAACCTCTTCTTTTCCCCGTTGCGTCGACTCTATGTCTGTCTCGTGAAGACTTAAGAAATTATTGTGTTTTGCATATAGAATACTAGGTACTCATGTTGAAAATGTTACTGAATTTACTGAGTAGTAACGGCAATGTAATTTGCAATCATATTTAGATTTACTGTTTGGTATTGCAGTTTAAGACTTTTCTAGTTTTCTCCAATTATATTATCAGTACCAGTGCTGATTTTTTGCATCTAGTCGTGTATCCTAAAGTAATTTTAGATACGTTAAGACAGTACATAGTTGTATAACGAAATTATGTAAAAAGATGATCAAGCAGTCAAGCACCCATCAGTTCTTACAATATTGCATTTCAGCTGAGATTGAATATGTTAAAATATTAATGGATTTAGGCCTAATGGGTGGCATATTTAACTGCATAATACAGGTGTGCAAACAACAGATTTTTACTTTGGATCGAATACGAATTTAATAGTGATAAATTTTTCAAACATTCAAATATTTCGAGTTTGAATGATGGAATAATTATTATCATTTAGATTAGCTGCATTTAATAAATTTACGCTATTGAGATTTCAAATCTAATTCGAGATGCAAGTGTTGGAACTTTCCGATTGACGTAATACCCTGAATACAGTGCAAGTAGTGTTGATAAATAGAGTTTCCTGCTAGTGCACATGATTTCTAAATTCATGTTCTGCATTTGTTAAACTACTTGTTCCAAAGGATTCGAATAGTTCGGAATTCGAATACAGGTAGTTTGGTTTGGAATTGAGTTTGAACACTTGATTTGAATTTTCGATTGCTCACACATCTCTACTGCATAGTGCATAGTAATTCACAATAATATTTAGTGTTGAAGTTTACAATTGTTTTGTATACATTATTAAGTTTGACAACCTCTGTTGTAATCATTACAGTACACTTCAAATATGTTTCTTTCTACAGGTGTGTGGGTGATTGCGGCCACCAGCCGGCCAGACCTTCTTGACCCAGCATTGCTTCGCCCCGGACGACTGGACAAGGCAGTGCTCTGCTCCTTGCCAGACACAGCCGACCGGACAGACATCCTGCGAGCGCTCAGCCGTAAGCTCATCCTAGCGCCTGGGGTCGACCTTGAGGCGATCGCAATCAAATCTGAGGGATTCACGGGGGCGGACTTACAGGCTGTTCTGTACACCGCTCAACTCATGTCTGTAGAAGAGCAGCAGAAGGTCAGTCACAAACCTATTCTTTAGTTTGCTGCAGTGGGTCAATTTGTGTTGTTTTGACCTCTGAGACCATCATGCAAATTTCTAGCTAGGGGTGTACAAATATTTCGAATAATACATGCGAATAGTTGTCAACTATTATTCGATTGGAATTTCAAACTGTTTGTATTTGAATTTTGAATGAATTGTATTTTCGTCAACAAATCACACATCTATACTGTAGTGACTGGTAGTGTGAAACAGATAAGTGACATTGCAGGCGAGCTTTGTATCAGTGCTTGTGGGTGTGATGAAAATTGCAGTAATGTTAGGGATGCACATCAATACTTTTTTCATTATCTATTATCAAAATATATCGAATCGATATCACCAACAAAGCCTGTTCCTGTGCATAAAAATGGAACCTAAATGTGGCAAGTGTATGTCAAAACAATACAATCGCGTTCCGTTTGCTGTCTCTGATGATGATGATGAATTGAAAATAAAATCAAAAGTTTATAATAATGTTGCAATCTAGGCCAATGCTGTAAATTGTACGCTCGACATGACGACAAAACAAATTGGTGCACACAAACAACATTGTTTCCGTATTACATTCCGCCCACCACTTTTTTCTAAAACGCACAAAATGCACTCTAAAAACATGATTTTCAAATTTTTCGCCTGCGGCGCAATTAATGGGGGGCTCCACCCCCCATACCTCCCGTGCATCCGCGCTTAGTCCCTTTCCCACGACTGTACATGAACACGCAAATCCCCCCCCCCATGATTATGTCCTAGATCCGCCACTGGTCCTTTAGAAAGACAGATAGAGGAAAAGTATCCAACACATGATTTGTTATCAGTAGATGAGGAGTGGAAATTACTTAAGTCAGTATTTATTAGTAGTGCTGAAGAAATATGTGGAAGGGCAGGTGGCATAAGAAAGGAAAAGGAAACTGTGTGTTGGAATGGAAGAGTGAAAACAGCTGTTAAACGCAAAAATGTGGCCCGAAAGGAAAAGGATAAAAACAGGACTAAAGAAAATGAAGAAAAGTACAAAAAGCTATAAAAAAAGCTATATGAAGCTAAGAAAATAGTAATGGCAGAAAAGAAAAATACAATGGAGATATTTGCAAACAAATTTTAGATGGACTTTGATGCAAATAAGAAATTATTATATGGACTAATGAGAAGCAAAAGAAAAACAGAAGAAATCACAAGATACCTGACCGACAACAATGAATCACTTGTTACTGACCCAAAAGAAGTGAAGAACATGTGGAAGAAATTTTTCAAAAACCTACTTAATAAGCCTAGGTTACCTGATACTAACCGTAACCAAACTCAGGAAGGGGACCAAACAATAGAAATCTTTCAGAACACCAATGAGGAAGAAATAGAAGAAATAATAGGAAATGAAATATCAAGACGGGAAGTAGCAGTAAAAGCCATGAAAAATGGTAAAGCTTCGGGAGAGGATGAAATAGTTGTAGAGATGATCAAGGCTGCAGGGGATGCAGGCATAGATTGGACGTGGAGAGTGACCAGTGCAGCATGGAAAGAAAAGAACAGAGTTGGGGAAGTTACCCAAAAATAGTAACTTTTTAAAAGTTAAGTTAGTTGACTTTAAAAGTAATTAGTTAAAGTTAAAGTTAGTTCAAAAATAAAGTAACTTGAAAGTTAAGTTACCATAAAAAGTAACTTTTAAAAGTTAGTTTTACGGCATTTGCGGCTGAAATGCTAATTTAACAGAAAATAAAAAACCTGAGGCAACTTATAATACCTATAAATTAAAATTAAAATTTGCCCAGGGTAAAACATTTTCACTTTCACTTTCGCCTTCAGCCATATAGTAAACTTATAACACACGAAAATCCAATCCAACACAGAACAGAACACTACACTACACACTAGCAGACTGCAGACTAAAACAGTAACAGTGATGAGTGAAAGGGAATAAAAATATAATTAATTAATGATAAGATAACAAGAAAAACGCAGGCTAAGAACACTGATTGGAACGCACAACACTTTTTGACGATTTGACCCTAGAGGAAACACGGGCTGCAAATTTGCGATTGAAAGTTGAAACAAAAATGTCACCAAAGTAAGCAATCTTGCTGCCGCACGTGATGCTAGGATAACCGTTATGGAATTGGAATGCCACAAATATGCACATGCCAACCACAATACCTAGGCGGTGGTGGCGGGGGGGGGGGGGAGGGTTGCCATCCCAACCGGACGGCTGATGCGAGAATTTCTCCTCGGAAACGAGGCTTTGACAAGAATTCCTCTTATAAAAACATTTCATTATTGGGAAAACCGGATTCGAGATATATCCTCATGAATGCAATGGTCATTTCTATGAAGTACAGGCTGCAAAACAAAAGTAACTTTCAACTTAACGTTTTTTGAAAGTTACTGAAAATAAATATCAGTTACTTTAAAAAGTTACCGATTTTGAAAAAATAACGCGTTACCCTAAAAGTTACTAAAAAACTAACGCGTTAGCGCTAACGCGTTACTTTCGTTAAGTTACTCCCCAACTCTGGAAAAGAAGGTACCAGATGACTGGGGGAAAGGAATTAGAGTGCCAACATTTAAGAAAGGGGACAGGAAGAAGTGTAAAAACTATAGAGGGATAACTCTGATGAGCCAGTGTGCAAAGATATACGAGAAAATACCTTACTAGATCGAAGACTACCACAACAAGTAGAGCCAAGTATGAGAGATGAACAATATGGGTGTAGTGTTGGCCACTCAACCATTGATCTCATATTTGCGCTCAGACAAATAATTGAAAAAAAGTGAGAAAAGGGAGAAGAAATGTTCATAGAAAAAGCATATGACAGTGTCCCAAGAGCAAAAGCTTGGGAATGCTTAAAAGCTGCAGAAGTAGAACAGAGTCTAACAACAAGAATTCAAAGTAGTGGGGTCTGTAAGCCTAACAATCGTGCAAATCGTGATTAAAGCGTGAAAATTTCCAAATTTACTAATATGACCACGATAAACCCAAAAATTTATGGCCCCAAGTCCGATCTCTTCAACTTTAATAGCTATTAAATTAATTAATTTTATCAATTGAAATGCAATTAAAATTACAAAAATGGAATGAAATGGTCAAGTTTGGAATCAAATAAAAGCTGGTGTCAAGAGAAAAACAAAAATATAACACTTAAATCAATGTGATTATTACTTACTAAGATATGACCTTAATTTAATTAATTAATTAATCTTAATTAAATTTAAAAAATACACAATATGATCGGTATATGCGCATTAAATGACATTTGGTAGTCACCAACACACAAAATCTTATGGCCCCAATACAAATCTCTGTTACTTTCATTGCAATTAAATTAATTAGATTGATAAATTACATTACAATACACATGCATATTTAAAATTTAGAGAAAGCGGTCATGTTTAGTATCAAATAAAACCTGATTTTTAAAGAAAAACTTAAATTTAACACATAACACAAAATGATTATTATTTACTTAGATATGACCTAATTTAATTAATTAATTAATTCTTCGTTAAATTTAAAAAAACACGATTTGATCGGCACATGCGTATTAAATGACATTTGGAAGTCATCCACACACAAAGTCTTATGGCCCCAAAACAAATCTCTGTTACTTTCATTGCAATTAAATTAATTAGAAATAAATTACACTGCAATATGCATGCCAATTTAAAATTTAGAGGAAGCAGTCATGTTTAGTAATCAAATAAAAGCTGTTTTTTTTTTTAGAAAAACAACCATAATGTCACAATTTATTTGTTGGCAATCTTACTTATTATTTTTAATTCATTTGGACATGTATTTAATTAATTTTTATCAGAATTGAAAAAATTACGAAATGAAAAAATTAAAGACGGCATTTTGATAAATTTAAATGACTGACCAATCAATTAAAATTCAACGAAATCTCATGGCATGCTAATTATTTTACTATGAAACAAAACATGGTTGTTATTCAACAAAAGATTAAACGTCTCGTGTAATGCTGATTATTTTAGTATGAAACACAATATACGAGAAAGTGGCCAAAATAATGTGTGGCTAGCGTAGGCTAACTATCTTATTAGTATCCATTGACTGATATAAATTATAGACACCCTAGGCTTACAACAATATTATTTGCACAAAGGAGAAAATACTAGGCCCACTAAAAATATCATTAAAACCTGTACCATGAATGTGTCTTACAACACAAGAGAGATTCAATCACAAAGTGCAGCATTGCAAAGCCATCAATGGTTCGCCGATGCATCGATATTGTAAGAAAGAGTGTAAACAAGATTAATCCAGGCCAAACTGCTGTCGTGACAGCTGATGGCCTGTGTATACTGTAATGAAACAGCTATTAGTGGCAAATAAATTAAAATAAAAATTAATAAAAGCAGTGGCGATGATTGGGGGGGGGGGGGGGGGGGCGCTATACATTGAAAAGACCACTTTTAACGTTCTCGGTGATTGGTTAGAAGGGAGTGGGTGGATTGAGTTCTTTTTGCAGCTGGAATCACAACTTCGGGAAGAGGTGATACAAACATATCCGGAAAATACGTCAAAAGAGCTCGATTTGCCCATCAAGTTAGTTTGTCAGCTCTTTAATATTTTAATGGTGAGAGCTTGGGAGGCAGACATTTCCAGAATTGTCGCTGGCTGATAGAGTGGATTACAGAGAAAATAAGTTCGTTGTTACAGTTCCAATACTGGTACACGGTCATGGCTTTAGAAACTTTGCTGCTAATGCTTATTAAAAGTTTACCAGATACTAACATACACATGTATGTAGATACATTGAATCTAATTTTCCCCTGGATGTTCGCGCTAGACCAACACTACTCGAGGTGGTTGTCCGTATTTTGTAGAACCCCTTGGAGCTTCCAACCAAACACCCATTGATATGGAAGGAGTTTGAACTTGGTAACTTTACCTCTCGGAGAAGCAAGCAACCGTTCTCCTCGAAATCCTACGATCAAATGCACAAACAAAATAACAAAATAATTAAATCTGATGCTGGAGCTTGTGGACTAAATGACAACCCAGAAGCACTATTAAAATGGATGGTTTCCGTTCCCGAAGTAGCAAGAATCTTGAACGACTTCGAATTGCACGTAGGCATACACCTGCATTTGAAAGTCGTTTTTAAACAAAGTTTTGAACTTGGTGGATATTGATGAAGAATGGCAATCCATTTGAAGAGCAGATACCTAATGTAGTTTCCTTGATAAGAAAACGTGTGATGGATTCTGATGCTGAGATCTCCATGAAGTCTGCACTGGATATTGACGAAGCACAATACAATACATACGTACAGGAACGATTGAGGAGCGTCGGTGTCATTTTACAAGCCTATTTCTAGAAACAATCTAAAGAAAACATCTGGAAATAAGTCGCGATCAAAGTAAGTTTTCGCCAAAGAAGACTGCTCATTGTTTTCGAGGCTTTTCATTTCAAGTCAGGTCAGAGACGTTGACCTCTAACTTCATTATTTGTACATGAAAACAGAAATTATTCTCCGTATTTGAATGACTTGCGTTAGGGGTGGAGGGTAATTATCATTATTTTTCATATTTCATTGCCCCCTTCCCTTGACGACCGCTCGAAGACGATGACACCACGAACGATGACTAAGACAATGACGACCGCGACGTGAGAACCCCCTTTCCTCCCCTTACCCGTGGCCGGTTCTGACCAGCATGGGCCCCTCCTCCCCCCCACCCCTAGGTTAGAGTGGTGCATTATGACCTAACGGTTGACGCGTCCTTAATCCAAATAAACAATTTTTTTTGGATATTTGAACTGTGGGTACAATTTGGCTTTGGAAGAAAGAAAGAGGTATCTACCGTTGCATGAGGGGTTTCTTGCTTCATGGGAAACGAGAAATGTGCAGGAATTGCATTTTAGCATGCGTTTACACTTTACAGGCTGCGGCACAATGTCGTCATTTGCGGGACGTGGACAAAAAACAGCAATGGAGGTATGGAAAGCGTTTGCAAATGTCCTGTGTTTGCACAACTGTCGGAATTCTCCGATTAATATTTATGATGAACAGTTTGCTGTTGCTGAGAAGTTTACAGGTCAATCAATTTTTTATAAAACGTGTCACTATTAGAAAGTAAACGAAAGCAAAAGATATGTGTTTAGTCGGAAAAGAATGGTACACTTGCTAACACCCCTCCTACAGAAGCTGCCCTTTTAGAACATGTCAGGCGTGCAGCTTATCAAGCTGAACACGTAATAAACTGTAAATTTGTTTACTATTTCAAATATGTTTTTAAAAATACCTAAGGTGTGTATATTTATTTTGAAATTGATCACATTATCAACTTCTATTTGATACAAACAAGACATACTATTTAAACTAAAAAAAACAGCTTTTATTTGGTACTAAACACGACCGTTTTCATCCAAATTTTAAATTGGGAAGCATATTGCAGTGTAATTTATCAATCTAATTAATTAAATTGCAATAAAAGTTAGCCTACAGAGATTTGTATTGGGGCCATAAGACTTTGTTTGTGGATGACTTCCAAATGTCATTTAATACGCATGTGCCGATCAAATCGTGTTTTTTTATAAATTTAATGAAGAATAATTAAATTAATTAATAAATTAAATTAGGGTCATTTCTAAGTAAATAATAATCACTTATAATTACTTATAATCACTTTGTTATGTGTAAAATTTAAGTTTTTCTTTAAAAATCAGCTGTTATTTGATACTAAACATGACAGCTTTCTCTAAATTTTAAATATGCATGTGTATTGTAATGTAATTTATCAATCTAATTAATTTAAATGCAGTGAAATTAACAGAGATTTGTATTGGGGCAATAATATTTTGTGTGTTGGTGACTACCAAATGTCATTTAATGCGCATTTACCGATCATATTGTGTATTTTTTTTTAATTAAATTAAGCATTAATTAATTAATTAAATTAAGGTCATATCTGAGTAAGTAATAATCACATTGATTTAAGTGTTATATTTTTGTTTTTCTCTTGACACCAGCTTTTATTTGATTCCAAACTTGACCATTTCATTCCATTTTTGTAATTTTAATTGCATTTCAATTGATAAAATTAATTAATTTAATAGCTATTAAAGTTGAAGAGATCGGACTTGGGGCCATAAATTTTTGGGTTTATCGTGGTCATATTAGTAAATTTGGAAATTTTCACGCTTTAATCACGATTTGCACGATTGTTACTTCACGAGGGGCTCACAGACTCCACTACATGTAAAATTTTGATTTTCATGAGAAATAATTTTTCGATTGGGCTCAAATTTCACACGAATATCTAATTCATAAAATAAAGGTTTTGTGAAAAAATCATTAAAATCGAATTAAGCATGTAGGTGTTATAAGTCGAAGGAATATTTTTAAAATTGAAAAAATTCGTAAAATGGCGATTTTCATGAGAAATAATTTTCCGATTGCGCTCAAAAACGTGGCAGTTCTAAGTTCAGAGATTTCGAAGGTCTCCATAAAATTTCATCGCAATCGGAGTATCGGTTTAGCCGGAATCGTGTTAACAAACAGACAAAAATACAGAAAGAAAGAAAGAAAGAAAGAAAGAAAGAAAGAAAAAAAAAACATTCCGGATTTTTTTCTCCAGTGTAGTGAAATGGAATATTCGCTTCGCTCGCTACGCTCGCTACGCTCATCCAATTATAGCCTATGTTGCCGAATTAGGGAGCTAAACTCCCCCATACGTATATGCATCACTTTTCTGTATGTCTATCAGCCGGTGCGTTTGCCATGAATCACTTCCAACTGACATAAGTTTTTTGTTGACATTGCAATTCAACAAGGATGATAAAGAAGGTTTTTGGTGACCCTGGCAGAATTATCCAAAGAATGGTTAATTTTATCCCAACACTTCTAACAAAGATGTTTCATTTCTGAAACGTAACATGGAACATTTGATATACTAGGAAAACGCTAAATTCCCGCCGCGTTGATGGATGAGCGTTTTTGTAAGTTTTTAGTTTGCGAAGGACCACTTTTCCTTTGCAAGTGCTTTTTGAATGCATTGTAGGTTGTTGTCAAGTTTCTATTGTTACTTGTTAATTGTAATTATAAACCTAAAAACACTCATATTAAAACCTTTATTTCTATGGATTCTGGCTAATTTGTTCAACTTTTTCTTTCAAAAGGTACTACCTCACCATAACCTTAATGTCCATGTGAAATATGAACGTTGTAGCCCCACTCGTTTGGTCAGAATCGGACCAAATGTCACGAAAATATCACACTAAAAATCGAAAAAATCGTAAAAGTACGATATTCATGAGAAATATTTCTTCGATTGTACCCAAAAACGTGGCACGTCTAAGTTCAGAGATTTCGAAGGTCCCCTTCAATTTTCATCAAGATCGCATATGCCGTTTGGCCGGAATCGTGCGAACAAACAGACAGAAAAAAAAACAAAAAAACATTGGAGCCAAATTTTTTGAGGGGTCAGTGAAATTGAAGTTTTCGCTTCGCTCGCTACGCTCATCCAATTATATAATTACTAGGAAAACGCTAAAGTCCCGCCGCGTTGATGGATGAGCTTTTTAAAGTTTTTAGTTTGCGTGGAATATCTTTACTTTTGCAAGTGCTTTGTTTTGCTGCCTACGCATTGTAGGTGAATGTTGTCAAGTTTCTTTTGTTTCTTGTCAATTGGTATTATTTACCGTAAAAAACTTTTATTAAAAGCTTTATTTCTATGGATTCTGGCTAACTTTTTCAACTTTTTCTTTCAAAAGGTACTACATCACCATAACTTTAATGTCCATGTATAATATGAACGTTGTAGCCCCACCCGTTTGGTCAGAATTGGCCCAAATGGCACGAAAATATCGCACAAAAAATCAAAAAACTTATATTAAAAGCTTTATTTCTATAGATTCTGGCAAACTTTTTCAACTTTTTCTTTCAGAAAGCAATACATCACCATTACCTTAATGTCCATGTGAAATATGAACGTTGTAGCCCCACACGTTTGGTCAAAATCGGCCCAAAGGTCACGAAAATATCGCACTAAAAATCGAAAAAAATCGTAAAAAGTACGATATTCATGAGAAATATTTCTTCGATTGTACCCAAAAATGTAGCAAGTCTTAGTTCAGAGAAAACGAAGGTCGTGTCAAATTTTCATCAAGATCGCATATGCCGTTTGCCCGGTAGACAGCGAACAAACAGACGGAAAAACAAAAAATAAATAAATAAATAAACAAACAAACAAAAAAAAAAAAAACACCCGAGCTAAATTTTTTGGGGGTCAGTGAAATTGAAGTCTTCGCTTCGCTCATCCAATTATATGTGAACGTGCTGCATAAACGGTAATTTTCACTCCCACGTTTTTATACTCCCGTACTCGTGCTTGTTACTAATGAATGATGTTACACTGTTACTAATGTCTCATGATAACAACTGAACATTTAGCTCCTACCTTTGATTTGCGTTTTTTTTGTGCCATTGCCCGTCAACAAAAATTACACAATAGAGTAATTGTGTACTTAGTTTTAGAAATGGTTTTTTCTTAGTCCTTTCCGCGCGAGCGGGTGGGCGCTTCGGCCCCGTCCGGCGACGATCTAACCGGATACACTTCCGACCCGTCTTGAAACACGGACCAAGGAGTCTAACATGTACGCGAGTCATTGGGACCGCACTAAACCTAAAGGCGAATGAGTGACATCACATTACCCTGATAGCTCGTGATCAAATCAAAATGAGATTTCTAAAACCTATTTCCCGGCATTCATTTTAGCTTTGCTTCCTGGTTTGGGTACCTATTCCAGTGTTAATTGTTTAAAATAGAGAAAAACTTTTCCAGAAATTTCAATTTCTCACTCACCAGAAAACTTAACTTTTCCTGAAACGTTCTCTGCTATCGTTTAAATACTTGTACACAATAAATCGTTTGTATCCACTTAATTAAGTTATTTTATTATAAGATCTCTTGTTAAGTGAATATAAAATATATTACAGTACTTACAAGGAAGCAAAGCTTCCCTATAATTACACGTTTCACTTTTCTGTCCGCCCGTGCGTGTGTTGAGCAGGTCTCACGATTGACGTGCGTTTTACTTTTACTTGTTGGCATTGGCCTTAAACAAGGGTGACGTTTTTGCTGACCCAGTGCATGGTGGTATATATCTTTAGGTGATTTCACTGCCAGAATTCTGTGGTCGCTTAATGCACGCAGTGCAGGCGGTCGCCGACAGAATGCGCGACGTGTCAGGTGGTAGTCACGTGACATAGAACTTACAAGATGGCGGCCTTGGGGACCAATCAGATGGCTCGAATTCGGAAATTCGAATGTTCCGCCTACGGATCTGAATGCACGGCCTTCAATAAAGTGTAAACACACCGCCATCTCTCGAGGTATTAGAGTCGATAAAGAAGTTTGGAAAAACTTCTTTATCGACTTTCTCGTCACGTGACTACCACCTGACACGTCGCGATCCTGGCGGATTCCGTCTGAACTGCGTGCATTAAGCGACCACAAAAATAGCATTGCTGGATACGCAAGTGAAATCACCTAAAGTATATACCACCATGACCCAGTGTGTTAAGATGACAATGGGGCTAGCTAAAATGGTGAAACTGGTGTCAAGTTTGAATATTCACCTATTCAGTACCTCCACTATATTATGTGAAGGCTAAAACAGTCTAGCCTTCACTTCTAGTGGAGAACAAGCGTGGAATATAACGTGAAGCTTCGCTGTGTACTCCCATCACCCGTGCTTGTGGCTATCATATTCTAATGTGTAATATAATACGTATTATTCGTTACATTTTTACTTTTCTGTACCAAGAAATTGCAGAAATCAGTTTTATTAGATGGGAAAGCAACATTTTTTTCCTGCAAAAATTCCGGGCAAGCTAAATTTTTGCACAGACCTTCCAGAAAGCGCCCCGAACAAACGGAAACAAGTCATGAAAAATCGGACTGGAGCGTTGGCCGCCATCTTGGAAAATGTCTGCACAAAAGTGATTATTTTTGTATATCTTCAAAAAGGTTCAGCGGCGAAAATATTTCTCACATTATTCCCTACAAAAATAGTCTCCACAGAATGTTGGCCGCCATCTTGGAAGTTGTCTCCACAAAAAGTAATTTTTTCATATATCTTTAAAATGGCGGAAGATAGACGAAAAGTTGAAAAAATAAATTTAAAAAATTAAAAAATTGACCATTGAATTCTCTATACAAATGTAGTGTCTGCCATATTTTCGGTAGAGACATCGGTGACGTCACAAAATCATAGTTTATAAATGTTGCTTATAGGAATACCGTCTGATTTCCTCATTTTCGTGCCCAGCATCAAACAATGGCAGCTAGAAATCGATTTAAACACAAGTTGACTTTTGAACAGTGTTCAGAAAACTTCGATTAGTATTAAAAAAATCACGTCTACGAAATCAAGTTTTGCATTTACCCAGATTTTTTTTCAGCATGTATCTTCACTTTCTGCAAGAGTGGAGACAACTATACAAAGCCACTGAAAAACTATGAATTTATTTTTAAGTAAAAAAAAGGATAATTTGTACAATGGAACTGTCCTTGGTTTCAAATCCATCTTACACGTATTTAGTAATTTGTAATATTCAATTTAATAAACATCGCAATTAAAGTAAACTATACAAAATACAATCTGTGGATTATATGCATGTTCAAAGTTCTTGGGTTTTGAATTACCGCACAAAGACTTAAGTACGCGCTCTTTTGGTTGTGACGTCATCGAGAGGTGAGGAGGGAAGCTGATTGGCAGAAACTGTCAGCTCGCCGCCTCGGCGAACCTCACGATGACGTCACGCCACCTGCAATGGCGCATGGCCGTTTTCCGGCGCGAAGCCCGGTTCAAATTTTTCCTCGCTCACAGTTAGCGCTAATAAAAGACGGAAGCTAAAAAAATTTACTGTTGGTATTTGAGTTAATAGTAGCGACATATTCAAATTTGGTAATGAAGGACAGTTCCCTATTGGAAAAAGTCCTTACTATAAAATATAGGTTACAACAATAACAGACGATTGTAGTACAATAATTTTAAAGAAATTAAATAACATTGCATTATACACAGGACTGAATCTTTGGCGTTGTCTCATTCTGTGCTATAACAATTAACAGTCACTCGCTTTCAAGATATGTACGCTACAGGTGATAAGGAAACACAGAAAAAATATCCTTACAATTGATTTTCTTAATTTTAATACAAAGTGGAGGCAGGAGCTCTTAAAAATATAACTGTTACGTCGTTATTACCATATTCACTACTCCTTCAATAAATTCCGGAGTCAGTACATGAAACGTCTGTTGACTTGACTCTCGAATCTTACGTCTAGACTGGAAGCCATCTTGTATTCGTGTGAACCACCTATTACTTTGTCTACGCTCAAACAACATTACAACGTATTAATTGGAAATGAGTGTAGTGTTCTTAATTTGAAACGAAACCTAGGCTCAAAGTTTTCCCCTCGGTCCCTTTTAGTTAAAACAAAACATAAACACCATGCAGCCCCCCCCCCCCCCCCCTAGCAAGCAGGCGCGGTTATCCAACAAGCAATCTTGCAAGTGCCTCGTGGTAAATACACTCGACTCGACTTTCAGCGTTCCTAGACGATGGATAATACAACTTGGGTGGAATCCTTCTAACAGGAAGAAGGGATCGTATTAAAAATAAGATTTAATTACAATTTTAAAAGCATATTCGTTGCGTTATTGGATGAAGTTGGTTATATTTCCTCGTTCAATTAAGGCTTGTTTTAATTACCGGAGAGGGATGGTGGATTGCACCCGGCGGTAATGGAGTGGCTGTGTGATATTGTGCACGTCTTGTGAAATCAACGCCACGTTTTATTCGAGAGGTTTCATTTCCATGAGTTTTTCTTATAGTAAAGGTGTGAGCCTCTTAATGAACATGATCGTCATAATTATTATTGCGCACTGGCTGTAGGGCCTACTTTGTTCACAATCATAGTGTTCTTCAAGTCGTGGATTGGAACCCTCCTCAAGTTTCTATTATTTCGTTGTCGTTCGTATTCACCCCATACTCAATATATATTTCTTGTGTGTGTTGCAATCTATGTCTGTCTCGCCAGCGATAAAAAATAAATAACATAAATCGTATTTAGAGTCTACACTCAGTCACATAACTGATTTTCGGCTGGAGACATTAGTTTGAAACAGACCAAGCCAAATATGTCGGCGGCGACGCAATCGACGAGTGTACAATGACTTCACCCTTCAGCTTTCCTCTTAATTACGATCTTTAGTTTTCCTCAAAATTTGACCAAAACAATTCATTGTTTTCAAAAAATCTCGACGTCCGCAGTGGCTATAGTACACCGCGGTTGCCGCAGGTGAAACGAGTATGTACTGTAATAAATATGTGTATTTTAATTTGAACACTATAGGTATCACATATTACATATTAAGTTTAGTTCCCTATGTTAATTTCACCAAAAACTAAGTACAGTATAGTAAAGATTATTTTAAAAATTAATGTTAGGTACCACTGTGGGCTTTAAGTAAATAAGCATAGTTCCAACTTACCTTTGTTTTTATGCTAACAATAGTCAATTCCATAGGTCTAACTTATGGTCGAAGGATCATCCACCAAAGAATATCCTTGTAGCATGAGTCAAACCCACAATTTGTTTGTTATCGTCGTCATCATTGCATAACAAATTCGGTTCTTTCTCCATTTGAAACTTCATGTTGAATAATAACACGCCATGCAATTGCAAATATTAAGGTAGGATCCTCTCCCATTTCGAATAAGATTTCAGTTTTTTTTATTAAAGCCCTATGTGACTTGTTGCATGAAAAGTAATTGTTGTCACGAAATTATGCTTTATGATTTTAAAAATTGGGTTATACAAATGCATACTATTAACTTTGACTGAAGGGAGGAGGAGTAAAAACTGGTAGTTCAGTGACCTGTTATTAATGGAGTCTGTGAAAAAGGTTAAGATTAATCAGTTAACCAAGTTCTTTGTCTAACTTCATATCAGTTTGTCGGCAATAATTTCATGTTGAAGGGAGTTAACATGTTTTTAAGCGCTCGGTAACCCTTTTCCTGTAATTATCCTTCAATAGCATGACTTGATTCAATTGTACGTGTATAGTGATAGACCCACACGATAGTGCCCCCCCCCCCCTATAGGCTCTACCCTCCATCCCTCACTCAGCACCCTCGTCTTCTATTTAGCCTTCATTACTTTTCAGCTGTAATCCCTTGAGTGTGGAAATCAATTACTTTTCAAGCACAGCTTATGATAAAGTAAAAATAAGCGCTCGGCAAACCGTTCAAATTTATTATGGATTTTTCACCTCCTCTCCCCATCTCGCATCTTTAGCGTGGCACCATCACTGCATGTGTGGGGTAGAGACGTGGAGGGTAAATTATTTAGCAAGTGCATCGTGTTGCGTCGCATCTTTAGCGTGGCACCATCACTGCATGTGTGGGGTAGAGACGTGGAGGATAAATTATTTAGCAAGTGCATCGTGTTGCGTCGCATCTTTAGCCTGCCACCATCACTGCATGTGTGGGGTAGAGACGTGGAGGATAAATTATTTAGCAAGTGCATCGTGTTGCGTCGCACTTTAGCGTGGCACCATCACTGCATGTGGGGTAGAGACGTGGTGGATAAATTACTTAGAAAGTGCATCGTGTTGCGTCGCATCTTTAGCGTGGCACCATCACTGCATGTGTGGGTAGAGACGTGGTGGATAAATTACTTAGAAAGTGCATCGTGTTGCGTCGCATCTTTAGCGTGGCACCATCACTGCATGTGTGGGGTAGAGACGTGGAGGATAAATTATTTAGCAAGTGCATCGTGTTGCGTCGCATCTTTAGCGTGGCACCATCACTGCATGTGTGGGGTAGAGACGTGGAGGATAAATTATTTAGCAAGTGCATCGTGTTGCGTCGCATCTTTAGCGTGGCACCATCACTGCATGTGTGGGTAGGACGTGGAGATAAATATTAGCAAGTGCATCGTGTGCGTCCTCTTTAGCGTGGGGACCACATGATGTGTGGGGTTGAGACGTGGAGGGTAAATTATTTAGCAAGTGCACGTGTTGCGTCGCATCTTTAGCGTGGGCACCATCACTGATGGGGTGGGGAGGGGGAGTGGAGGGTAAATACTTAGCAAGTGCATGGTTGCGTCGCTCTTAAGCCTGGACATCCTGCATTGTGGGGTAGAGACGTGGGGGGATAAATTATTTAGAAGTGCATGTGTTTTTGCGTCGCATCTTTAGCGTGGCACCATCACTGCATGTGTGGGTTTGAGACGTGGAGGATAAATTATTTAGCGAGTGCACCGTGTTGCGTCGCATCTTTAGCGTGGCACCATCACTGCATGTGTGGGGTAGAGACCCTGGAGGGTAAATTATTTAGCAAGTTTCATTGTGTTACGTAGACTCTTTACAATACTATCCTAGAGTTGCCTTCACTTCTAGTAAAGCATGGTTTTCTATATTGTTTTAATAAATGATGTAACATTGGCAATCCAAGCAAATGTACACAACTTTTTCCATATCTCGTCTTTAGTGTTGTTTTAAGAAAAGTAATATTTATTGTGGTACCTATACATGCAGATATTACTTGCACTCTTTTTCATAAATGTAACCATTTAAACCATAAAACACAACACAAAAACAAGAAAATGTTTACCACCATTGTTAAAAATGTGTCATATTTTGAATTTCGAAATTAAAAAATATCTTTATTTTGTTTAAATCCAACTAGCTTTAAGAACGTAATTAGACGTCGATGAGAATGACAAACCCACAATTATTGCAAAAAGGCGCGAATGCAAGCATCACTTTTCTTTTACAGTCTGTTAGAACTTAGAATGTCTGATTACCATGAATCAAAAGTAATTTAAGAAAAAATCTATTATTGCGCTGCGATTTTTTTCTACTGATTATAAACAACTCGTAGGTACATACTAAATTATGTTATCCCTCCTCTTTATCAGATATAGATTATTAATAAATATAAACAATTAATCAATAAACCAAAACCATAATATCATATTAACTGTATTTTGTTTAGCTTATATTATGTTTAACACGCACCTGATTATATTCAACTTATTTATAATACATCGGATAATTTATGATTTACTTGTTTGAATTGACGATTTGTTGCAATAAGTGATTATTCTTGCACATTTTCGTTATAAATAGCCAATTTTATTTGAATTTTCGAAATAGATTTAAACTAAGTAAATTAATCGTAAATTTGAACCTTGTTTGAGCACATTATTCGGTGAAACAAAATTTATAGATTTTAAATTTGCATGTTTTGAAAATTTATTTGTGATTATCTATTTTTATAAATTTATTGCCACGAAATTGAAAAATTCATGCAAATTTGACGGGACCCTAAATAATGTATCAATATATGGTAATGGAAATGAAGCTCTCAACTTATCTCTGCAAAGAATGTGTCTAGTTTTGTGCCACGGAGTTCACATTTAGTAATCTTCATTAGCAAATCCCGGCAAACTTCTAGAAGTCCCCGTGGTTTGAAAGTAATTCCTCCTGGAACCAATGTTGGAAATGTGACGCAGCTTGAAGATTGTTTTATACGTGGTTCGAGACAAGCGACTGGAGATAACGACGTCATCTTCCTCTGTCGGGTTTATCTCCCCCCACCCCACAGTCAAGGTAGAATGAAGTTGATAGTTAACGATGTAATTATGGCTCTGTGATAATATCACCTTGTCGAATCTTAATGCATGCCGCGTGTAACGGTTCTTATCTTGCGCGCGATTCACCACGGGAGAATAAACGACACAAGAATATGCCATACAAGACAGAGAGTGAATTCACAATGCGCTGGTTTTATTGACGCCACATCAGTTGATTCGCTTTCAGGTGGACTCGGGGTGTCTTTGGGGGAGATTTTATGGTTTCGTCACAAGTTTGGGCGGGAAATAATGAGAATGCTGCATGCAAAAATAATAATAAAGCAAATAACTTGAATGTAACACTCATTTAAGCACAGAAACTCAAAAGTAATTAAACCAATTTTGAGTTATTTTGGGAGATTTTCCTAATACTAACTAAAGTTGTTGGCTAACTAGATAACATGATAAAAGGTGCGATTTTTGACGCTTTCTAAATCCAAAATTGTACCAATCTTATGCCTGGCGCGCAGGACATGCTCCCTAAATAAAAACTTGAATTTCACCGTTGCTTATGTTAGTTTGTGTTCCAAAATGTACTTGCAATGCTCACCAGGCCAGGTATTGAAATTACCGATTGAAGAACTTTCTGACTGTATAACCCTATAAAACACCCCGAATTTGTAAGTGCAGTTGGTAAAATTAAATAGTTTTACTGATTGAAATACGGGGTTGAAGCTCTTGACGAGGAAGGGTGCGCCCGTTCAAATATAATAGTGTACTCAACAGTCGTTCGTCATCATGCTGTTCATGAACAGAATATATCGGCCCATCGTGAATAGATGGTATTTGTAATTTGTGGCTTCAAATTTTCAGTGACACACATTCAAACTTTTTAAATTCATTTTTACCAGGGTTCCAATCACAGTTAACACTAACAGTTAACTAACAGTGTGGCTCGTTGGTCTTGTTGTGTGGCTCGTTGGTCTTGTGTGTGGCTCGTTGGTCTTGTGGTTAGCGTATCTGCTTCCAATGCAGAAGGTCCAGGGTTCAATTCCCGGTAAAGTCAGAAGTTTTTTAACTTCTGATTTGGACTTAAGTCCATCAGTTCTTGTCTTAGGAGTTTGTAAACGGTGACTTTGGAGCCGTCCTAGCAACGAAGCACATAATAAATTTCAGAGTTGTTCTGAATCGACCTTGTTGATTCTGGCGTTGATTCGCGGGTGTTCGCACTGTCCATACCACTGACTGATATATTTCCTATTAAAATTATCGATCTTTGGTTGGTTATCGCTCACTCGTCGATTGCGTCGGGGCCTGCAGGGTTGACTTGGTCGCTTTGATTTAAAGTCCCCCACTGAAAATCAGTTAAATAACTGAGTGGGTAGACTCTAAATAACATTTATTCATTACTGTGATTATTAAATTAATTTCCCAAACGATAGACTATCGAGAAAACATTTAATTGTTACAATCATTGTATTACTTTTACAATGTCACATTTAGGTTTTATTTTTACTTTAAAAATGGATTTCGAATATTTCCTGTAATTGAAGGCTAGAAGTGAAAATTGGTGTTTGGTAAAACCGTTGTGCGGAGAAAGATTTCTATGAGATTTACACATACTTAATGAAGGACGATTTTATGAGTCAACCGTCCGTTGCATCCTTTTACAGAGTTGCGTCTATACTGTTATTGTCAATGTTTATTTTTGGAAACAATTATATCTTCATGATTAATTTGAGATAGTGTTGTTTATATCTTGTCTCTAAGTATCAGATACATACGGTTAAATAACGATGTTGTAAAAATGTCATTCAAATTTTTAGATATACCAGGTTTTAAAGCCATACTTGTTTGATACTATTTCTCCAACCCCGGCGCCGGCTGGTATTAAACCTAAGTCCCCCTGTTACCCCCCCCCCCCCCCCCACACACAAAAAAAGAGTCAAAAACGTTGGGATGCCTTTAGGACGCCATGTACATCAATTTTTCGCTTTGTGACCCTCTTCAGTTAATAGTGTGTTTACGAGGAAAATATCCAACAGTACAGGCCTCGTAGAGCACTCGTACCGATATTTTGAAAGTCAATGGAAAATGCATGACAGTTAGTTGAATGAAAGAGGGACTTGAATAAAAAAGAAAAGAAAAAACATTTTAAAGGGACGGGACAAAAGCTCCACTTTGGCTATTATATGCAAATTTTGGGTCAATAACAAAATGTTAGTTCTAGGTGTAGTACTTAATTTTAAGCTATGATTTTTTTTTCAACACACCTTTGTCTCCGTACTGAGTATAAGGGAAAATAATTTTCTGAAATAACGTTTGATGTACGATTTTTTTCGTCCACCGGTTCAAAACTCTTATTTGTACCATGTGACAAAAAAATCGCACATCAAACATTATTTCAGAAAATTATTTTCCCTTATACTCAGTACGGAGACAAAGGTGTGTTGAAACATTTAAAAAAATCATAGCTTAAAATAAAAAATTGCACCTAGACTAGAACTAACATTTACTTATTGTCCCAAAATTTACATATGCTAGCCAAAATGTAGCTTTTAGTTTTGCCCCGTCCCAATTTTTTCTTTTCTTTTCTTTTTTATTCAAGCTCCTCTTTCATTCAACTAACTTTCATTCATTTTCCATTAACTTTCAAAATATCGGTACGAGTGCTCTGGAATAGCCTTAACAACTGAAGAAAAGCTTTGAAAACCTTAGTCACATTTGAGCACCGAGAGTCGTGGAGTTTTCTATTTTTGGATTAATCCTCAGCCCACAAGAATTTGTATGCCAATTGCCATCGCACAAAATGAATCCCATTTTTTTAAACGATTCATATATGGCCATGTTTATAAATAAAATGGGTATAATGTTACAAATGAATAACAGCGTAAGAAGTGTCTCTATTATTGATGAGCGTAGCGAGCGAAGCGAAGATTCCATTCCACTAAACTGGAGAAAAAAATGTTTTTCTTTTTTTCTTATTTTTCTGTTTGTATTTTTGTGTGTTTGTTAACACGATTCCGACAATTTTACGATTTTTTTCGATTTAAAAAAAATTTTCTTCGAATTATAAGTTATAACACCTTCATACTTTATCCAATTGTAATGATTTTTTCACAGAACCTTAATTTTATGAATTAATTTATTCGTGTAAAATTTCAGCGCAATCGAAAAATTATTTCTCTTGAAAATCGCAATTTTAGGTACTCTTTTTTTCGTTTGAAAGAAGTTCTACGACTTACGACACCTACATGCTTTATCTGATTGTAATACATTATCCAATTGTAATGATTTTTTCACAGAACCTTAATTTTATGAATTAATGTATTCGTGTGAAATTTGAGCGCAATCGAAAAATTATTTCTCGTGAAAATAGCAATTTACTCTTTTTTTCGTTTTTTTTTTAATTCTTCGATTTATGACACCTACATGCTTTATCCGATTGTAATGATTTTTTCACAGAACAACAGAAAATCTGCATAACATATGGCAGCTCAATGCACCAATTACGCTCATCCAACAACGCGCCTGAAAAAGCGTTTGCGAAGCTTCCTAGTTTTAATGAACAGCCAGGAAAGTGTCTCGAAAATACGCAATTCTCGGTTAACTATATCACGACTATTTATTATTATACTTTCTGAGGCGTACGCCTTTTTATCATAATTATATTGTATGCATTTCTTCAGAATGCTTGAGTGTTTACATACGTTCATGTGCTTCATTTTACAAAGTCGGTTTAAACATAATATAATATGATTCAGTAAAATTGACTGTATACCTGGACTTTCAAATTTACATTGACTATACTCAATGATAGTATTTGCATCGTAGCAATATTATTATCTCCGTTAAGTTCGTACCTTAAATATTTTTTTCGCATTTTTTCCAGCATTTTATGATACGTGATTTCACACATTGTGTTCCTATAGAAACATATTTTTGGTTAGGCCTACTACATAAAGTGTACAGTCTACTGGAAATTGTACCATCAAATCATCTACAACGATATCTTTAGGCCTTGACACTGCGCCTTGACTATTGTGTGTGAACTATTGTGGTGTTTCGTTTATTCGTAAGAGAAAAGCACCCGTCTGGTGGGTGGAGCTTGCTCAATGCACCGAGAAATCGTATTCCACTATACGCATGCTCGGTTCACAACTACCCGGTACCCCCACCATCAAGTGTGATATTGTTTTTTCTTCTTTTTACAATCATCATTTATTTGTATTTTTCACTTTAACAGACATTTATATACTGATACACGTACCGGTACATCAACTGAGAGACGGTGTATGCTATGCCCGATAGCTCATGAGAGCCTCGGTTCGTAAAGCCGAATGACCCGGGTTCGATCCGCATTCGGGACACATCTTTTCGAAAATTGCTTCACTTCAGGCGTATAAAGAGTGAAAGTCAATCGTTTTTTTTTTCGAGAAATATTGACCAGCTTTATGGTCGTGGAAGGGTCTTTATAAAGAGACCACACCAATCGTATGTTGGATACCTTTGTTTCGCGAACCCGGCGCCTCCACCATAGTCTTGACTTTGTTTTGTTTGTCGTCTTTCCATACATTTCTGTTACTTTTTCTTGTTTATTATCCACCTACTTTACTAGAAATAAATAAAGTTTAATGACCTAGTCCGTTCTCCGCTAGTTGTGGTCCAGTTACTTATAAGGCACTGCAGAATGGATGCACAAATTTTTATGCAGAATGCAATGGTTTAATCTGTATCACTTTTAAGGGTGATGGATGTACTCTTGAACATAACACCGCATGAAATGACCGTTTCTAGGGTCATACACAACATACGAACGCAAAGGTGATTAATTTAAAATAATGTAAGTATAGTGCGGTCGTTATAAGAAGCCATAATTATTTAATATTTTTTTAGTTAAACCTTTACCTACACCATTGATTAAAATATGTGGTACTTATTTATGCATAACTAAACCACAAAAAGGAAACTATGAACTTTTATTGTTGTGGTTATGGTTTATACCACTGTCAAATAAGTGTATATACAATAATTGTACTGAAAGTAATTGTTCAAATTTATGTAGAAGTCATTTATTTAAAAAAGAGAAAGTAATTTGTACTCAAAGCTCTGTGAATCCAAATTGAATTATTAAAAAATTGAGGTCCGTTGCATGTAAAGGTCTCAGGTTTCGGCGATATTTTTAACTTTATAGAAGAGTTGCCCCAAGCGTATTGTTTTTTTGTTTGTTTTTTCTGAAAGCGAAATATCACATTTGATATGTATGTTTATTAACTCCCTCGTCTGGGCATAGGATATTCCTCTTCCAACCATTCAAGACGAGAGAAGAGGCAAATCTCTTCTCGCAAACATCAGCTAGCAAGTATAGTGAGTATTTTAGTCCCTGAAACTAGAGGCGAACTCTGGCAGTTGTTGTCGGGGACCCTACCCCTCCCTAGACAACCTCCCCGACGACTGCGACTAGACGAACGATGAAAAAGACGAGCACGACGTGAGCTTCTCTCCCATTGCCTGTGGCTGGATCTGCCCAGCACCGGTCAGTCCTCCCACATCGCGTATTGACCTAACGGTTGACGCGCCCTTAAACCAAATAAACTATTTCTACCATTATTGTGTCGAACGCACTGGGAATGTGGTGCTACATTATCAATTAAACATCCGAAGAGCTATTACGCTACTTTCCTTCGTAGAATATGGTTGGATAGACCCGGCACCTCCACCAAATTTGTCTTTTTGTCGTTGGAAATCTTTCCATATACTTCTAATTGTAAATCTTGTACAAAGTATTAAGAATGTTTCCTATTTTGAAAACACGATACTGCATCATTATGTACCAATAACGCACTTTCAGTTTTCCAGAAAGCAGGATTTTAAATTACGGTTATGTCCAAATCATAATTAATTGTTTTGTTAACTATTTTTCAGACAATTATGTATTGATAATGCAGTTTTAACATTGGTAATTTGCGGCATCTACCACTCGTTCTTCGAGTTCACTACTCCCCTAAAGGTTGATAGATAACATCAAGGATGTTAATATTAATTCTTTCCCTCTCTGTCTGTGCAGCAGGTTGTTTCTGCTGGTGCGTCCACGTCTCGCCCAGTGGAGGGTGAGGTCGTGGGGACCGTGACCCAGGCTCACCTCCAGGCAGCTCTTGCCGACACTCGGCCCTCTCTGCCTCCTGGGGAGAAGCTGCGGTACCAGGCCATGTGAGTCCACACACGATACAACACTTTTGTAGGACTATACTCTACTCAAAATAAAACAGTGATTACAATTTTTCAATGGTTGGGCCTGTACACTACTCAAAATAAAACTGTGATTTTTTTATTTCTGAATTGTAGTAAATAATAACAATTACACCTACGGGAGTGTTTCCCGACTAACCAAATCGAGAAATATTTCAATGGCTGCAACCATGAGTAGTGTAGTTTATAGTGAGTAGTGTACCGTCCTACAAATGACTTACTTTAAAATGCTTTCACTGTAGATTGTCGTCTTATTCTATTTCTTTTATTTATTAAAAACTAGCTTGTGCTACACCCTGGTGTAGATCCGAAATGCAAGGGTCATGCTATATCATGTTTAATTTAATGTTAACCAAATCTTTTTTGGAGTAGGGGTTTGTTGTCTGTGTAATGGAATATTTTTTTAGTATTGATAATGTTTTTAAATCTCCTTTTAAATGATTTGTAGAATTTACAATTTTTTTGTCATTTATTTGGGTTATAAATTCAAAATGTTATTAATAATTATATTAGTTTTCATGTATTTACAAATTATCCTTCAGAAAAGTCACACTGTTTATGAAAATGTAGGTCTCTTTAAAAAATATCATTTTTACCAATCTTATAAAGTGACTGCTGCCGCTCAGTTCTTCTTGGGAATGGTGAGGAAACCGGTGCAGCTCTATCACTTGCCTCATCCATGATAGGGAACAGACAAATAGTGATGGTCGACTGTCGTGATGGTGTCTGTTCTGTTTTCATAATCTAACAATAGTTATCGAATATGAGAGTGACATGTATTGTAGTACACTATACTCTCTTCATTTTATCAATTGATTTTAGAATGTTTTATATGACTTTGTTTGGTCTATTCTGAAATGATTGTTCTTTAAATTAAACTCATCATTGCCTATTTTTTTAGGTTCAATGGGCATAACTTTTAGTCCATGTGTAGACGTTGTGTGTTGTGACAATTTATTAAAACTCGAAATGATAAGTATACATTTAAAGCTTGACGTTAGGCATGTGCAATCGTGTAACTTAATGGTAAGGTCATATTGTTCTAATTTACCATTGATTTTAATAAAAGTCTGCGAGTTTGTGTTGAGAGAAGGCATAATATTATTATGCCTTATTAACAATAATATTATACTTCGTAACAAATAGTGAAATTTATGCAAATTTGGGTTTTCAATGAACGTAGTAAGGTAATCCAAAACTCGTTTGTTTTTATGTATTATATTATTTTGTTTTTTTCTTCAAAACTTGAACTACTATACTAATAAGTTAATGTTGGCCTCTTGTGCCTCCATAAAGAGACAGAGTTGAGAATTACAAGTTGTGTCCCAAAGAGCCACACTGGCTTGATGTGCTTGTAGCCTGAAATTCAGACTCTCAATTCAAGTTATAGTAGTGTTATGCTGCGGCCATTACGCTGGTTTCAACAAACAATAGTTGATTCCTTATTATTGTTGCAGATACAATACATTCATTGGAGCCAGAAAGGGAAAGAGTCGAGACTTACAAGTTGTGTCCCAAAGAGCCACACTGGCTTGATGTGGTGAAAGTCAAGTTGTAGTGGTGTTATTTTGCTGCCTATGATGCAAAATCAGCTGCAGCAAAGTGACATCTAGGAGTCGGTGCAGGATAACTTTTGTGGGGTTAAACATCCCGACTATGATGGTGGTTGGAAAGTTAAGAAGGAATGTATGTGAATGTGGCAATATGGTTATTCTTTATTTATTTATTATTTTACCATAATTGACTTAAATACTTTTTTAATTTCTGAATTGTGGTAAATAATAACAATTACACCTACGGGAGTGTTTCCCGATTAACCAAATTCGAGAAATGAATACCATAGTACAAATTTTAAAAAAAAATTCACCATTAGCCAGAAAAATGATACAAAGTGTGCTTTTTTGAGCTAGGTCCCTTCGAAAAAACTGTCCCTATAAGAAATAACAATGCAACATTTTAATACTTGTCCACCGTTCCTGTGTGTAAACAAAGTTTTGTGTTTGTTAATTAGGCTCTCTGCTTTGTCACTAATCCCTATTTCAAGAAAAGATATCATTTACCTCAGCATAGTTTAGCTGGCATAAATGAGGGTTTATTTGTATTAAATTAAGTATGTACACCCGGCGTCAAGTAAATCAAGGGGTCTTGTATCGTATCTACAATACCCAGCCCTTGATTTACTTCTGACGCCGAGTGTACAAGTCCCTTCAAATAAGTCACTGAAACTCAAATTTTTGCCAAGGAACCGCCACCGGAGGGTGCCAAAGAAAATCAATAAGACATCGAAACTTACAATTTTGAGATACGTTTTGAAGGGGTCAATAAACTATTATTGATAAATATAATGCTAATTTATATAGTTTATGGTTATAAATACATTAATATATGTAATAACCCCTTCAAAGAACTCGTTGGTAGAATTCAGTTCAGCCTAAAACTATGAAAAAGTAAAAAGCAACTTCTGTGTGGGATTGGTAGTTTGCAATGTGTGTACGTTTGTTGGTGGTACGTATTAGAAAACTAATTTTGTGATATGGGGATGGGGATCGTATGGTGGGAAGGAGTGTAATTAAATGTTATTAGGGGGTGTTTTTTAAGTTTTCATTATTATTATAAAATATACAAGTATTAAATCAATTGATGTACAATGTTGAATAAAACTGTTATCTTGTGATTGTATTTTCTCTTTTTAATTATCCTTATTTTAGTGGGTGAAAATGCTCTTACAGCATTATTAACTTACCTACCGCTTGGAACGCCTCCTCATTCCACCCGAAGTAATCCCTCGGATGTTTCATAAAGTATGTTCAAATTTCTTCCCCAAACTATGTGCAATTAAATCCTGCGTTTAACGTGTACACCATTGATTATTATTATCTTAGTTTCGATAAGCTTATAAAATATTTCAACACTTAATCAGTTTGTTAACTAAAATAAAGCATATGCAAAGCAATTTACATGGCGTTTCTACCACAAGAAAAGAGAAGACGCAAACGAGAGTTAATTTCCACAATGTTGCCACGAACTTTCCGTCTTCATGCGCTATCTCGAGCTCTTCTTGCTTGTTGAAAGTTGGTATTTTGTAATATATTGCTGAACACACTACAGAATTTTGATAAACTTTGCTATAAGTTAATTAGCCTTCTTAATGGACTTCTCGCACTCCATTTCACATTTCGTTGGTTACCGGGTTTTCAGTTTGGAAATTAGGCAAAATAGGTTCATTTATTACTCGAGTGTTCCGGGGGAATGGGGCCTTCACCGCTGATTAGGTAACATAATGTTAATAGCTCCTTCCTTGTGGAACTAGAAATTAAAAAAAGAAAATATAACTTCGGAAGGATTTTGCTTCGCTTCATCTCCTGTTTGGCGAAGAAGTTTTCAAACTCGTTGGATCTTGTCATTTGTGAAATATTCTCGTGTGAGGATAAGAGAGCGCGCGTATCGTCGTGTTTGTCCACTTTGTGTTCACGACGTTTAGTCTTCATGAATATGCAGGTGCCGGTGCTGTAGTTACGTCCCATTCATTGCTAACTTTTAAGTTGGAAGATGAAGCCTCTTCCCCGCGCTTTTCAACACTTTTACAAACTTGCATTGAAGACCAGGAAATTACAGTTCACTTGGAAGGAAGAAATTAGTTCTTATTCACGGCGCGCAGAGAATGACTGGATGAGGGGTTTTATTGTGATTCTAAAATCAACTGTAAGGAACACGTTCGGATTTTTATGCCAATGAAATTATTCTATATAGACATTAATTGTGTTAGCAAAGAAGAGCGAAACTTTGAAAAATTGTATAAAATGGTCTTTTGATATTAAGAATTTTCTTTCGCCTTAATTGTGACGAAAAACGTCGAGATACACTCTTGTATATTTCGTTGAGGTAATTTGATTTTGTAAAAAAAAATGTTCTAGAAGAGTGCCTTCATTGTCTAGTGAAAAGAAATAATTTCATATTTATTTAATTAAGCAGCAAAAGGCTTAAAAAATAAGCTTAATCAACTATTCGACAAATAATTTATGATGTGATGAACTCTGTCTTCTCTTGGTGCGGACGAGAGCTCCAAGTGATATGTCCGCTCGTCTTCTTTGTCTATTTGGTAATAATGACAGGGTACAGTCTGTGACGGGCGTCGCGACGCCTCGGACGCTATCACCCGACGCCGGCTCCCCGTCTTTACGGCAATAACGCCCCTCTCGCCGTCGCTGAGTACAATTTATGCATTATTGTACACGGCAAGATAGAAGGCTTGGGATAATAGGATTTACACACTAACATAATGGTACACTCAGAGGCCGTTTTCAGCGTTTTCTTTTCCCTTCAAAAGAAGATAAAAGTGTTGAAATGTAGAGGTATTGTGGAGATAGGGGACTTATCTCGCGCTACATGGAATAGAGAGCGGGCGGAGGAAATGAAAGAGTCGTCTGATAGTATAGTGCCTATTATATGGCGGTATCAGACCACAAGGAGTGCCACTGATATATAATATTTTAACGGAGAGTTTAGTTTCGCGAAAGGGGTTGATTCCTTGAGGGTGGGCTGGTCGACAACACACGAGGGGGGTGATGCCAATTGACATCTCACACCCCACGCTATTGTCGCGCCCTGTGCATTAAGTATGGTAGCCTTGGGACAATTAGGGGGCATTGTACTAGGAGTAAGTTATGTTATAAAGTAGAATTGACCCCAATCGCCGTTACAGCTCCTGTGAGGGATAAAACACGAAGCCAGTGTCTGTGTAACTTAATCAAGTGGTGTCATTAAATCAAATGTTATACGAAATAAACCATTTGAAACGTTGTGATGGTCATCCTACTCTGTACAAGTAAGAATACCCGGTACTGTATTTATTATCGTAACTCGAGAACAGTGAATTATTCCCTAATGCATTGTACAAATCTTATCGGTAGTCTTATTGTTGATAACTATCCGTCATTTAACACGAACACTACTGCCTTAAAATAATTTTTTATAGTATTTAACTTTTCAGAAATTAAAAAAGTCCATCCCGACCCGAATTGTATTAAACGTTATCAATTCCACCTATAATCGGAAGTGTTTCCCGAATCCCGACTATCCAAATCGAGAAATTATTTAAAGGCCTATATATATACTTTCACAGCATATTTTAAGTACGTTCTTTGATAGCTATTAGAGGGTATGCCCGTTTCGTTTAGGAGTTTGGTATATAATTTTGTAGAAAACAAAAGCTACTTTTAAAACAATTTGTGTGCACTATCTGCTTTGAATATTTTTTTAAACTCACTATCGCAATCTCTTAGGCCTATTAAGTTTTCTTGTTCAATGTGGATGACTAACTTCTACCACTTTCATTATAAACTACCTATCCAGCTTACAATGATACTATAAAAGATGTTAATTTTATGTGCGTAAGGTAAAACTTTTGTGCATATAAAACGTGGTGTTATTTCTTATTTGTAATTGATTGGATGGCCTCATTTCATTTTATGTATAAGCGCACATAACATTCGATTTGTCTATATCGTTGGATTATCGTAAAGGGGATGTGGTCGTTGTCGTATTTCCCATTTGACCTTTATGTATTGAGTGATGTTCCCAGCACACAACGGTAGCGACTACAATATGATTGTAACCCGAAGTGACGCACGCCAATGGAACCCGCCTTGGGCGTTAATGCGCGAGCGTACCCCACTGGGTTTTCTATCAACCGATTTCGTGGCCAATTACCCCCTCACTGGTGCGCTCTCATTCGCCAAATGAGGAAATTTGGGTAGACGGGTCGACTACCGCGCATTTTCTGCCACTTTGCACTAATTTTGATGGTGTTGCGACCTTTCTCATCATCATTCTCTTGCCTGAGAGGACGCTGTGATTTACAATATCAGGGGTGTTGGAAATTGGGGTCGTATTAGCGGCGGGCGTGTCGAAGATTGTGTTTAACGGGGCAGAAAGTCCATTATAGCTGTGTTGTGCCGGTGTTTTCCGGAAAAGGCTCCGGGCACAACATACGTCATAGCATGCTCAGCGCGACAGCCAATAGAAGCGCGACAAACGTTGGCGTGCCCGTAGGCCTCCCACGGAATTATTTTACCGTTTACTTTTTTTTATTAAATTAAATTGTAATCAGAAACATGATTATTTTTACCTCGGTTTGCTCGCTGTTCTGTTATTTCGTTCATGAAGCAATTTAGTGTAATTTGAAACACGACACCTCTGTGATTTCATTAAGAGGTGGTGGTGTTTGTTATTTTACATTACATCTATGTTAATGCAATGCCGCTATTCGACACTGCGATTGTTGATAGATATGGAATAAGAATATCAAATAAATAATGAGCTCTGATATAGCAAACCTGGACTAAGCTTATAGAGTTCTTAGAGGTACTCTTGGACTTTATGAACTCTAATTTCCAGCGAAAATTTGAAACTTTAAATAGATCGTTTAGAAATGGTAAGCATTTAAGTACATGAATAAATACACAATTTAATATATCTTCTTGGCTTAGTGTAACGTGTATTTTAAATATTAGTTTTATTAATTACTCAGAATTATTATTAAAAATATTTATAAATTAAATTTGTTTACTCTCCTCACTTACATGATGTATACGGTTGACGTGAAATAAATAAAAATTAGCGTGAATAAAACTTCAGCAGAGAACCTGTATGAATATGAAGAAGCTCTCTATAGGTCATCGACTAAAAACAAAATACAGGAACTACCAGTATACTTGTGTCGTTGTGTGAAAATTTGCCTCAGACTTCTTAGTGCGTCAAATAAAATAATGTGCCACTTTGGTGGAGGTGCCGGGTCAAGATTAGACGTTCACTTTCAATAACAAGCGGTGTTGGTGACGCCATTGCTAGGTCTATAGGTATTATGTCGGCGTAAGATGCACGTTAGTACCCTAATCACGTGTTCTGATTGTCTCACATTTGTGTACGAGGATCTTATAGCAACAAACAAAGCATGCTAAAGAAATAGTTAAAAAGAAAAGTGGCGCATCGTTCCTATTCACTTTTCATGAAAAAACAAAACCAAAAACAGACCCCCTACAATATGAATTAAATTAAATCAATTCAAAAGCGGTATATACTTATTTAAATAATACTTATAAATCACGTTGCAAAAATTAAATACACGTGAAAATGTTTATAGTATTTGGTAAATAAATAAATAAATAAATTTTTGTAGGATGCCCGCTGTAGGGTATACACATAAGATTTAACCGGTGTGACCCTCTTCAGGTGACTAACTAGGTATTTCAGTTAAGGTACCCAACAGTTACTAGAAATCTAAATTTGATAAAACTACTTGTTGTTTATTTCTCGATTTGTTTTGTCGGGAAACACTCCCGTAGGTGTAACTGATATTATTTACTATACAATTCAGAAATTAAAAAAGTCCGCCCCAACCGGGAATCGAACCACGGATCTCCCGCATTCCAGACAGGCGTCTTAACCACTAGACCATCAGGACGGGTACATTTTAAGCTCTGAATTGTAGTTGCATTATACATCTGAATGGATGGAACAGTACTGCAACGAATATCTGCTGCCTTTGACCTGACCACCAAACATTAATTATAATGTTTGAGGTAATGTTAAGGTTTTATTTGTCTGTCTGGAATGCGGGGGATCCGTGGTTCGATTCCCGGTTGGGGCGGACTTTTTTAATTTCTGAATTGTAGTAAATAATACTTGTTGTTTCTCTAGCAACGATCGAAGCACAAACTGGTTATTTGACACCTTTTAAAATGTAGTACTCGTAGCTGGGCCTAAAGGCCTAATATATATTTAACTAATACAATTTGAGTTAGAATAAAACTATTTTTGAAGGAATTCCCGCTTCGTGATTCCCGCTAGTCACCCACACCTTCTTCATGACGTGACTAACTATACGTAATAAGGGTACTAAAGTTTATGTGAAGAGAACGTCCAAATACTGTTTTAGAGAACTTAATCCATATTATAAACAAATTTTCATTCGGTTAGTTAGTTAGTTAGTGGGGTTTGGGGGCCACTACGCTACGTTACGCATATCCCTGTCGGATAAAGTTAGAAATATTCAGTTAAATTATAAATAATTTTGTAATATTTATTTCCAAATATTTCCAATTTCAAAACTTGAATGCTAATAATTTGTTTCAGAGATGTAACATGTTTCATCTCACCTAATTAAGACTAGCCCCTAGGTTCCCGGCCCGAGTGGGGCGAATATACTCAACATTGAGAGCCGTTCTGAATATAAATGAATTTAGCTATAATACAGCTAGAAACCGACTCGTTGAATGCGCGTTATGCCCGCGTGGCGGCACCAGAAAGGCATGGAAATAAAACCAAATGCGCAAAGGACAAGGGAGCGAGCCTTTCAGTGGGATACTTGTATGGGCATAAGCCGAGTCTAACGGAATATAAAAGCTAGGCGTTCCTCGGAAATTTGGAATCCTTTTGAAGAAAGTATAAAACGAATAACGTGAACAGCAACCAACTTAACCTGTACTAAAAGCCTATTTCACATGTACGTGAACCTTTTCATGGCGTACTTGCCTTTGGTATAGGGGAGGGGACGGGGACGCTTGCCGCTGATCACGAGGGGTGTGGGAGGGGGGGGGGGGTTGTTGGTCTTCTATACACAGATTGATATCAACAGAAAGTATTGCACAACCAAAACTAATGGAGCCACATTTCTAAATAATTTAGATGCCAAACTGTTGAATGGCACCTCTGATCACTCTTAATGAAGAACTGTAGTTTTAGGAGGTAACACATGAAAAACATAGTCTACTGTAGTTACAATAAACATGTTTGTGTAATTTAAAAGAAAATAAGCTAATAGTTAAAGTTGGAAAAGGTAAACCAGAATGATAACGCGATATATAGTTGCCGAACGCATAATTCTAATTTTATTTACTGTGCTAGTAGTACTCAAATTATACTATATTTATTGTTTATGTTATTATCTTGCCATTTAAACGAGTCAATTCATTTAAATAATCAAGACCTCCACTTTACACAATTCAAACGTTGTTGCTAAATGAGTACATTATTGTAAATAAGAATGATAATCAATATGAAAAGTGTTTGGCTTGGTCACTTTGGTTTACTGTCCCCCACTGAAAATTAGTTGTGTGACTAATACGGATTTATTTATTTATTTATTTATTTATTTAACGAAGGGGATGAAGAACATTTACATAAAACCATTCCTTATGCAAAATTATATACCCACATCACTTGGAGTCATACGCTTCGACCCACTATGCTTGACCCGGCACCTCCACCAAAAACAATACGCCAGAAGTTTGAACCAACTAAGGGGCACTAGAGTTCGATCTCTTCGGCATTTAGTACTTTCTGGTTACTTATGAAATATAACTAGGAAGCTTCGCAAACGCTTTTTCAGGCGCGTTGTTGGATGAGCGTAATTTTTTAAAAACGAAAAAAACGTAAAATTGCGATTTTCATGAGAAATAATTTTTTGATTACGCTCAAATGTTAGACGAATATATAAATTCATAAAATTAAGCTTCTGTGAAAAAATCATTACAACCGGGTAATACATGTAGGTGCTATAAGTCGAAGAAATTAAAACATCGAAAAAAATCGTAAAATTGCGATTTTCATGAGAAATAATTTTTCGATTACGCTCAAATTTCACAGGAATATGTTAATTCATAAAATAAAGGATCTATGCAAAAATCATTATAATCGGATAAAGCATGTTGGGGTTATAAGTAAAATAAATTTTCAAAAATCGAAAAAAATCGTAAAACTGCAATTTTCATGAGAAATAATATGCTCAAAAACGTGGAAGTTCTAAGTTCAGAGATTTAGAAGGTCTCCAGAAAATTTCATCGCAATTGGAGTATTGGTTTAGCCGGAATCGTGTTAACAGACAGACAAAATACAAAAAAAATAAAGAAAAAAAAACATTCCGGATTTCCAATGTAGTAGAATGGAATCTTCGCTTCGCTCATCCAACTATAGAAAAATCACAAATTATCTCAAAATATTTAGAAATTATTGACTATTTGCTCTATACAAATGGTCTTAGTTGACACATTCTGCATGGTGATTCTCGTCGAGTGCAAAGTAAAGTGGTAGAGTATATTTTTTTATATAGGATTTCTTACTGAAGGTTACACATTAATTGTGCCGGTTTGAACTTCTCAAGGTTATGTAGGGCCTAATAGATAAAATGCTCCTATTTGTCGGACTTACACAAGCATTTTGTCATCATTTGTAAATCAGTTTTTGTAACTGATAAATAAACTTGAATTTCGATTGAAAAAACTTCTTTAGTCACCACGAATACAAAATATATATTGTGTCTATCTCGTAAATTTGCCCTGTTCTTTCTCTATCAATATCTTGTTCGTTTTAGGTGTGATTTGTGGGCAGAGAGTATACGATTGGTTGTTTCTCGACTGTCTGGATTGCCGGGGATGAATTCGAGCCCTCCACCTTCCGAATGAGAGAATTTTAAATATACTGCATTAGACCATTTCTACTAGCACGTAGTTTAATTATGAAAATGAATACCCCTGGCAATTCTACAGACGGCTTCTGAGAAACGCGCTTTTACATATGTATGTACAAAAATTACAAATTATAGTTTCTTTTTATAATGTGAAGTTAAACACACATTTATTTAGATCTAAAATTCAATTAAAAGTATCGTAGGAAACATGTTTAGGGATAAATTGCTCTTCTTGAATTCACTAACTGCGTATACAGTGGAGGCTGGGGGTGGGGGTGACCGGGTGAGAAATGTTCAGAGGAAATGTTCAAGGACAATTGTTATCTGAACAATCTAAAGCATTCGCCTTTTTGACGGTGGAAATCCTATATTTCGTTTTGCTGGTTAATGCTTTTAAACCATGACCTCCCAATTTCTATTAAATGTCGAAAGTTCCCTGAAAGTGTGATCAAGAACAAGAAAAAAAACAGCTGTCTTTATATTGGTTATCGTTTATATTTACGTACTTTCTACCCTTACTACGCTCATTCAATCATAAGATGAAAAGTAGAAAATAAAATAATTCATTATAACAAATTTTAAAGCTAATGATGTCTATGCGTTTATATTATTACAAGTCGCAGCGCGCCTTTGAAGCCAGCTACGCTAGAGGGCGTAAAAACCTCGTACTCGGAAAACTCGTAGTTTGAAGACCTCGTGAGGCAAATCGCGAATCGGTCCGCTACGGCCGCGATACGGTGTTTGCGTTAACGTTTGTCGTTTATCCGAGTCCGGGGACAAATTTGTTTTCCGGGTCACTTTCGTACGCCGCCGGATGTAAGTACAAGTAAGTAAGTACAGTGCACAATGAATTTCGAAATCGGATCTTTTTACGCCTTTTGTGTAAAATGTTAGAGAAATTTTTCCTGGGACAATTGTTCGGGACTCTGGTAGACTGTAATCGCCATCCTCAGCGTGTAAAAAAATTGACCCACTTAAACAATTTTTCGAAATTATATAATATTCAAAATTTTAATGTGCGTTTTTTGCGCCCAGGATCTGAAAACGAAGGGTTGAGATGTTATAATGTGCGGTGAACTGGGTTGACACATTTTTCATTAATTGTTTGCAACCCTCCTTTGGTAATTAATGCAATTGTTACATAATATTTTGCACGCCCAAATAGTATGCACGCTCACAACAAAGCTAGAACACTTGTCACTACACTTTTACAACAACGTTAAGGGTAGCATGATGATCAGGTTAAACCGTACTCAAGTCTTCGCTATACAGAGTGTAATTGAGATATAATTACTCGCTACAGTTAATACCACAGTATGCAGTATTTAAATAGGCTTTCCCTCTGTGTGTGTGGGCACATTTCCGTAATCTCGGTCGCGACCCCTCAATGGCTAATAGCAGACGCAAAGCAGTTCCCTCAATGAGCATTCAATTCATCGCAATAAGCTTAGGTAGAAAGAGGGTATATAACCTACACGAATACGATATAATTGATTTCATTGAGGATTGATATCCATTATACTCTTGGTCTTGCAATTTTATAGAGAGAGAGCTCGACTCTATAGCCGGACACATCTAATCGAATCTCGTATCGCGCTGTGTAAACAACACAGTGAGAGCGATGTATCGTTTGCTCGCTGGGAATATGGATCCGGTTGTCTGGTTAATTGGCACTTGTGACAATTCCAGACCAATATTGAGGAGTGAGGTAAATTGAAAGAAAGCAAACCGATTGAATTACGTTTGAGTTGAGCACAATTGAGGGTCTGGCTTGGACCGTGTGGAGTCTGGGGGGTGAATGAATGTATAGAAAGTCGCCGTTGTGTCCAGCGTAGTCTGTCAACGGTCGCGGTGGGCAAGGTTCATCAGAATTTTAAAACAATGATTCGAGACATATTATTCCCTTATGATTTACATTTTTAGAAAGAAAGTAGGCACACACGAGACGTGGATGGGATACACAGTATAATCAAAACCATCTATACATTCCTTGATTGCTCCTGTTTACGTGAAAACTGGAATTTAACAATTTTCCAATTCAACGTCGAGTCTCCATAACATGATCTAAATAAATGTAATACTAATATGTATTCTACATTCATGTCCAATTACAAATTTGAAGCAAAAAATTGGCACTTGTATGTTGTAATATATAGTTTTGACGATTTACAATGTATACGAAATTCGGGCACATAACTTATAGATTCATGAAAAAACTCTCGCAGAACTGAAAGAATTTCATGTATAAACTGTCGTAATTTCCAATGTGTCCCTGTGTAACATTTTTTCAGATTAATAATACTACAAAACAATAATTTTCAAAAGTTATGTCTTACAAAGTTTATTTTCAATTTATTTTACAAAGGCTGTCATAATATGAGATAAAACTTAAAAATAAGGAGCACTAAAGTCTAGATAATAATACAACCAATAAGTAGTTAGGGTACCGGTGTATGTTTGATGGATGCGCATTTGTCATTTTCTACTGTGCGTCCAGACTGCACGATGTAACATTTAACATTGTGTAAACATCCTCTGTAAACACCTCTCTGCCCATATGACCCCGCTGGAAAATGTCCTCCAAACTTCAATAGACACTAATCAACTTCTTAGTTAAACATATTAAAACAACACAATATGTTTCATCCGACAGTTTTAGATCACGTGGTTATACTATTGTGTCCCCCAGTGTGAACGCACGTGTCAAAGAATGAAATTCTCGTCCTCCATGGAGTTTGCCGGCGAGCGCCCATTGGCCATACCAGAAACAACTGTTTGTTTATTCATATTGCACTACATAGTGACGCATCACGCGTGTGCAATACCAATGAGGAACGTATGCCTATAAACCGACAAAACCAAGCGCAATTGGCTTCACTTTGTTGCATAGAATGCCTCGCTCGATTTGTGATTGTTCGGCGTCGAACGTGTACAAAATATTGAATAAAAATAAACGAGCGTGGAGTCTGTCACAAAGATGATGCAAATGCAAGAAGAATGGATATATTCACTGGAGGGGACAGAAATGTGGAGGAAAGAATTATAGGCTTCCGTATGCCACCGCTTTTGTTCGGTATTCCCACTGTCGAGGCAGTGTGGTGTGATGCCACATTATCTCCAACCGAAGCCATGGGACTCAACAAGTTACAAACTGATCGAACTCACTTGTTTATACAACTTTTATTTCAAATAATCGATCGATAAAACTCGTAGAGAGTTTTCGAGTTTCTCCCTCCCAATCGCAACACTTGATACTTAATTTTTCCTCTCAATCTTGCCTTATTCAACCGGAAATAACAACGAAACAAAAGACTTTTCGAAAATTACTTTTCCGTAGAAAATAGGGTTGTGTGTTGTGCGAGAGGGTTTAAAGGGCCGGCATTGGGGGGGGGGGGAGGGGGGGATTCCCTGAGAGAACGCGATGAATAGAATACTTAAAGAAAAGCTTCATTGTATACACCATAATGAACTGAACAGTACAAATAGATGGACGTTCGGGGGTGGGAGAATACCGCCTCCCCTCCCCCCACACCATACAGAAAATCCTGGGTGTTATTGAGTTGCTTAATAGGATCAGTTGTTGAACTGTTCGATGTGATTCTAGCATTGTCGAAGACAAAATTGAGAAGTATTCAGCTCCATTCATCCTTGGCAACGTGGCTGGCTTCAATAGCGGCGTAAAGAGGCGAGATCGCAGTTCGCATGCATTGGCTGAGGCAGCGCCGCGACGTCCGTCGACCCTGGCCTGGCGGGTTTCAACCGCTTCTCGCACAGTTTCAAACCAAACGAGACCTTTCCGCCCTACAGGACAACGAGCATTGTAGCTTCAACATCGAGCGGGACACTTCTTTTCATCAGAGACTTTTAGTTGAAAATGCACAGTTATATTATGAAAAAAATAATTGATCAATGCCATTCGAAATTGACATTATTTACAAAAAATAATTCAGTATTTAAGCTGCTTTACTGCAGTCATTAACAGACGAGTAGGAACGTTTTGAAAGTTAGGGGGGGGGGGCAAAGTTAGTAGGAGATTCCGAGGGCGGCAGCTGCTGGGGCGAAGTCTCAACCGCCAGAGGTTTTTTTCGTCAAAGGCGAAACAAATCACCATACTACAGTTTTTCATCGTGTTTTAACTGAAAAATAGCAACTCATGGGGTTACCGTTTTGTTTATGAAGGATATATACACTTATTGTTTTCAAAATTTTAATTTGATTGCCCAACTAAACAATCACGTGTATGAAAGTATGTTACACAAAATAATAGAGACAGTTTTGAAATAAATTAAATTAATAGCTCAAAAACTAAAATTAAACTTCCTGCACTCGGACTATGCAAATTATGTTTTACAGCAACTATCTGTAATCTAGAAACTCAAAAAATGAACGAAAAGTTAAATATTTTGCTCCGCGGGCCAAACTTGGGGGTAGAGCATTTCCCTCCCTGCCCGGTTCCTACGCCACTGGTCATTAACAAGTACACCAAGTTTGACTTCATCTTCTGTTGGTTGTTGTCATTCCTATAGTATTGTCCAGATCCAGAGCCATGTTGTGTGATTTGTAGTTGATGTAGTATTGGTGTATAGGTTGGACCAGATAAGCTGTTGCACGTCAAGGTCAAGCGAGAGCACGGACGCCAACGTTGACAATTTACACACAACTGCCATTAGGTAGGGCCTACCGTATTTGGTCATTGTTATCGTGATATGTTATCACATAAATCAACATTTTATAAGCTGTGAATAAAGTAGTTGGTCCCACAGAGTCAGTATTTTAGCGAAATAATGATTTTAATTAATCACGATTACGAAAGTGTTTTTTTGCCTTGTTGGTCATGGTGTGTCCAAAGTTCCAGCTGTTTATAATGCCAACCTCGCCAGATGTGATGTCAATGTTTAGGAGCATCAAAATGTCTCGATTTTATTCGTACACTTCATAAATACTTTATTTGGGCAAGGCTTGGCTTTAAAATAGTCGTGTTTTTCTCCGAAAGCAGTTTTAGAGACCGTTATTTTATCTACTTTTTGCCGATCCTGTGGCCATAGTGCGTGGACGACAGTGCTGCGATCCCTCGGCGACCGCCACCTTATCTGGTCCACACTATAGTTTTGTAACTGTAAATAATGTTAATGTCGAATTATTAATTGTATTAAGAGTACGAGAATACATTCGTTTATTGTATACTGTATCTCTCAAATTTACTTTCGTTAGTTAGTTATAGGTAGTTAGTTAGTTAGTTAGTTAATAACAGTTAGTTAGTTAGTTAGTTAGTTAGTTAGTTAGTTAGTTAGTTAGTTAGTTAGTTAGTTAGTTAGTTAGTGTTTTTTTAGGGCACTCAACAGAGAGTTATCAGTGCCAATCAGTGGCGACTCGTGCTATTGTGCGCTGGTGCTGTAGCACCACCACCATAAATCATCCATCACCATTAAACTGATTTTTGATAAGTTCAATGTGTAGGTATTGTAAAATTAAGTATTCAAAAGTATCCGCGGCCGTGCGGATGGTCAACTTTTTCATACCGCGTAGTACATGGTGGTGATGGTTTTGAACCAAGCATATGTAGAAACCTGCGATGTGCTCCGCACCGAATTCGACGACTTTTAAGCCCTTTTAGCACGCAACGACAGGGAATAACACGGGTAAAACGAAACGCAAACCGGTCTTCTGGTGCTATCGGGACTCGCGCACTCGGGCTCTGTATAGGTTCGCCCGCTAGCCTCGCACCCTTGCAATCACTTCACTCGTCAGTCGTCAGTCTTCAACCCTACAGCAGTTGCTGTAGGTAATTGTTGTTTAATTTGATTGCAGTTTAATTGTTATTCAATTATTTTTATTTGTGTGGCGGAGGTGGGTAGTGACAACCTCACACACCCCTCCTTCCCTGTCACACATAACCCATAGACCCTATGCATGATTTACGTTTGCTGTATATTAGCACCACGTGTTCTAATGTCCACGAGCCGCCACTGGTGCCAATTAAAAGTAATTTTACTTTCGTTATAATATTTTGTGGTGTGTGATAAAATGCCATTACTAGGAAAACACCAAAGTCGTTGTTAGACGAGTGAGTGAGCCATGTGTTGAGTGTTGAACATTCCCTTTTCTCTCCCTATACCTTAGACTGGATCTGCACAGCGTTGGTCTTTCCACCCTAACCTATCATAGGCTACAGTAGCGAATAATGGCCTTACAGTTGACGCGCCCTTATACCAACTAAACTAAAAAAAATAAAAAAATATACCAATACCAATATAATTATGAAACTTAAATGCAAATGTTCTCGGGTACTAAACACATGACTCGCTCACTCATCTAACAACGACTTCGGCGTTTTCCTAGTCTAGTTGGCTATAAGGCGCCGTTATACCCGAAATGTGGGGGACCTGGATTCAATCCCCTGGTCGGGAAAGATTGTGTAATTTCTGGATTGTATATTTTTAAAATTATTAAACGTGTTTTGAAATGCATATAACGCAGTGAAGTCTATCATCTGTGACAATACTATCGAAAACATAGCCAGTACGAAATACGTGTAAAGATTGCAAGGTTTACTCAATGTCCCAGCTCTATTAATTGGGGGTACCTTGAGCGTGCAAGATTCGATACACCTTGGGCACTGCATTTCTCAGCCAGACAATAAAATAACAACAAAAAATATTTTTTCAAAAACAAAACCATTGTTATTAAAATAATTCTTACACATTAGCAGCCTACTTTTTAATTTATTTTTTTTATAGCTGATTTTGTTAGCAGTTCTCAGTAAACTCGTAAACTCGGAGATTTTGGAATGTTCAGCTGAAAAAAATTATTATTATTTATATAAAATATCAAATTAATATTATTGATTAGAAAATTGCATTAGTTTTTTGAGTTATTATTTATTGCTAAGTTTGGCTCGTTGTTTGTGTTTAATGTATGCTTCCCAATGGCAGAGAAGGTTGCAGGGGCAGTTGCCCAAGTCAAGTTTTTAACTTGATATAAACTATAATTTCATAGACTTAGGATAAATGTACAAACTGAGGACAATTCTTTCGTCCTATACAACGATCAATAATACTTTAAAGTTGTTTTGAACGGTCTTGTTATTCTAGGCGTTGATCGTTGGTTGCTTGAAGCTACTGCAATCCAGCAGAAGTTGATATTCCTATAAAAATTAGTGTTCTTATGATTTGTTATGCTCATCTTGTCGGATTTGTAACGGGATTTTGTGCCGTCTAGCAACGGGCACATAAAAATCTTGTTGTCTGAATGGCGTGATTCTGGCGTTGATCCGCGGGTGTTCGCACTATCCAATCCACTGATTGCTATATATTTCCTATAAAAAAATAGTCGATCATTGGTTTGTTATCGCTCACTTGTCGATTGTGTCGGGGCCTACAGGATTGGCTTGGTTGCTTTGGTTTACGGTCCCCCACTGAAAATCAGTTGTGTGACTGAGTGGGTAGACTCTAAATACGGATTTATTTAAATTTAAGTAAAATTAAACAATGGTTCTAGTGTGAAAAATGCCTATCGGCTACTTAGATTGGAGAAGGGTTGACAGGTTGGGAAAGCAAAGAGAACATAAATCCCAGCCTGAAGGGCTGGGCGACAAAACTTTACCTGCTGACAATCAACTTTAACACACAACTTTAAATTAGTGCAGTTGTCATCAGCAGTGAAAGTTTTGTCGCCCTACGCCCTCACTGTCTGGGATTTATGTTTGCTTTCTCCAACGTTCAACCTTCTCAATCTAAAATTAAACAATGCATGATTACTTAAAACACCAATTAAGAATTTCATTTTTTCCAAGTTTGGATTGTTGGTTGGTATAAGTGTAGTACAATAGTATTCTTGGTTGGTATATTCACTGACTTTGGTATAAAATACTTTTGTACGATTAAAATGGCAAAACGGTGCGAAATTGAAAAGCATAATTACGAAAAGATTTCTCGATGCACGAAAACGGTCATCCATCAACGCGATTACAAAAATCGATCGCGAAGCGACAAATAATACAATGTTAGTAACAAAAGTTGAGTTTACCCATTTGGCTTCTATGAAATACCCTAATCCTACACTACACATTGAACATTTATACAAAACAATGTTTCTTCTGTAAATAGAAGGTGCGATGTGTTTGTACTTTCTATGTGTGCTTGCGTGTTCTTTCATCCGCAGATGTAAACATACAATGGATACTTTCATTTCTAAGGATGAGGACATAATATATCTTTCAAATTGTAATGTACGAAAAACTCACTTTTTCTATTTGCTGGACAGCATCACCAAATAATATTGATTAATCTATTTACATTGAGGAAATATATCATTTAAAAAAGTTGTCTCCTGTAAACTTATTACAAAGTTCCTATTTCATTCGGTAAACTTCCGTCACATCGGAAATCATAATATAATATAATAGTATAGTATAATTCCAGTGTGAGCGCTGAGGAAATAAGATAGTAATTCTATCAAATACTTTCAACACATGGAATTTATTTATTTAATTACTTTTAAAACTTGTTTGGGCCAATACGTGATACTTATTTTTTTAGTCTCCTGCACCTAAACCTTTATCAACCATTGCTAGGGACTTCCGGTATGCCATATTTGACAAAGAACCTATCGTTCATAAATCCATTAGAACAAAATGTCGATGTAGGCATAGGCCTATTTGGATGAGCGAAGCGAAGACTTCAATTTCACTGACCCCCAAAAAATTTAGCTCGGGTGTTTTTTTTTTTTTTTTTTTTTTTGTTTTTTGTTTTTCTGTCTATTTGTTAACTCTCTACCAGGCAAACGGCATATCCGATCTTGATGAAAATTTGAGGGGACCTTCGAAATCTCTGAACTTAGAGGTGTATTGTTTTTGGGTACAATCGAAGAAAATATTTCTCATGAATATCGTACTTTTACGATTTTTTTCGATTTTTAGTGCGATATTTTCGTGACATTTGGGCCGATTCTGACCAAACGGGTGGGGTTACAACGTTCATATTATACATGGACATTAAGGTTATGGTGATGTAGTACCTTTTGAAAGAAAAAGTTAAAAAAGTTAGCCGGAATTCATAGAAATAAAGCTTTTAATATAAGTTTTTTTGATTTGTATGCGATATTTTCGTGCCATTTGGGCCAATTCTGACCAAACGGGTGGGGCTACAACGTTCATATTATACATGGACATTAAGGTTATGGTGATAAAGTACCTTTTGAAAGAAAAAGTTGACAAAGTTACCCAGAATCCATAGAAATAAAGCTTTTAATATAAGTTTTTAACGGTAAATAATAACAAATTGACAAGTAACAATAGAAACTTGACAACTATCACCTACAATGCGTGGGAAGCAAAACAAAGCAACAAAGCACTCGCAAAAGTAAAGATATCCCACGCAGACTAAAAACTTTAAAAAAAGCTCATCCATCAACGCGGCGGGACTTGAGCGTTTTCCTAGTCATAACACCAACACCATAGCTCAATATCATACAGCCTGACTATATTTCTGTTCTTCAGTAAGAACATGAAACAACATCTCGAATAGCTTTACGTAGTCATGTTCTGAGTCGTTGAAATATGTTGACAATTATTACATTATAGAACAAAATTATGTTTTAAATTACATAATGAAGAAAAACAATTAATTCAAAATTTTATTTTTAGTTTAAATATTTCAAATATTTTGAATGGTTTGTCTGCAGCGACGTATGTGCTCATCTAATAAACTCAACTCCGCTGCGGTGAACTAGTTTTCGATGACTGTGGCTTATGTTGTTCGCACGACTGCTCCCATTGTCATTGATAGCCTCGATTCTGTCGTTCTCTCTGATGCGATTCCATCTGCCATTGTTTGAGTAACCTTGCCCGATCAGTCAGCCTTTGTCCCGCTCACTCTATGGGGAAAGGTGTTGCCGAGCCGATAGAGTGCGGACAGACTTAAGCCGATGATATTCCTATAAATATAAAACCATCTCTCTAGAGTGAAGTGTTTATGCCAGATGGGGGAAAGAATGGACGGTTTCTATTGATGATATTCTGTTGATAATGGCTTATTCCCGCCCCTATGTGTCCCTATCTCTTGTGGCGCATCCTCTTCATAAGTGATAATCTCTTCGTCTTGTACTCGCAACCCTACACATGCAGTCATGTAGGCTTAGTAACTGGCGATAGTTACTGGGGTAATATGCAACATAACAGGGACAATAGCATAATATATACCGTTTTTTGATATGATATAACCCAGCGTCAGAACTTCAGAAGTAAATCAAGGTGTATCGTTGTATACAATACCCAGCCCCTTGATTTACTTCTGACGACGGGTGTACATGATGGTTTCCTTGTTGTCGTTGTTTCTTCAACTATAATTATTATTGTCGCTAGACTTAATCGTGAAAGTGTTCTTTGAAAATTGAAAATATCTAATGGAAGTTTGTTTATTATATGAACTATAGTCATGTAGTTTGAGAGTACTACTGTAAAGTGCAAATCCATTATCTAATCAGTGAAAAAAGTGAAAAATATTTAAGTAAAATAATTCTCCAGATTTGTTTTTGTAGTATACTTTCGTAAATTTTGTAACGGTGTATACGTTTGTAGTGAAATACACCTTTAATGGTTGGAATGTAAGAACGAATAATTATTATTTAATTCTTGTATACATGTTTAAAATTATAACATTTAGAAAATAATGTCTTATTTACAAACTTGTAGTGTTGTGAATTAATTCGTGTTTCCTTTGCTTTGTAACACAATTACTAATATAATGGCTGATCGCTTTAAACACGATTGTGTACAAAATTATGCGTTTATTTTCTTACTGTCACTACACACACAATAAATCAAATCTTGATCGTATTACAAACATGTACAACATGTTTTGGTCCACGATTGCTTGCTTCATGAAGAATTTAACTGGAAGTTTAAATGAAAATTAATGAAACATTCTAGACTTTCAAGGTACAGAGTTGGAATCTTAAAATATATCATCTTAGGCGCGAGATGAAATTGCATACTCTATGTATATTTTTTATTTACCAGTAAATACATATTATAGTCAGGGCATCAAACCGAAATTATTTCTATTTTGATTCGGTTCGGTTCGACCTCTTTAAAAATAACGGTTCTGTACCGTTTATATTTTACATTATCTAAGGCAGAAAATATCAATAAAACAATTTTTTTAAGGCTATTGTATACCGCCTCTGGCCGATAATTTGAAAGTCGAAGAAACATGTCTGAAAAGTTTGCTGAATGAAAGAAGACCTTTAAAATAACAGAAAAAAAATTCTCATTTTTTTTCTGTTATTTTAAAGGCCTTCTTTCATTCAGCAAACTTTTCAGACATGTTTCTTCGACTTTCAAATTATCGGCCAGAGGCGGTACAATAGCCTTAAGTTGTTTATTTACCAATAAAATTTGTATTTACCAATAACAGAGTGATATAGGTATACAAGAAGACATACAGTGAAATGCACATCATTATATTATGTACCCCTTCCCATTGTTAACAACACGTTGAGGACGTATGAAGGCTAATGTTCCAACACGGGTGCCGAAGGTGGTAGGCAGGGTTTCCTAGTGCCGAAACGCTGGCAATATATGGACTTGCAAAGAAGGTATGAGCTGGACTTGTAGACTTGTAAAAAATCGACCCCCCCTACTTCCCCCCCCCCCAATTTTAAAACTTTGTGATCCAAAACTGTCCTGAATTGAAATACACCGAAAAGAACGGAAACAAACCGAAATTTGGAAATTCGGTTTTACTGTGAATTTCGGTTCAGGCATTTTCTAAAAAGAATCGTTTTGTGGATGAGATTAAATAATGATGAACGGTCTCAAGTGAATCCCAAGGATTGAATGATGAAAAAAATTAAAATGCACGCGAGACTTATTTTTTAGATCGCCTGCTGTACTTACTCTATACGTGATGTGGTATTAATACTATGTTGGGGAACGTGCGATCAGAAGGATATTTACAAAATTATATCTAAAATAATAAATCAGTCAAACATGTAATTTTATGAATCAATATCAAGAAAGAGGGCATTGCTTAAAATTAGTCAACATACGATTTCTATGGAACATAGCTTGAGATATTGCGTGTCTAGTAAATATTTGGTGTGATGATTACTATTTGATAGTTGATACTAATAATTTAATCATTCATTTTTCTATACAGCTGTCGGAAAAAGTGTAAAAGATAATATTATATAAATCAATATTGACAGTATTCAGGTGACTAAGATATGAGACATTTTAGGGTGTGTCGATATATTTTGTTAGGGAATGTCCAATGGCCGTTTTACGGGATTCATTCCCAGCATTCGTCTTTTGACAAACAAATACCTAGAAGTATTGTCAGTGGCCGGAAGTGGATGGCGACGTGTCGTATTAATATTTGCGCTGAACCATCTCTATTGCCCAAAGATAATAAATAACATATACATTTTACAATATCATAACCCAACGATCCACATTCGTGTTATTTACATTGGATAGGCACCCTTGAACTTCAGTAGAAGAAGCTGCAACATTTCAGATGAACAAGGAAGGTATTGTAACCTTTTCTCAGTGTTTGCTTCCCCACTGTTTGTTTTGAAAACAACACAAAACAGTGTGGCGCGTTATCTACGTTTCGAGGCTGTCATTGAGGCCGAGACTACAATGCTCGACTGATAAAGAGGCAACAAAAGCCGCTTCATTGCAGGGAGGAGGTGGGCTATCTTAACCTGTAGCTTGCGTATTGATAAAAACACTTGCCCTTTGTGTAACTTACACGGGATCGCATTTGCCCTCCATTGTTCCGAGCATAGCGCAGACGAGGGCGCTATAAAAGTACTCGAGCGAGCGGGAGTCACTCGAACTATCAAGCGTCTCTCTATATTCACAATATTACGAGAGCTTTAAAAATCGGTTATAGGCACCCAACTCAATGTCTTATTGCCTCGCTAGATGTGTTGGGCTAGAGATAAGATTTGTCTTCTATATTGGTGGTGAGATGATTCCTTAGAAAACAGATACAAAGAGATGACTTCAAACCCCCCTGAACCAACAAAACGCTCAAATCCAAACAAACCTAGTCAGGCAGTGTTTACTAAAGGAAGTTTGGTATCAGAATCGAATTGTCTAGGTGTATTATCTGCATTCATAACGCACGTCTATATACACACCGTTGCGTGAATAGGGATCTCAAGTGTTTGCTTTCTGTTGATCAATGTTGTATATATAGGGCAGGCCGGGAGACCTTCTACGAATACTCGTATCATATCACATCATACAACTGTCATGTCGCCACGTTTCTTAAAAGATGTTGTGTTCCATTTTTCCTTATTTCCCTTGAAGAGAGCGGGAGGGGGGAATGATATCCGGTGGGTTCGAAAAGAGATGTTTTAAGTCCGGAATATGGATCCAACAAATCTTCTGAGGCGACATGTGTTCAAATGTTACGGGGACTCCTCTCCCAGTGTCCGCTTTAGCAACTGTCTCATTTTGTTCTTTATAACACAGTTGACCGAGAAGCCTGCCACAATCTCCACTCTCTATGTATCCCATCGAGCCATAAACTTGTTACATGCTAGAAATATGTGTTTTAAGATTGGATGAAATACGTTTCTAAGATACAGTGGTTTTCTGAGAGGGGGTATGTTGAGCCAGCGGAGCGGACACCATAAACACTTCAGTGATACTCATCGATGTATTTCCTGACCAAGAAAAAGACGTCTTTTACGAAGCGACTGTTGATGGTTTCTCGAACTGACTCAAGGAAATGAAGAAAGTTTTTCTTGGACCAACAAGAAGTGAAAACGTATTCTAAGAACGACATATTTTATTAAAGAAATGCAACAACTCAGTTTACAAAAGCACATGTCATAATTTATGAAATAAAATTGTTAATAATTAACAGAAGTTATATCAATTAAACCATAACAATACGGATCAGATCTATTATATAATACTTTCAATTAACACGTGAATAAAACTACCAGTTGTGTCTACAGTATTCAGTTCCGATTGTAAACGAAACAATCACGTGATAATAAAGTCTGGTTCACTATGAAAACTTGACAGTTTAACATCCATGTAATAATAATAGTTAATACACCTCAAACGTTAAAGGCAATAACTGAATGTAAATTATTGCACAGTACCCACAACACAGCGATATCATATCATATTGATATTGATCGGTGTCGTTACCACTCTCCACCCTCTGGAAGAACCGTCGTCACTTACAAACTTAACAAACGATACGCGGTCATAAACTCGTCAATATAGACTATAAAGCACGTTGCCGTACACGGGAGCCGGGGAAAATTGCAATCACCTCATTTTGTCATGAGTTCAAACTAATAATCGCGTTAGCCCATGTTATTTTATCATAGTAAGTGTGATATGTTGATGAGCGAGGCTACTGGCTGCTCGTGTTGGAGCTGGGTCGCTCCTCCTCGTCCGTGACGGTGGAGGTGGCTGCCGGGGTGGACACTCCACCACCCCCGAGCGCCAGGACGCCCGACGCACCCCACCAGGGGGAGGTAGACTCCAGTAGACCCAGGTTCCCCCGCGGGAGAACCGGGAGCGGCCTTCAGATGACGTGTTGTCCAGGACCCGACGTCGGGTACCCTCCGTGTTGTTCCTCGGGTTTCACTAGGAGGTAGGCGGTCGGCCGCTTCACCACACCGCCGTCTTGTGGCTGGGGGCTGGGGGCGGACGGGGGCTGAGAGGGGGCGGTTGGTCCGCAGCCGCACGGCACCATACAGGGTTAATAACACGGACACCTCTTAAGCTTAGTAGAAATAATAATAATGAAGAGAGTTTTTAGTACAGAGTTGAAAAGTAGAAGTAGAGTAGAAAACGATATAATACTAAATAAATAATCTTGTTTACCTGAAATGCGAAGTCCGCCGCCGCCTTGCTGTTGCCGGAGGACGAGGCCAACTCTTCCGCGTGCATCTTGGCGGCGTGGTGCAGAGGGTAGAGGGGGTAGGGGAAGGGGTGGAACAGCGACCTCTGGAACTTGAGGTCGGCCTCTGCGGCGAGCAGGGGGTGCTGGGGGTGGGGGTGACCTTGCGGGGGACCGTGCATCGGGGGGAACATCAAGGACCTCGGGATGCCGTGCAGAGATTCCATCCCAGAAGTGATGAGGGGAGAGAGCGAGAATCCAAACTTGGGCTCTTTCTTCATGAGCGACTTGGGTTTCCTTCGTGGACGGTACTTGTAGTCGGGATGTTCCTTCATGTGGAGAGCCCTGGAGACAAAGGGGTGGTTTTACTATTTTAACAACATTTAGAGAGTAACTTGTACTGTGGCACCTTGATAACTTTTTTAGTGACGCATGTGATATGGATGGAAACTTCATTACTCGAGTGCAGGATTGTACAATTGTAAATTAAAAGTCCCCGGAATGATTGTCGTCCTATCATAGGCATGCGCAGGGAGGGACAGGGGGCTTGCCCCCCCCCCCCCCCAATAGACCTAAAAATGTTATCAAAATAACTAATAACGTCACGTTTAATAATTGATACAAAATTTAAAAAAATTGAAAATGTCTAGGCCCTACTTAGTTTTCCGAATATTTTAGGCCTACCCACCTACCTTTTTCTATCATCTCACTTTTAAATAAGTTTTATAACAAAAATGCCTTGGGTATTAAGTGTAAATAACAGCCATTCTTACTCTCAAATACGTTTTAAGCCCCCCCCCCCCCAAGGAAAAAAAAAAAATGTACCCCGGAGGCACATTTTACATCGGTAGATCGGTATATTATCCATGAGCGCCCGGAGGACGGGGGGAAAGTGGGGAAACTTGTCCCCCCCCCCCCCTCTGGACAAAGCACATAAAATTAAAAATTTAGTATTTATATCAACAAGTTGAAACTAAAATTAAAAAATTAAAAAATTAAAAAAGTGTGAGGAAATTGTTTTGAAGGTTTCCTTTAAGATTCCTTTTGGTGCTTTTCTAGTTTCGAGTATCGACTGCACAATAAATACTTAAATTTTGGTATTGTATTCCGCCCACGACTTTTTTCTAAAACCCGCCAAACGCATTTTAAAAACCTGTTTCAAAATTTTCGCCTGCGGCGCTGTTGTTGGGAGCTCTGCCCCCCAAAACCCCCTGTGCTTGCCCAACGAAAGTACAAATTGTAAATTTGTCCCCCCTCTGACAAAATTCTTGCGGGCACCGATACCTGTGGCCCCCCCATTGTAAAATCTGCGCACGCCTGTGCGTCTTATGTAAATCAGTTGTTTTTACTGAATATGATAAACATTAAAAAAAAAAAAAACATACATAAATAGATAACAAATTTAAAAAGAAACTTATTGTGGCAGTTTTATGATATTCAAGCTGAAATCCAACCTCTCTTACTCGGCAACCGTGGCTAACAATCTCAGTGGAACTGAAATGTGAAACCAAATAATACTATGGAATTTATTGATAATGATAATTTTTCGTGGGAAAACCTTTCCAGGGTGCAATGCATGGAGCATTCCCCTCTTCAGGTGTCTATAACCTGTGCTATAACTGTGTATTGGAGCTGGACAATTGTGTAGGGATGTCCGAGAGTCCGTTAAATAAGACTCGATGCCCTCAGGAAAACCTTCAGTCATGGATTGCCGGTCTCAACAGGATTTGAATCCGGGACCTACCGAGTCAAAGTCCGGTTGTAATGTAGCTCAAGCTAATATAAGTCTTACTCTCTAGTTTTGAGAGAGTTTCTTAATTTTGATGATGGAGTTTTCTTTTTCCCGTGATGTTATGTATGGCCCTACTATTTCATTTTCGGAGAAGCAGTATACAGAAAACTTACAACTTTTCATTTCCTCTTCAAATTAAACTACCGGTATTAGTTAAATTCATATACTTATTTAACCAAGTCCGATTAATCCTTGAATGGAATGATTATATTCCGGTAGTATAAAATATTTACTTTTGGTGGAGGTGCCGGGTCGTATGAACACAAATCTATCAACGTTCCTGCTGCTGCTGCTGCTGCTGCTGCTGCTGCTGCTGCTGGGCTTTTTGTTTTTTGCCACTGCAGCGGAAGTCTCAGTCCCATGCAGAAAATTTGCTAGTTGACATCAACGACAGCGTGAAATTCATTGCATATAATTATATAGGTTTATCATCTCCAATGAATCAGTCACAACTCACAAGAACAAGGTTAACATTGAAAATATATTTTGTTATTATTTGTAATAATTATATTTTTCCTATACTTTCTATTCCCTCTACATCTGTTTGTAGTTGTACTAATATTGTTGAAATTGTCTTGTTTAGTTAACCTCAACATTCGACGAATATGTTTTTATAGCGTAATGCGCGAGACGCTGTTTCAGAAATCCCGTCCTCTATACCTGTCCTGTCAGCCGCAATACTGATGGACTGAACTGAAAGTTGTTTGCAAAGTTCTCTCCAGTCATCAATGCAAATAAATACGAACGACATATTGTCATTAGGAGGGTTTACCACAAGGAATTAATTTTTTGTTTGTTAAATGGACTTAGAATAGTTACTGGGAAAAAAAGGACCTGCAACATTATGGGGCAGTGCATCTGCGATTCCCGTTAAATCCATGGTTAAATAATCAGTTTTGAAAATGAGTTTTACAATCCCTACGACGAAGGGTCAAGTATATTTCTCTTTATTTTAATATTTCTCTTTAGTTTATAGATTATTCATTTTTAAACATTAACCACAATTATTTTTATTTTAAATCGAACAATCTTTCCAAGTTATCTAAATGATAAATTTAATTAGGTTGTGAAAGCCTTTTCAAATATATAAGCATAATGTTATATAATGCGATAATGCACCACCATCCAGAATCTACCGGCGCGCCACCGGCGCGACAGGCCCACCCGGCAAGCAGGAGACCCGGGTTCAATCCACGATCGAGCTGAATTTACTCGTTATAATGTTCAAAACAAATATTTTTAGTGTCCAACGTTTCAAAATACTAGGCTTTAATTTTCATTGCATAAAAACTATAAGATTATATTTAAAAGCGATCACCAAAGCTTACAAGAAAATAGTAAAACATTCGAACCTGTTTGTGTTTTACTATATTGCATGCGCTATGTTTGTAAGTTGAATTACACCTGATTGTAGTCATCATATACCACAGTTCATTCTTTGTTATGAACTTGATTTTAAGTGTCAACTTTATAACTCACACAAAAAGTAACTTCTTGAAAAATTAAATAATTGTTAAATATAAAATAATTAAATACTGTGAACTTAAATGAGTATTAATTCAATTTTCTCAGCTAGTCAAAACAGAGAGTCTTTGGGAAAATATGTTGAATCGATGCTATATTGTTATATGTAAAAACTGGTATCCACGGTTGAAAGCGCTGAAAGCAACCGGCCTGCCACGACATGCGATATTTCATAAAATACTTTCGGAACTAAAAGAAAATTCGGAAATTGAAACTCAGAAAACGTTTATTTTCACTTTCAGTCTAGTACACATTCTATAGCCGACTCTTACATAAGTGTCGTAAACAAATTCATTGTAATTTACTAATTTTCTCACGTTTGACTATTCTGACTCTGTAATTGGTATATTATGTTTGGTTTTATTGAGATCGTTGAATTCTCAGACACGTTCAATTTTACAATCTGCAACCCTTTAGTATAGGCAAAATTTCAAAACACTTTCTATTTTGTGAATCTTTTACCTCCAGCAAAATTATATTTTCTTAAAACATTAAAGACAATGCTATTGACTCACTGTGTAATTAATGTACCGGGGTATTGCATACTTCTTCGTCAACATCTGTCCACACCAATTTACTATCTGTTCTCTTGAAATATATTCTAGACGAATTTTAATTAATTTTTGTTTAATTTGTATTTCCGGCAACAATGGTGTCGCGTTGCGGGTGATTATCAGTTCTATCCCGCAGTGTTGGTACAGTTGGTCTCAAGTCGGTTGGACCAGATCCCCCAAGGAAAAGACGAAACCATTCCGTACGTTTTCTCGTTCATGGGGGAAGCAAGCGCTTTAATTGATTCATTTGTTTGTACAAGCGATTCTGATCGAGTGATTTCAAGTGGGCAGGATTGATTTACAAAACTGCTTCGCCGGAATTGGAATCGTCATTCATTTCCCAACAGATGATAACACTGTGTGGTTTGTCTGACGTGTTACTTTAATTCTATCTCTATCTCTATTTTTTATTCAAGGAGTGTGAACCTATCGTGCGAATGTAACGCACATTGTTATCTCCCCCCGTCCCCTTCCCCTCTTCTTCTTCTTTCCCTCGTTTGACTTCACGCTGGCGCGCATGCAACGCACCAGAGGAAGGAAGATACATATAACCTCGCTTTGTAGCCGAGAGTTTGGCCCAACAAAACACCTCGTGTACATAGAGATCTCGCTTTGTTTCCCAACAGTGGGGTTTATCACTTTATAGTCGCCTGTAAGGAGAAGCTTGCACCCTTCGCACCCTGGGTGTGCTTGCTCGACGAGATAGCTTCGTCGCACAAAGACGCTCTATTTGGCCATTGAACGTGTCAGGGACGCTATTCACCTCGGAGACGCTGCTCTGAATACAACAACGACCCACATAAGAACAGTCATCACCTGTTCTTTGCTAGGTGGGCCCGCCTTGAGATAAATAGCGTTTGCTGTACGTAGGAACGTTCAATGAAAAGATGACAATGTGAATGGGATGTTTCTTCTACACTTTTCTGACAAACCCTTTGACGACGGGAGATAGAAAATGATTGATCGTAACGGCGAGAATAAAACATGATTTTCAATAAGATGATTTCTTTGTCTAATAACGAGAATTCCCGATAACTATGTTTTTATCAACACTAATAGCTGATTGTGGCTTATACATATAACAATAACAAATTTAGGCGCGCGAAGTGATGAATCGAGAACAGACCAATCACAGACCTTCACACAACACCGGCAGAGGAGAACCTTCACTTCAATCTTTGACCTCCACTAAACATCAACCATCATTATGTGGGTGGACATTAGAAGAAATCATTATTGACCTGCACAGCACAGCACCTTCACCACGAAGGCTTTAAAATAATGAAAATGGTTTAGTATTTTTTTAACCATTGGCAGTGGGGTAACTACCGGGGTAGCAAGGGTAGCAGTGCTACCGGCCCTGGAGTGAGAGGGGCCCTCCGGGCCCCCTTCACTCCGAGGCCCTAGTTTCAAAAAAACTTTAATAATCCCGAACATAGTAAAATTTGTTATGTAGCTATTTGTTGCAATAATTGCAATTTTTGTGTTCATGTGAATCGAGACAAGTGCTATTGACGACCGAAGAGTTGTTGCCTTTGAATAACCACAATTATGCGCATGAGTTGCTCCACACATCTCATCCACAGGTTCGACACTCTTCAAATATCTCCTAGTTTTCTTCTCGGTTCTCGGTTTTCTGCGAAATTAACATGTTTTCTTTTCTTTCTTTTGTTGACTTCCAAATATACTGATTAAACTATGCTTCACTTCATTTACTGACAGAGTTCTGCACAAAATACAATACTTCCATCCCCACAGCAACCAGTATCGAGCAGGTTGTAAGAGTGAAAGGAAGTGCGGGTTTCGTATCGTATCGTAGTAAGATGTAAGATGTAAATCAACACAGTAAAACGTACTTATAACTCTCAAATGCGCAACGATGGCCGATAAAATATAAAAGCAAGATAAACTTAAAAAATTAGTGATTTCTTTATAAAGAAGAAACTACTAAAGACGCAGATAACATAGAAAGCAAGACGTCTGAAATTGGATTAACAACGTCGATGTAATAATAATAAAAGAGTCTTATTTTTGACTTGGCGAAGCTTATGGCCATAAGGCCTTTTGTTCTGCTTGACCAAGAATACAGATAAAAACAGTAGGCCTACGCATAACTAGATGTAAATAAAAGTCAATTCATAAACTTCATATCAAAATATACAAGTTAATAAATTAAATTTAAAATATCAAAATTGACTGCCAATGAGGCTTTAGGTAAACTTAATAAACTTCATATAAAATACAAAGATGTAAATTCAAAAATATCAAAATTGGCCGCCACACACACTTTTGTACTTTCAATCTCTATAGTTTCTTCAGCAATCTTGATCATTCATTATGTCCTTCCAGTATCTACCTTCTTATTTGACCTTTTAGGTAGGTAGGTTTTCTCAATTTCTCGGTTGAACTTGTATAAACACATAATGTTGAAAGAGCATGCATTTCTTTTACTGACACATAGCATAATTGCAATGGACAATATGAGGATGGGTTGGGGGGCCCAATTTTGTTCTTTGCTGGGGGGCCCACTGCCAGGTTCTTACGCCACTGACCATTGGTATCTGTAAGTATTTACACATAACATAAACTTGTAGAAATACAGCCAAACCTTACACACTCAAAAGGAATGAGATCTAAAAAAAGGGCCAAGCTCATCTACCCTTCCACATAAACGTACAGTGTCCCATAACAGCATCCTCGAAAAGCTTGGCAAAATAGAATTTGCGATTATAATTTAACGTAATAGTTTATCCAAGTTCTTTTTTCTAATTAATTTAAACGTAATAACATGCAAATTCTATTTTGCCAAGCTTTTCGAGGATGCTGTTATGGGACAACTGTACGTTTATGTGGAAGGGTAGATGAGCTTGGCCCTTTTTTTAGATCTCATTCCTTTTGAGTGTGTAAGGTTTGGCTGTATTTCTACAAGTTTTTGTTATGTGTGTGATCTCATTACTTTTTCAAGTTCCATTACAAAATTATTTGCTAAAATATAATATTTTTATCAAAGTTGATTTAAATTCTATGGTATTAGCAGTAACAATATAGGATGTAAAATATCTAGACCCGGATTCATGTACATCCTGGGTATAGGTGGTATAACCATGGTATAACGACGGTATAAGGACTGGACCCCAATTCTTGAGTTCGTGGGAGATGAGTTGAAAACGCAATTTGAAAACGAAGTCGTTTTCATTTTCGAAGGAATTGGTATTCTTGAACGGTATCGTGGAAAACGTCATGGGTTGTGAGTTGAAAGCATTGATATTAAACTTCATAGTGGTTGAAAGAGTATCACGAAATCCAAACACTTTAAAAAGATTTGCGTATAGCAAAGAGCTCGAAAAAGTTCTATATTTATTCTAGATGGCAGTGCCTTCATAAACGCGGGCCAATCGAAAGACAAGTTGTATGAAATAATTGATTGTTGCAATTATGTAAACAAACAGATGAGCAAGTTCATCCTTGGTTCATATCAGAACAATGTTGTGCTGGCATAGGGTTGGCTAGGCTTGTCAAACATGTAATGTAAGTATGAATTTTACTAGTCCTATAGCCAAATGGAACTTTAGACCTACACTTTTGCATTATAAATAATTTTCCACATCTGGGCCTAGGCCAGGGACGGTTTCTGATTTGTTTTATGAGAGTATAATGACACCTTTTCTCGTTCCACACAAAGAAGAAAAATTTTAAATGTCCGCTATTTGTTTACGTATCGCACTTTCCCGCCTAACTCTGCTTATACCGTCAACAAGTGTCAAGTAACTATGGTTACTTGTTGATTGTATGCCAAGTGTTTAAGGCTTATTTTAGAACCTTTATTTGGAAGCCTTCCAACAAACTTTTTCAACTTTTTTTTCAAAAGAGACTATATTTCTATAACCTTAATGTCCATGTAAAATATGAACATTGTAGTCCCACCCGTCTGGTCAGAATCGCGGGCCGACGTATTAGATGTTAGCAGTAGTAGGCAGTAGTAGGCAGTAGCTAACATCCTTAAAGTGATTTTGAGCATGTTTCAAGCCATTTTTTCACCAAGAAGGAATAATCGTACCCCAATAAAATTTGGCATGTGTTGTCAGGTACCTAAATCCCCTCGATTGTGATAGTTTTCAAGTTCACATCACGTTACATGACGGCTGGGTAACACCTCGAAATCACCCCAACTCTGCTTGGTGTATAAGGTGCTTGAGTGTGTAGCGCACCGCGGCTTGGCTGCGGCGCCCTAACGGGCACCTAGATACATTGCAAATGAATTCCGTCTGATATTGTTCAATAATATTGGTACCCGGCACCTCCACCAAATGTTCGTGTAAGGTAATTATATCGTTTCTTGTGTTACGATGTGATTACGTGAGTAAGTAAGTTATTTGTCAAAATTATTGAGATTTGTTTAAGTGTGTGTGTAGGAACATATTTAATTTATCTGTAGTAACTATACCTTATATACAAATTACTTTTGCTCATCGTATATTCCGGAAGAAAATTAACAATTTTTACACACATAGGATGTCCATTAAAACACGTGTAGAAGAATATTAAATGAAAAGTACACTTTTCATTCGCATTCTTTATACTGCACACTTAAAACTTTTAATCACAAATTAATTTGTGTTTACTGAGGGCTTATATAGAAAATGGTTGCTCTCTCAATATTAGTGTTTTGACATATTAGTTTGTAGTGTAGTTTTTGTGTTTAATTCTAGCTTTTGCAACTTTAATTTTTGTTTTTTTCAATTTTATTATTCGGGATACACTTCCATAGGACCCGGCTGCGATGGATTTTGTAATTTTGTAATTGATTTTTATATGTCAAGTATAATTTTCGTGTTTACATCAAATAAAGTACGGTATATTGAAAGTCATTACTGAATGATATAATTTATATGAATACTAATTACACACGCCCGTCAATGTAAACATTTGTGACTAAATCACTAATTGTGAACATGGTCGTATTATTTATTACAAATAGTAAACAGGACTAATATTTTAGCATGCGTTAATGGAACATCGAGTATCGATTACTCGTGAGTCGTGATGTGTCAGTTTCACAGTCGTCGTGTTTGCGAAACTGTTTTTCTACCGCAGGGAGAGTCTAGTGGAGAGTACAAGAACTCTCTTCTCTATCTCCGACACCGACACCCGCTTGCTCTGTGTGTCCGTTCAAAGCGCGAGAACAGAGGACACAAAGAAATACGGTGAGCCTATTCAATTAGCATGAACGTTTAAATCTGGGGGCCCAAGATAATCCGCTTTATTCAGTTGGCGCAGCTTATGGAATTGTTATCTGCGCTCGGCGCTACGCGGTAGCAATAGCAGCGGAATTAACAAATGAGTGTGCTGTGTGTTTTATACAATTACTGTATTATCTGGCTTCCACTGAGGGCATCATTTATACCATAATACCTACCGCCTTTGGTACAACCCCATCCCATTTCTACCCGCCAATGATAATTCACACGGAAATAAAACTCAAATGTATTATTCACATACGTTATTGTTCCCGCACAATTGTTTCAATAGTCAGACTTCAGATTTGGTTTGGATAGTGACGGTCAAGCTAATAATATTTTTAAGATAAATAGAGTAGGCCTATAATATATTTACTGTTTTTGTAAAAATATCATATATTTCTAAGAATTGTTCCTTTCAAATGTGATCGACTAATCAAATCGTTCCCCATTAAATTTGTGTCTATGAGATATTCTTTGATTTGGCTTCTTAGGGTATAAACATAATAAAACTAAATGAAAAACGTGGTAAATACGAAAAATAAATTATTTGTGTTATATTGTTTAATTTATCATGCATACTCAAAAGTGAATAGAGCTATCCGCGAAAAAAACATACATAATATTGAATTAACATCATTACTAACAAAATACAAACATTTTTTAGTTGGTTACGTTATACACACCGATTCAAACACACAGTTCAGTTCATTGCATAAATAACTGAATCAAACTACCTACACGGTAAAGACTAAGGGAGTTTTGTTAATATCCATCTCAATGAGTGTGTATATTTTTTATGTGTTAAACCCAAGAGGGATCTTGCAGCAGTTTAAAGTGTAATAATCCTGGTTTTCGTTCGGAATAACACTTAATTATAATAATGTGCATGTTTAGGTTTTACTGTCAAAACATTATGTGATAACGTGTGGATAGTAAATTGCATGCTTGCGCGATGTTTTTAAGACTATATTTTCCCCCTGGACCAATTTTATATAAGTCCAAGAATGTTGTCTGAAATACTGTATGCTATATATGTATCCCTAAATAAATATAAAATATAATTTATATAACAGCAACATTTTTTCTATATGTGTGGGAACATAGCCTACTACATTATTTTTATGACAATAATGTATAGCCAGCCCCAAGTTCATAATTAAATTTTGAGCAACGAATTTGTTTATGTCGTTTTAAAACACCTGCAATGTCTCGTGAAGCGGCGCGTGAATGGCGTGGTGAGGTGATTAAAAACGATAGTAAAAAAATTGTTGCTCGACATGTAATTTTGTTCTTGGTGGGCTGACTACAAAAAAAGTATTGTCCAAATATCGTTAATAGCTGATTGTGAGGTTATGCCCCGGATCCAATTTTTATCTTTGATTCAGCCAACCTTTTAGCCATCTCTCTAGAACTTTTCAAATTATCGGTCAGAGGGCAATACAATAGCCCAAAAGCGAATTACTAAATTATATGATATAATATATGGGACAAGAACATTAAAATAATTTTAATTTTCGAAATAGGTAGCTCTATTTTTGAAATTGTGTGTATGGCGGCGTCTTTCACTACGTAACGACCTTACAAGGTTGCTGTCTTTGAAAAGCCCAACATCGAAGCTACTTTTGTCGTTCTCATATGAACATTAATAAAATAAACTCGTCCCAATGTATTCGCATGCAAAGAGACTCCTTCATTTCCCATAGCTAATGTTTCTGCAATAATTCACGTGCTTGAAATTGACAATAGCGCTAAATTGTTCTATTGTCACAATAAATTCATTTGTGTCTTTATGAACATTTCAAAGGCCTTCTATACTGACTAACATCTTACACACAGCATGCAATATTAACGTTATTGTGCAATAATCTCTGGCTGGTATTTTGTTCACTGAGTGCCGTCCTAGCACGTTTAAGCCCATTGAGTATCACAAAGCCCTTTCAGTGCATGCATCATGCATAATGCATGCTTCATTGCCCCACAACAATAATAATTGTTAATATGGTTACAAGTTTATTGCAGCCTCTGCCTAGCCCCGCTCTTGAAGGGGTGGCTATATCGCACCACCCCAACCCCCCCAACCCCCTTGCTCTCGTTGTATAGCCCAGTCTGCTCACTTGAGAACGCAATAGAGTACAAAAAAGGGTAATTCCGCATACACAGTGATAGTATATTGTATACAGGGTGCAGGTAACATGGTTATAACTTTGCATATTAAGCCCTGTTTTATTATGACGTTTAATATCTGTATAATTCTCTTGGGCAATTTTAAACTATTCATCGCAACTGTTCTTGAATGCTAACTCGTGCATCATTTTCGAACAGTTACACAAATTTAAAATTTTGTACCATATGTCAGGACAGTTATTTAAATAATACACAACAAAAGTTTTCTGAACAAATCAAATATAGATTTACTTTACAAACCAATAATTAATATACACTTTGGATGTCTTGAATTAAACAGCAATTACCACAAATTATATTAACTGGAACAAACACTGATTTTATTTACATTCTGACTCTCCTTGGAACTACGTTTTTATTTCATATTTTGGAACGTGTGATTTTTAACACAACTAGCCTAAAACGTACTTACTATATATATTTTGTGTTGCTATATTTGCGCTATATTTTATCCACCAATTTGAAAGTATCAGGTCTGACGTTTTAAATTTAAATGTAATTACGCTTCATAATCATATCGTTGTGACATACATACATTGCTTAAAACAAGATAAGATCTTGTGTAGGTTGTAACTGAGACAGACTTAGTAAAACTTTTGTACACAACCTAGCTGAGCTCAGTGAGCTGTGATATTTGCTAAAATCGAATCTATCTCAAATATTTTAAACAAATTACAGCATTTTTTAAATACAGAATTCTGGATAAATTTTCGTTTGCCGTTTCGCGTCATAGATGCAGAAATAACAAATTTACAACTTTTAGACATACACCATGCTAGTTTTGTGTCACACGAGGGTTGTGAATTTATTTGACTATGCATTTTTTCTTATCTTGGATGAATTTCAATCCTGTCACCCATTTGAGGTGCAATTGTTTACAATCAAACAGATTTTGAAGACTGGAACAAGAATAATATTAATGAATTACAAATTACAAAATTTGATATTTCGCGTAATTATTTTTTATTTGAATTAAATCTAACAAAATGCTTAAAATTTGGTTTGAAGAAACGCTCTTTAAACCGATCACTATTCATTATCCACTCATTTTTTCAAAATATTTGACGTAAAAAACGCGCTCTGTCGGTGAGAATGATTCCAGCAATGGCGTAATGATTAGAGCACAGTGTGCAATCAGCGGCTCTCACAAATGAGATCAAGAAGAGCAATGCCTAGTCATTAGTGGGCATCCCGGTGGGCATTGAGGGAATGTGAAAGGAAACAAACCCAAGTCTTGCGTAAACGTCAGGCCTTGCAATACTTTACGCTCAACGGGGACTCCAAGCACCACATAGTTAGACAGGCCATTATTATTGCAGCAGCAGTTTGGTATTAAAAATCAATTTTCATTTTTTTGGTGATTGAACGTTCTTACTAATGCACAGCACGTATGTGTATATTCAATATGCAGCCTGATAGAAAACATACCAATTCAATGTATTTCAAAAACATGTACACACTTTTTTTAAGTACCGGTTCTCTCATAGTATATTAAAATTTGTTCTCATTGATTTTTTGTGTAACACAAATATTATCAAATATTAATATGAAGTAAGGGTGTATATTATAATTTAAATTAAATAATGTTCTTTAATAAGTGAGTAGTCTAAAATAGTTACAAAGTAAAACATAAAACTTGAAGTACTCGATATAGTCAACTCCTTTCATGCACTCGCCTAGTTATATTCACACACACGTCCAAAACATTATCATACATACACATAATTCATGTCCAATGATATGATGTATTCCTTTTGTTCATTAATGTTATAGGCATACAAACGAATCGAATCAAGAACTACAGTTTTGTGTTTGAGTTGAGTCCACAATTTGAATAATTTGGCATTGAAACTTGCAACGCGTTGCAAATTATCAATTTATACGAATATATTTTTTTTTAAATTATTATCCATATACATGTATGTTACTAAGATGGGGCAAAATATCTAATCTGTACAGTCACTCAATATTGTTTTGATTACTCTCTCTGCACTTCCACCGTGTGTACGAGTCTCACGATAGCAGAAGCACCACCAGCTGTTACTCGGTCTTTGTTCCTGTGTTACCATGGACGCGCTCGGAAGCCTATTCTAAAGCAATTGGGTGCGCACAGTCAAGTACTACAGCCTGCCTTCAATCAAAGCGAAAAACTTTTTACAATCAAACTGTATTATGTAACTTAATAATAGACTGAACTAACTTTAACTCGAACACAAAAGACCCATTCTAATTATTATAGCTCCAACAAAAGGGAATTATATAATCGACGATAGAAATGCAAAGGACTGGCGTATTCACAGCCCCAGGTATTGGATAGATACTTTTATGACAACTATGCAATGACCTGCCCATGGCTTTGTACGAAATCCATTCAGAATCCGGACCGAATGTTTTGCATTCATTTCGTTCCGAGTTGAAAGAAGTGTTCATTTGATGAGATACTCGAAAATGGTTTCGATTAAAAAAGGGTTTACAAAACGATTTGAAGCTATTCAATGTAAATTAAGTTATTTATTTGTACAAAAGGAGGCTTAGAATTCGATCACTTGCGATAACCATGAGGGTCATTGTGAGTGTGAAGGCTAGAAGTGACTTCACTGCAGTCTGGATGACCGGCCATGTTTTAAACACTTGACAGTAATTGACTTGATGTGAGTATGAGGTAAGTCCATGGCATAAACAAAGAGCGCCCATACGTATAGGTATTATATAGCTGTATTGGAGTAGTATCATGGAAGTGGAAGTGTGTGGTGTATCACCGGTTGAAATTCAACTATCCTATTACACGATGCGTTTGTTTCCTTATTCCGGAAACACAAAAATCATCTGTTTATGTTATTGTTATACGAACCGAAAACTACACGATTTAAAACAATAAATAAATAAATAAATAGTATTTAGAGTCTACTCACTCAGTCATATAACTGATTTTCAGTGGGGGACAGTAAATTTGAGTTTATTATAACGAAGAATTAAGACCATATTTTTAATGTAACGCACAAGCACTAAATACATTTTATTAATTTGTTATTTAATAACGTCATATCATTGTCGATCAAGTTATCTTTACCTGAAAGTGCGAATAAACTTTATCGTTACATTGCTGGGTAAAACCTGGGTATTGATGTGTCACTCATTTTCATAGTGTAACATTGTTATACTATACGCAGAATTGTTTATTAGGCTATACCCTTTTCCGAAACGCATTAGCAAATCCAAACACTCATCACCCACTTGGATGAGGTTATTATTCCCATTTATGTTATATTTGATTGTTGACAAAGAAAAATGCTATTATAACGATAAAATATAGGCTCCAAAGTTACTGATTATAAAAGTTGGCTTATACTGACCTCTAAAAAAAGTGGATGAAACTATGAAAGTTTAAACAAATATAACGATTAATCCGAACATTAACTCCGTTCGACTTGCGGTTTTTTATGACACTTTCCTCCAACAGGACGATACAGAATATTTTTGGTGACTTTGGATGTCAGGGGACTATAGGCTATAGCGACACCCAAAATTGACATAAATTCCCAGTCCTCTACTAACAATGAAACGTGAATTCTTGATCAGAACGTGTTTGTTTTATTTATCCCCTATACCCGGCACCTCCACCAACATCGAAATTTGAACTGTGGACAGAAAAGTATTCTTTTATTATTGTATTTTTTCCCGGCGAATTGTCAAGTAGATTTAGTTGCTCTTTGATAAGTACTTTAGTACACTTGCTTTGGTTGATATTATAGTATTGAAACTTGATTATTGTGTACAAATATATCTTTCAATTTTATACATTGTTCTTAAATTATTTTAAAATATACACAAAACGACATTTCGATGACAAATCAATCAACCATCTTCCTGAAAAAGATGTCTCGAAAAATATTTATACTTTCCAATTGTTGCTTCTAATTTCTTCAATGTTGCTCTTCTAATGGTTGTAAAATAAACACAAACAATTAGTTTGATAAATGTTCACAAGATGGTTGTTGAGAAACATTTATCAATTAATCTGTGAATAACGTACCAACACTATTACTTTTTGGAGGATCATTTTGAAACAAAGTAAATGATATTTTAAGTGCTCTCCCCAAACTAAACATTTATTTCTGAATTTTAGTAAATAATAACAATTACACCTACGGGAGTGTTTCCCGACTAAAAAAATCGAGAAATTTCCTACACATTTTGTTAAATACCTAAACCATTTACTAATACATAATTATTTACAACTGCGCACAAGACACCTAAAACAAGCCATTCAATCATTAAACGTGTATCTTTTACTGCGTTATTGTTCATGGTAGAGCGAGCCGAATACAGCGTTGATACTACCAGACGTAATCTAATTCAAACAAGCCCATGTCCCAGGGTGTTGAGGTATGCCAACCGAAGTTAGTCACAAGTTGTAATATAGACATGATGTGTAAAGTCAATATTCCGTTTGATCGCGGCAATCATTCAAAGACCGTCGGCAACACTTTTGACACGGAAGGAAGCGAACTTAACTATTTTATTTTAATTAGTATGAGTATGTCTTTACCATCAATCTCTGTACTCTATTAGTATATGTTCTTTGAAATTGTTAAATAAATTGTTATTATTTTACTAATTGTTTGTTTTTAGTATGTTTTTCTTCGATGTAAAACACGACGTTTTTTACTAATTTGTGTTTTGTGTGTTAAAAAGCTATACCAGTTAGGATTGTATTTGTGTACGTGTTCACTGTTCATGGACATTGCCTATAGGATTCCATAAGATTCACTTGTGTCATCCAGTACAGTAAATATTTATTTTTAGTAAACGTTAATCTACACAATTGTTTACAATTCAAGGTCCATTATTTGGGTCTGGTAAACTCCTGTACACCCAAACAACATGCTCTTGGAAGTGTTGATTGACACCCAATCGCAATCTTGATTATTCATGTGAATATACCACATCGTTCATGTGATGAGTATATATTGACTCTCCGCCAAGGATTATGTGATTATATTTGCGTCGGTCGGTGAGAATAAAAACCTCCAAGAGGGATTTTCTCTACAAAGGCGTTTACACAAAGCAACTATAATACTTTTTTAGGTATGTAAAACACATACAAACATAAATATAAATTATGACAATAGGATATTGCACACTCGTTGCTGCGATGCAATCAGGTGTGTGCACTTGTGATCTTGAGCAAATCAGGTGTGTGCACCTGTGATCTCAAACTTGTTGGGTCTATGAGCGAACTTTCACTCATTAATCGTGATGATGAAGAAGCCAATTGGCCCGGAACGTAATAATTAACAAATAATCAAATTAATGGATGTGACTTTTCGAGCCGGGATGCACACTTCTTGGCTCTTCCTCAAGCAGAAGCATGGCGACTTCCTCAGGAACGAGAATAAGAAGACGCTCCTATAGGCCAGCCTCTGTTTATTTGAGGAAGAACAAGGAAGACGGCGATGACTTTAGAATACGGATCTGACATTGGACATTGTGACATTGGTTTTGATTAATTTGTTTAAAAATCGTTTATCGCCAGTATAATTTATGTTTCATCTTACGCAACATTTCTCTATTAAATGAGTGGCCAATAGGGTCCAGGAAAACACCGTCCTACCGGCACCATACAAGTTAATTGGTTCATGCGAGTGAAAAATGCTGATGTTAAAATTTCAACCCTTCATAGTAATACCAATGGGTAATACCTTTTTGAATTAGGAAGACTTTAATTGAATTAAGTAAAAAAAAAAAAAAAAACATATAAGGATTTGTAGTTATTTAATACTGTCTATAGTCAGGATGGTGATGAGCGGGTGACCCGGCTTCAATCCCCGGTCGAAGTTGAATTACGTAATTTCTTGTATATGTAAATAGGTTAGAATGTAAAAAAAGCGATATTCTAGATATCTAAATTTCAAAATCATCTCTACTCCACTTTGAAATTTTAGTCCTTATCTCTTCTTTGCACATCAAAGACTCATAAAGCCATTCTAGCCACGTTTATAACTATGATTGGGAATCCCAAGGACATACTTAATGAACTGAGCGTGGGAGCTCAGCTATACAAACCAAACCACTTATTGTATTTGTAACAAAGGTGAATCATTGTAGACAAACAATGCATTGTTAGAGTAGACGTATTGTGTGTTGATTGAATTTCTTTCAGTTCAATCAACGCTTTATTTTAACGACATAATGACGCCGATGTACATCACACATACTGTAAACGTGTATCGTTACTATTAGCATAAGAGAAGAGTAATATCGTCTTGAAAATATGGCAAGCGGGTGTATGTAAAACAAAAAACTTGCACGTGCATGCATAACACTTGCTTCCGCAAATGTTGATATTTATGCCAACCACTTATTTTCAAGTTTCAACGTTGACGAATGAATTAACATCACGATAAGCCTTTTAAAAAGTGCATACAAAATGTTTACATTGTCATATTTGAGTTTGTTATAAGTTTCCAAAAGCATTATGCATCTAATCTAATTTTCTCTTCTATTTGTTTTGATCTTGCTTTTCACACTGCGTCTATACGTATCGTCAACAGTTGGGAAATCATACATTTAATTTATGTATCTGTTAGTTTATATCTTTATATCACGGGCGATAGATGAAATCTCTTCGGTATGTTTTCCTTTTCAATAAATTTATCATTTATACCTTAAACAATCTAGTAAGATATGTAAAACATGCATTTCAAAAAACAATAAGGTGTCTGTTATCTTACCGGAGTCGCTTCGCCTCGTCGATGAACGGCCGCTTCTCCATCTCGCTCAGCAGCTTCCACTCGGCGCCGAGACGCTTCGAGATCTCGGAGTTGTGCATCTTGGGGTTGTCTTGAGCCATCTTCCTCCTCTGCCCTCTGGACCACACCATGAAGGCGTTCATCGGCCTCTTGATGTGCTCCTGCTGATGCAGCGACTTCCCGCCACTCATCATCGGAGCGGACTTGACAACAAGGACCGAAGTCGCACCCTTGAGGAACTCCCGGTACCTTTCTGCACACTCTAGACTGTGCGGCACATCTTACTATTGTTCTCACACTAAGAGCTACTATTTACTTGTCTCACTATAAATTTATCCACTGAGTCTCCAAAATTAAAATTTATCTAAGAAACACAAGTCGTTATTGTCCCTTTAATCAAGAGAGTTCTTATCAAACACAATTATTTTACAACCTCTCGCGAAATATATTCGAATAATTTCCCGTTGTTTTTTTTTTTTTTTGATAATCAGTAAAATATAAGAGCTAAATTCAAATTCCAAATATTTTCGACGAAAGATATATCGTCGATGTGAGGTCACGTGTCTGCGACAACGGGTGTGCTCTGGTGGACGTCTGTCTACGCGGGAGGAGAACGATGAAGAGTGGAGTACCGTGGCGAGAGTGAAGCATGCCGCCGCGCCGTCGACACGAACAAAAGAATAAGACCAATCACAATGTGGGACCACGCCTCCAACGTGGGAATCGATGCCACGGACAGCTTACATTGGCTGTTTGAGGCGTCGTGCAGAGCATGCCAGAGGATCGCCGCGGAATATGGCGTTAGAGAGCCAACAGGTGGTTTACACTTGGCTTCATTCTTGCTACCATGTCTTGGGTTGACTCGACCAAGGCTCGAACCTCAATCCATATGTGAAGGATTTTTCGATTGACCAATGAGTTCAATCGCATATTCATGCGAACTCTTGACCAGAAGTCAGAGGGGCGATTATTCTACAGAATACAAAGAGGGGTCGAACCACACTTCACTCTTAGTGTGATGGTCAAAAATCAAAAACCTAAACGTGATGTACTACAACTGATAATGATATGTGCTAGTGCCTCCATGCACCGAGGATTGAACCCGGGACCGCTGCTGTCCGTGCAGATGCTCTATAGTCTATAACCGCAACTGATCCATGAAGACGACAGATCAAGTTATTGTTTATAACGTGTGAAGATGGAAGATTACCCTGTTTAGACTACACACGAAACGAACTTGAGAAAGGTATAGTATAGTAGTGATAAATACCCCGTGTTTCACTCAAATGTTTGAAACGGTCTATACATCCGGTCTGATCGTGTGTTTGAGGAATGTACCGATCGTCAAAAAAGGGAGCACCCGATAAAATAAAAGTTGCCGGTCTAGAATAATGACATACTTTCTTGGTGGAGGTGCCGGTCCAGACATTACTCGTGTGCTCGGAGACAAGATCACATGTGCGAGAGGGCTGTCCAGATTTGACATATCTCTATGTATACTCTATGAACTTAGGATTGGAATTCCATAGCATTAGCAATATGGTTTTAATATTTTTTGGGGGAAAATCGAATTTTTCAACTTTTTTCGTAAGGCCCAATTATCACATTTAAACCATCGCACATTTTAACTTATGAGTATAGAGGTATGTGAAAATAGCGTTTTAAGAATAGATACCACAAAGTGCGATTTTTTAATTTCAAACTATGGTTTTCAAGTCCTATTTTATTTAATTTATTTTAATAAAATAGGACGTAGTATGGAATATAATATAAAGTATGTAAATTTAATTAAATAGGACTTGAAAACCATAGTTTGAAGTGAAAAAATCACACTTTGTGGCATCTATTCTTAAAACGCTTTTTTCACATACCTCTACTCATAAATTCCACAACATTAAATCTCTACAAATAAATTATAATTTATTTGTACTCATTTTTATACAGTTGATATTAATTCAACCTTGATGACATAATTTAAAAATAGAAAAAATATCAAAAACTTCATACACTAGCTTTTGAAGAAGAAAAAAAAATGCTCCATAACGCTATAAAATGACACTGGAATAATATGCTTTATGGGTCATCCATGGCTTGACCTTGGGTTTTCGCTTCGAGTTAGTTTCAGGTTTGGCTAGAAATGTTATTCATTGTTGTATGGACAACCGCTCTGAAAGTTCGAATTGGAAGAAAAAATCCAGGTTCGCACCACCTTAATAATTTATTATACATTATAGTTACAAATTTTTATTCGGGTAATTATTTGTTTGAAAATCATAAACGCCCTCCCGTGCTTGCAATATAGTTTAGGACGAAACAATCATATTGTGTTTATTCTTTATTGGTGTTATGTTGCATAATTCTTTATCGTCCCTGTTTTGTACTAAAATAAAAATTAGGCCTAACAAGATTTATTAAACAGAAACTTAAAAGTGCGATTTCCTTGTGTCTACACATACATAAAAATTACTATCACAATGCACAAAATCAACATGGGTAGACTCTGTCTGTCACAAGGCGAGGTGACCTTGACTAACTTATAATAATAAAAATTATGATTAATATAAGTTATAACAGAAACATCAGACACAAACACTCCCGTAGGTGTGATAATATCACATAGCGAAATATCTTGCGATGTATGCTTTGTCTACACATCATATACATAAAACCAACTCAAGCGTTTGTTATATTGAGAACGAACCACGAGCATGGGTGTAACATCTTTGTTATAAAACAGCGAGTAATATTCCTTCCATCCCTGAAAGCAGCGTTTATGACTGCAAGCGAGATGTGGTACTATTGTCATATACAACGCGATGCTGTATTGTTCGCTGAAAATGACGAACTCGCCTGTTTATACTGACTTCCTGCACTCTACAAAACACATAAACGACTAAATGCGAGAACGAGAAGCAAGTTTATGGAAAATGCAGTTCCACAAGAGCGATATGACTGCTTGAAATGCAGATAGTGGTGTAAGCATTGAAATCCACCTAGTTTCAAGTGGAAGCATCACAAAACGTATGACGTGACAATATTCACTTAATTATGTTTGACTCGATAGATTCGGGGTGAATAGAGGCTTTACAAACCCAAACATTTTTTATGAAAACTTCGTCTAATTTGCTTGAAATTTGCTTAGAACGTCTTTTGTCTACTTTTATAGAAAACGAGGCTAAGCTAAGGTTTGTACAAGTGTAAGTTGCCTGCATAGCTGTAATTGGAATTCAGAAAAATAATGAATGGTATACGAGAACAATTCGAACGTTCTCCTTCCATCACCCTCAGCACCCTCTTCTCTCACTTTCCACCCCCACCCCCACCTCCCCCCTCAACACCCCCAACACAAAAACAATATTCCACGAAGAGTGTGGATACGATGACGTACGTATAAATTAAACATTATGCATTCAGTTAATTATGCTGATAAGCTCAGTCAAAAGGAACTTGAATTCTCATGTCAGTAGATTAATGCTATGTTCGTTAGGTTAGGTAAAATAACAAAAAGAGAATAATTAGCGAAAATATATAACATGATTAAATTAAATTTGTCCAGTACTAAGCTACGTCATATCAGAAAAGTCAAACTTGTCAGTAATATAGTGTGTTCCCGTCTGTGGTATTTTTTGTGTCCGTCCACCATATCTTCTTTTTTGTTCATAGTAAATATCCTGTAAATAATTGAAGGTACGCAGACGCACACTTCTTGACTCAATTGAGGGCAAAACAATATCACTTATATTCAAATTATCACATAATGTGAGACAGAGTGAACTAAAGCTTTCTTAGTAATGCCGCCACTCAAAAGCGATCTTTAATTAAGTATTGAAGTCTGTCGAGTGAAGTGAGATGGGTTGAACTTGAAACACTGCGTCGCGTCCACCCCTCAGAGCAAGGAAAGGGGTTAGACCGTTGCAACCCTCATTGACGGCAAGCGAGACTGTGCTCGCCGCACACAAAGACCCATGTGTGGCCGGACAGCCACCAAACTCCCCTCTAATTATGCTATTCAACACCCGACAGGCCCATGAATACCACCCTGATGACTGAAACAATGCCTAGCATTTTTATTAGAATTATTGTTTGATTTTGTCACCCGCCCGCCCTCCCTCATCACATAATGGAAGGCGCGCTCACAACGCCCATTCTACTATTGACTCGTCGGCCAACTAGCTTATGATACCAATCGTGAACAATAGATCAAGGAATGCTATTGATTGTATTCGGCTTTGGCTAAAGGATGAATTGGAAATTCTAACAGCTTCGAGGCGATGCCAGTATTCAGTGATTTTTGTGTTGAAAGGCATTGTCACACTTTAATGCTTGTATTGTGTAAGTTACAACTTGAACAAACAGTCAAACAATCACAACTTTATTCCACGTGTTCTCTCAAATGTAACTTTCAAAACAAAAATAGCAAAAACCTTTACGACCCTAAGGACCTCATGCAACTATACTAAAAATAAACTCACTAATTGCATTTGCATTTTATTTTATCCATTGACATCATCATACATAGGAATCTATACACTACTCTAATACAAAGAAACGCGTTGGTCGAGTGGTTCGAGTGAATGAGAAGTTTCTCACGTTCTAATATTGACTTTAATCCATGAGCTCGTGCAGTGTTGGGAATACATAACCGGTGACTTTGGAACCGTCCTATTATAATAGCAGAGATTACTAATCATTATAATACCCTACACATTCTGAAGCTGTTCCGAAGCCTGGTTGATTCTGAAACGTGCGTGCCCAACTACTTTCGTCGATTTTTCTATTTAAAATGCCAGTCTCATGGTTGACCACGCATTCTCGTGTCGATGCGTCGGCGCTGACATGGCTGGCTTGATCTTCTTTATAAATCATTTTTTAACTGAATATGATATACGTTACATAAATAAAATAAATAAATACATCTGCCTTCAATATGAAAATGAAAATAATCCGAAAATCAATAATACGAATTGAAAATCGAACGAATTTTTGTAATAGAATCATGATGGATATTAGTTATGAGATAACAATAAAGGGGAAAGGAGAAAGGAAATTAATGTATATTTGTATCATTTATAATATAAATATTATTATAACTTTTTTTATTTTATTGTCGTAAGAGAAATATCGAGTGATTTCAGAGATACTTAGACGAAAACCAATTCACGTTTTCCCAAATGAGAGTGTCATCTGTTTGTGTTTAATGTTTAGCCTGTAGACCGTGAAAAATAGTCACACGCCTATTTTATACGGTGTGGGTTTTATACAGAGGGATCGTTGACGGCACTTCAATAATCTCAACGCGGAAAGTAGTTCAACAGAGAAAGATCAATAATCACGTGCATTGTGTGTATATAACGGAATTGGATTTGCGACACTTTGAAAGAAACCGAATTGCATTCAAACCAAACACCTCTTTCAGAAAATGTATATAATTTATCAGTTAGGCTGTATTAGATCGTAAACCATGGGAACGTGTCGATGCGCCGTAACGGGTATAGTGATAAAAAGAACACTTCGTGAATACAGACACAGACTTCATTTTCCGTATCAACGAGTTTATTTTGTATCTGGATCGGCAATGGAGCTCAATATCGCAGAGATGAAACATATAAAATAAACGTCTTTCATGTCTGCTTCTTTTATTTTTCGCTTTGATATCCAGTACAAATACTCCATTTACCCCAAGACATAACCAGCTTCAAAAACATTCATATAACGAATCAAGCTACAAATATTTCCCAGTAATTTACATGCTGAGGAAACCTTCAGATATCCCATCTTTACATTAACTTGATGTTAATTTAAAGTAAAACTGTTAATATGAATATTTATATTTAGCGTTATTTGTATATTCCTTCATAATAATATTAAACCTAGCCTTAGTATATTATCAAATTATATTTAAAGTACTGACTTTATGTACTGTTGGTGAATTTGAAACAGCTTATTTATACATAAACCAAATTACAATGGTACTTTTGGTGTAAGTTAATAATATTGTTATCTAAACTAATGATAAAAATAAATAACTTTTAACTTAGCATGGTATGCCTTACCTCAAGATTCACTCTTACAATACAATTAATATAATAATATAATAGGATTTAATATGTATTGTACTTAATATTTGGAAAAATAAAGTGAATTGAATTGAATTGAATTGAAATTGAATATATGAGGAATAGACTCATTATAATTACGGGAGTAGCCAAAGCTCAACAGATTGTCGAAAAATAACTCGCAAACTAAATCTTGTTGAAATATTTGGTGGAGGTGCCGGGTTAGCGAAATTACCTTTTAAAAATGCTAGCTCCAATCCCTTTACTCCAAGGGAACCAAAAACATTCTGTATTCTCCTTGTTGAAGGGAAATGTACGTCAACAAAAAAATGCATGAAAATCTAATACCGTGTTTGGTTTTTATCGTGAGACGTGACACGAACAGACGGACGGACGGACATACATGAAAATGATGGATGGATGGATGGATGATGGAAATGATTTTTAAAAGAGATCGCTTTAAGTGGGTAATTCGTGGACTATATAATACATTATTAATTTTAACAGCTAATAATTACATTAATTGTTAGTAACTGCTTATGTGACGTTAACTGTATAGGCTCAATTATATAACTAGTGGGTAGACTCTAAATACAATTTATTATTTATTAAGCGAGCGAAGCGACGTTCCATTTGACTCTGCCGAAAAAATAGTCACTGTTTTGTTTGTTTTTTTTTTGTTGTTTTTGTTTGGTTTTTTTTGTTGTATGTTTGCGATAACGTTCGACGAGGCTCGATCGAGTTGAAATTTCACATCGCAAGCTTTGTTCTCGATTGAATCGCCATTAGATTTGTGGCAAATCGTTCAAAAAGTTAAAAAGTTACATTAAGTTATCGAAAGTTTTTTTCAAACTCAACGCGACAAAATCTGAGATAGCCAAATCATTTAGAATGTCCGTCGTCACGAATATGTTAATTTATTTGATCCGATAAGTAGTGTAGATGGAAATTACATAAACAAAAGTAACGTTGCCATTGCAACGAAAACGCGCGAAGTGTTAATGCCTGCCCTAGTAAGTAATCAAATACTTCGAGGAAGCAAGTCTATTATTTGTCACAAAGGATAAATTTTCCAAGAGCAAGGTCCTCTAGATGGCGGTGATTTAAGTAAGATTTAACACGGTTACCAAATCCTTGGCATAAATATACTGGAAACGCGAACGTCGTAATTTTTGAATTTAAAAAAATGGCAATGTGGGTCTAGCTATAGCACGTGCTCGCTTACAACGCGTCCAAACAGATGCGTTTCCTAGTTATTATTATTTAATATTTATTATTATCTGTATTTAATTTGTGGATTTCATTATTTTGTTGTTATTTTTTATTTATTTATTTATTTATTATCTTATTTATTTATTATTATTTTTATTTATTGTTATGTATTTTTTATTTAGTTATTTACTTAGTACACCGGTATATATACGTTGTGTTAATAATAATATCATCATCACCATCATCATGATCATTCTCATCACATTTTTCAGTATTGTGTTCTGAGGGTATAATTTATGTTTACGAGAGGATGTTCAAAAAAACGGTTAACAGCTTGTTCATTACAATATGTGGTTCATTCCATAAATCACGAACTGTTTATTAGAAAGCAGTATAATTTTGAAAGTAATTGGAAGTGTATTCGCATACATCTTTGGCATGTTTTGAACAGTGTAGCCTACGTATAGTTAGATAATATACAGTGAATACAAGTTTCCATTTATTTTAATTTAATGAAGGATTGATGCAAATGCTATTAAAAAAATAATGTTTAAAAAAATAATCGAAATGTTAATTGAATGGTCAAGACTAAAATTACTAGCCTACTAAACTGACTAAGCCACAATCTGAAAGAGGTTACAAGTTATCAAATCCCTTTATGCTCAAACCGAAGACTTAAGTTGTCGACACTGACACTACCTGGCAGAATTTGTTTCATTCACGGACCGATTTTAATGAAATACCCACCTTTTTTAAGCTACTATACAGGTTAATTCAATTTTGTCTTAAATTGTTATATATATTATATTTTATCATCATTTTAGATTCAGGTTCCTCAATTATAATATACTTATTTATATTAATTAATTGATATTTTAGATTCAGGTTCATCAATATAAATCATAAAATATACTCATGTGCTCTTATTTCTGGCAAACTATACACTGAAAATACTCAAGAAATTTTTTAACATCACATAATATAGCGTAATATTTTCTTCGTGTTCGTGTTTTTCTGTGATATAAACCTACATTTTTAATTTTAGCAATTGTTTCCAAACAATAACTCTTTTGTTAACATAGATAAACTGTAAATCAATAAACAAATGACAAATTTACATGTGTACTATTTTATTAAACAATGCAAAACACAATTCAATTTCTTTACTTGTTTTTTAAATGTATTTAAAATTATCCTCCGAAAATACTAATTGTTTCCCCTTTATTCCACAGTCCGTATAACAAGAGTAAACGATCAAATTGTTTCTCCGGTCCATCGTGTGCTCTGCATCTGCAAAATGACTTTGTGTTTTCATTGTGCTCCCCATGTAAACGCCGCGCTTATACCGAAAGGCAAGATGAATGATGATAAATGACACAACCAACACGGCTAAAGAGCACCACCCTTGCTCGTAATGAGCCGACAATATGGCTAATAATTGTTACTGCATTCACAAGTGTTTGAGCCAAACCGACTGATGGTTTATCTTACTTATAGGCTACATTAATCATCACGATCATCCTGCATTATATCGATTTTAATTACTAATGATCTCTTTCACTGATTTCTGTTGAGACAGCATCGAGGTTGGACGACTAAGGAGGTCTTTATGGGGGAGTTGCCGAGTTGCCCCATGTCTGGTCTGGGGGAGAGAGCGAATTTAATTCCAACCTTTATACAATCAGCGGCATTATATCTAAAAATAATCCCGTATGAAGAAAATTGAATTTCCACGATGCCTTTTAGTTTTCAATTGTGAAATAATAAGATCTTCTTAAGGAGATTGTGAGAGAATAGCTGTGAAATGTCGGAAAAAAGTTTTGTGTCAATAGCCAGAATCTGCAGATAGGAAAAGCTCCCATACAATTCCGACTGCAGTGATAACCTTAGTTCCATTTCCGAAATGTCCCGCGCCCATTCTCAAAGTTGAATGCCATTTCTTTAGAGTTATCTCACTTATATTCAAAGGAAGTAAAATAAAAGTCTTCAGTTTATAGTCTGTGATGCAAACCGTCGCCGCTGTAGAGAAAGGATTAGGGAAGTGGTGTGTGAGGCGGGTTCCCGTTAAGAGAAGGGAAGGGGTAGCTAGCTGCTCACTCAGTCACCCTCTGCCCTGTATGCCACTGGAGGATATTGCAAAATATTGAACTGCACAGATAACGTTCGGCTTAGAGCCTAACATAAGAATCCATTCTCAACATAATAACAGTGAAAATGTAAAGACGACTTCTCTCTAGGAGCCGAGGAAGAGGAAATATTCAAACGAGTTCTTCCATTTTGCTTCTATCTTCGTCTGAATGGCCTCATGAACCGCGAGCAAATCGCACAGTAGAATGGCTTCTTTTCTTGTCGTGAATATCAGGATCAAGGCAGCGTCCCCGTCCCGACGCCGCGCGGTGTAGAGAGCTAGGCGTCGTGTAATTAGCTGCCGCATTACTAAATGATATAAAAATCTCGCCAGGCCGATAGTGCGAGCGAGACGGGGCTCGACACAAAGAGAGACAGCGTCACGTCGTAAGTTTACAAAATCCCATTCGAAATGGTGACGTTAATAACGTCAATTCTCTGCTTACGGCGCTCCGAGGATTTTATCCTTCCTCTTTTCCGTGGCTTTGTGTTTGGATACAATTGAATAAAAAAAAGAAGGGAAAGATAATATTGGAGAATATATTGGCAAGAGAGAGAAAAGGGGCCCTATACTTTTTAATGAGATTCTTCCATTGTACTGCTTTATTTGTATAGCGAGTTACTTAACTCCGGGTTATTCATTTCATCAATGACATTCTTTTATACCAAAACTTAAAGCAGCTTTGTTCCCCAGAAAAAAGAATCCTATACATTGAAAACACAAGAATTACTCTGGGCTGAGCTGGCTGCCTCAATGGCTAAGACACTGTTAAATCCGTCTATTAATTAAAAGTGAGGCTGAACTTTCTTCCACAGTCAAATCAAGTCAAACAAACACACCCTACGTCGGCCACCCACGCCATATGTTGTCTTTCATCACCTCGTTCAATTGCGATCGTCGTCCAATGTTTGACCGCAAACAAGCCGGGCCGACGTCGGTGTTGGCTCGCCTCGCCTTGCCTCGGGGCCGCTGGAAGCCGCCTCCATAGCCAGTGTTTCTATTATATTGGCCGTACGTTCTCCCCGTGAATAGGGCATCGTCGTCGTCGTCGTCGGCAGCCACGTCTCTATCTCACGCCGCGTCCATCAATACAATTAGACTGTTTTCCGTGTTGAAAGGGAATCCCTCGCATACGCACGCGCAACAGCATCGGACGACGAGAAAGCGGCGTCCAATAACGGAAAGACAAATATTAGATTGTGCCGGAGGCGTCGCATTGTGTGACGGTCGGTTGGCCGGCCGCGCGAGACGTGCTCGGCGTGCGAACAAGCGTCGGGCATTGTGCGACGTCGCGACGCACACAGCGCGAGCCTTCAGATGTAATGCGAGACTCACAAATAACGGGGCTATTGTCTCGTACCGAGAAGGGTTTGATGTATGAAAATCGACGCCAATTGTCAAACAACACTTGCCTCAATCAATATTTACCGTGCGACTTTATGAGCTTATTTTCTCGGCTGAAGCATATTTGATTTGTCTTCTAGTGATTAAATAAGTGCACTCCACGGTGAATTATTATTGATAGTGCGTTTACATTTCCAAGCATAATTATTATTTTGTATCCACGAGCATAACTAAGGCATGCCTCTTACCCATACTTAGCCTACTGGTCATTTTTGCAACAAAAAAGCCCATTTATACAGACTCATAATGGATTATTTGTGTATACATTCGATGACGTCAATAATAAGTGGTTTTTGTTTAAAAAATGTCATGTCTATTTGGAAATAAAAGTTAATTATAGTTTTCCCTTTACAGGACGGACAGTGGCATAATATATTTCCCACATTCTTCGAAATCTACACAATCAATCTGTAAGTTTTCCGTATTTTTAACCCTTGAACACGTTACAATTTTCCCCCACTATAAATTATGATTCGCAGGATTTCTAGAAAAGATCAAAAAACAAATTGAGTATATGAAATCACAAACATACACAATATTATTGGATGTATGTCTAGAAGACTCTCTTTGTTTTACATGCGAAGAAAGGTGAAAATAATAACTGTTGAATATCAAATTTTGGAGAATAAACTGAAATTCAAATTTTCTTTTGTTACCGTATCGCAGACCTTCTGATCCTAAAAGCAGCAAATTATTTCTTGAAGATCAAGGTTTTTTAAATTTAAAATTCACACCTAAAACGTAAATCTTACCGTATTTATTTGATTATTAATAATTGTTATTATTTATTTCTCTTCGCATTCAATGTGTCACGAGGATGGCATAAACGAGCAAAGCTCCAAACACACTCTTAATAAATTATCATTAAAGCAATCATAAGAAAAACTATCAAACTTATAAGAAGTGTACACTTGTTGTGACGTATTTCGGTAGAAAACGAAATTTGGTTCCGTTCTTTTGTACTATAAGGGTTTAACTTTAATTAGGAAAACGCTTAGTCCCGCCGCGTTGTTGGATGAGCCTAATTGGTGCATTGAGCTGCCATGTGTTACGCGTATTTTCTGTTGTTCTGTGAAAAAATCATTACTTAGTCGAAGATTTTTTTTTTATTAAATTAAATTAAATAAAAAAATAATTTAATTTTTTTAATTAATCTTAATTTTTAACAAAGAAAAAAATCGTAAAATTGCAATTTTCATAAGAAATAAATATTCGATTGCGCTCAAATTTAACACGAATATATTAATTCATGAAATTAAGGTTCTGTGAAAAAATAATTACAATAGGATAAAGCATGTAGGTGTAATAAGTCAAAGAATGGTTTTAAAAAAAAAAAAAAAAACGTAAAATTTCGATTTTCATGAGAAATAATTTTTCGATTACGCTCAAATTTCGCACGAATATCTTAATTCATGAAATTAAGGTTCTGTGAAAAAATCATTACAATCGGTTAAAGCATGTAGGTGTTATAAGTCGAAGAAAGTTTTTAAAAATCGAAAAAAATCGTAAAATTGCGTTTTTTATGAGAAAAATTTCCCGATTGCGCTCAAAAACGTGGCAGTTCTAAGTTCAGAGATTTCGAAGGCCTCCATGAAATTTCATCGCAATCGGAGTATCGGTTTTGCCGGAATCGTGCTAACAAACAGACAAAAATACAGAAAGAAAGAAAGAAAGAAAGAAAGAAAGAAAGAAAGAAAGAAAAAAAAAACATTCCGGATTTTTTTCTCCAGTGTAGTGAAATGGAATCTTCGCTTCGCTCGCTACGCTCATCCAAATATATCCTAATGATATAGACTCTGTCTTAATATAACCCTCTTTAAGGGATTATATACACCTTGATTTGTTTTAGTTTTAATTTTTTTTTTACTTTCATAATGCAAATTTTGTTAAGTTTTTGTAGCTTCAAAAATTATTCAATTATTTCTTATAGAAATGAAAAAAAATTCAAATGAATCATTATTGATGATCAACTACCTTTCTTTTTTAAGAATCTGTTTGTGAGTATGCCCTTGATTTTACAAAATAAAAATGCCAAACTTTGGCTCGCAATTGCCGGGAAACTTACTTTTTTTAAACCGTTTCCCAGATAAATCCTATACCGTTCAACCGATTTGTACCAAATTTTGAACATAACTTCACATGGTAAATATATACAAAATGTCCTACAATAGTGGATGTATGTTAAATAAATTAGAAAATTTTTATCAAAAATTTCACCCAAAAATTGGATTTTGAAAGCATTTTTACAAAATTTGTCAACTCAAACGGTGAAATTGAAAATTATAACCCTAGATCACATTGTTAGTTTACTTGTTCTGATTACACAAAAAAATTAGCACTTTTCATACATATTTACAGATTTTATGAAGGAAACACCAGTCCATGTTTTTACAAAAAAATTGCCCGTAATAAGGTTCCGTCATACTTGTAGAGTACTGTTTACCTGTTTTTTTTACTTTTTTTATTTTTTGTTTGTCAAGAATAAGAATACATTTTTGTAAAATATTGGTTTAATAAAATGTAATTTGGCTGATATTCAATGAATTTATTACCATACAAATTACCACTGTACAAGGTGTATATAGCCCCTTTAGGGTACTCCCGTATCTGTACCCGTGCCTGTTGAAGTTTATGTATGGCCTAAATTGTATTGTATTGTTTATCCAAAACATAGACTGCTGTATATATTTACCTGCTATAGCCGCCCGTGTTGGCTCAGTTATTGGGGGGTATAGTTCCAAGGCGTTTGACCCCATGGAAAATGAACTCATATTCCATGTATGATATTTGTAGTACACGTACACCCTCATACATCATGCTCATCCGCTGGAACTGCATTATTGCTTAATGGTGACGCAAGCAACAAATGCCGTGCACCATCTAAACGACAAGGATTGATTAAGTATATCAAACATAACGTAGCGTAACATACGTTTTGTTCTGGCTTTTGTAAATTGCTGTCATTTCACAAGCGGTGACACATCAGTTGGTTTTCTTTCAGTCCGCCCCTCGCCTCTTTCTGAGTTCCTGTCCCCGACTTGCCACACTAGCCGGGAAATTGAGTGTGGTGGCGGGTTCCGGTGTGATATCTATAGCTGACGTCGATGTAATAACCAACCGACTCACTCACTGGCCCCATGAACCTTTTCATATAGGCGTTCTTAGAGCCAACAATAATGGGAATTGTATTTTTACAATGCCTATATTTTTCTTGATTTAGTTTATTTCGGATATCCACATTTTACATTTTGAATTTCTGAGTTGTCATTGAACCTAATATTAATCACCATCGTGTTCGTCATCGTCATCGTCATCGTCATCGTCATCGTCATCGTCATCGTCATCGTCATCGTCATCGTCATCGTCTTATCACAATGATAATATTCTGTGCCATTGATTTCGTCTTCGCCTTCGCAATACGTCGGTACACATTGACCAAAACAATCAGTATTTCTCCTCGTGTCTTAATTCGTCTCAGCTCTTCTTTAAACTCACCAGCTATTGTCACACTTTCTTTCAGCACATTTCACGTCTTGTATTGCGCGTTATTACGCCACCAACTTGCGTGGGTGTTGGCTATACCAAGGGATATTAAATACACAATCGCATTACCTCTGTATTTCCCAACGAAAACAAACCCGGCACCTCCACCAAATAGCCAATTCTAATAATTTAATTCGCCGGGAAATAAGCCGCCGACCAACCAATGCAAATTGCAAAGTGAGTGGAAAAAGTGATTTGCTAGTTTTTTTTAGAGCAAATAATAAAAGATTGGGGTAATTTGGATTGATTTTGTGTATGTAGCATTTTCAATTTCTATTTCATGTTGATCTTTACTTCGTACCATTTTTAAGTATGTTTTTTTCTCCACATTAAAAAAACTTGTGAATGAGGTTCCCTTGAAATTTATTCAACATCTGGACAAAATATGAAATTATAACGAATAAAATCGAAAATTGGTGCAATAAACAGGATCCAGTTGAAAATAAAAATACATTATTATGCACACACCTTTGTTTAAAAGCAAAAGTAGCGAGTAAAAAAAAATGATCCACGTATGTCTAGATTTTCTAGTTATGGCACATTTAAAAAATAAAACATGTATGTTTTAACTTTTAGATACAGGTTGCGTAACTTAGTAGATCTAAGAAGTCTTATAGGCTGAGCAGATGGGAATATTAATCGGACGAGAGTATAGTGACCAAGGAACCGATAAAATATATGATGTCAGTATGATATGAAAGTACGGAGGGGCTTCGGTTGTTCAGGTGACCTACGACTACTTTTACCATTTGTACCACCCCTAGATGAATAAAAAAATCCTTACCATGTGGTTTTTATTGTTATGATTTCTGTTGTTGTCACTGAGGCATTGATTTATCAATTCTTCACTTCTTGAATTAACTACACTATATAATAGTAATCGCTTGCGTTAGTTTCCTTTAAAGTACAAACATTTCTTGTCTTCAGTGCCCAGAAATATATCTTTGCCATGCAAAGCAGTTTCCCTACCTCTTTCACACTATAGGTATCCCCTATAGAGAGTATATTTTACTGTCATTATAAACAAGAAAGCTCGCCTATAAAACACCTCGCCTGTTATCAGCGTTTATGTTCCACAGCCGTGGTTTCCAAGAGAAAATATAGAACATATCTTATAGTTCCCATTCTTGAATCTTGATTGTTCCTTTTCTAAAAGCCAACACGTTCTTCCCTCTTAATTTATTTCCCTACCATTTTCCTTCTTTTCTCCGCACTTTCTATCGTCTTTTGTGGGTCCTTTTCCTCCCCTTAATTCCGTCCGACACGTACCTCTCTCATAACTTACTGTGGCTTGCCGAGCTCTCTTGTGCTCCGTTGATGCTATATTTCCTTTTTATCTCCAGCATTGTTCCCTTTATCTTTACCGTGTTCATTTCCTTTTTGTCACTTTCACGTTATCTCCCGGTGTCTTCGCCTACTGTGTTTTGATTAATAGCTCATGTCTATTAATAAATTTATAGATACTGATCTCAAGTTAAATACAATACAGAATTTTGTGGCTGACAATGCTAAAGAGCGCGCACTTGTATTGTGTATAAAGTTGGTGGAGCATGCGCGCGTATTGTTTCCATTAAATTGACTGAATACAAGTTTTGAATAACACGTTCGTAAATGAACTGAATGATAAGGCTTGGAAACGTTCTGCCTTGATATTAGCATGGTGAGGATGAAATAACAAATAAGCTCGAGTCTCAACTATACCTCGTCTCGTTACATAGTCTTGTGTTCTTATTGAAGGGTTGGGGGGGGGGGGGGGTGTTATGTATTTATTACCAATAGTTTTAGGACGGGTATTGGTTCTTTAACATACCGATTCGTATAGTCAAATAAATATGATACGTATATACGATATTGCCGTTTTTGACATTTCCTAAAAAACATTTCGATTAGAATCGGCTTTTAAAACCGTGAATCTCCTAGCGAACCTTAAGAACTTTATTGACATAAAATTTGGTAGAACTAGAAAGCAACCGAAAACAACGGTCAAATGTAAAAGGGTTACATTGATGTTTCCTGCGAAATGTTTCTTTGAAAGCAATCAAAACTTGTTATGTTATGTGTTATTTTTTTTATTTGAACAATTTAAAGAACAATACCAATTTCCACGGTCAACATTTTGAGGTATATAGTTGTAGTTTTTTTTTCTGGTATGGTATATAAAGGAGAAAACGAGTTTTACGGGAGCGATCAAGTTAAAATCATCGCTTTACTCACTCATTCCAATTTAAAACAAAGTTTGTGTTTAATTCGTGAGGCAATGTTCGGGATTTCTTATAGTTGATATCTGCTTTTATTATTCGATTTATATTTATATTGCTAATCGTACCCGCTGAAATAGCAGAAATACTGCTGACTATACCTGGCACATATTCTTTATCCTAGATAGATTTGTTATTCAACAATTACATTATTGGATGAGCGTAGCGAGCGAAGCGAAGATTCCATTTCACTACACTGGAGAAAAAAATCCGGAATGTTTTGTTTTTTTTGTATTTTTGTGTGTCTGTTAACACGATTCCGGCTAAACCGATACTCCGATTGCGATGAAATTTTTTGGAGGCCTTCGAAATCTCTGAACTTAGAACTGCCACGTTTTTGAGCGCAAACGGGAAGTTTTTTCTCATAAAAAACGCAATTTTACGATTATTTCGATTTTAAAAAAATTTCTTCGACTTATAACACCTACATGCTTTATCCGATTGTAATGATTTTTTCACAGAACCTTAATTTTATGAATTAATATATTCGTGTGAAATTTGAGCGCAATCGAATAATTTCTTATGAAAATTCCAATTTTACGATTTTTTTCTTTTTTAAATTACGATTAATTAAAAAAATTAAGTTAATTTTTAATTTAATTTAATTTAATTTAAAAAAAATCTTTGACTAATTAATGATTTTTTCCCAGAACAACAGAAAATCCGCGTAACACATGGCAGCTCAATGCACCAATTACGCTCATCCAACAACGCGGCGGGACTTACGCGTTTTCCTAGTTACATCGTATTAGCAGGCAGAAGAACTTAGAACCTGTCCTGGTACAATCCTAGACAGATGACGAAATGTGAGACTTGTGGTTCACATCAGTCTCTAAAACTCTTTTCGAGCAACTGTGCAGTAACTGTGTGACATTATATTATACAATCATGCTTTTGTTCTAGTTACTTATTTGATGCAGAATTAAATTCTTTCGATTTTTGCTTTTTGGCAATTATTCGTTGTGCTAATTCGGTTCGTTGCGAATATTTTAATCCTTCTTTCATAAACGTGTAAAGCTTTCAGGCACAAAGACAAACATTGTAAGCACTTCTTATAGATGTATTTGTTACCAAATAATATATGTGTAACAGTGTAACACTAACTGTTAGTATATTATGTTAAACTTTTTTGAAACTTTTTTGAAGAATACTTTAAAGGGGTATTTAACCGCTAGAATCAAAAAATATATTTCATTCAGGCAAATTAGTAATGAATTTAGCAATTAACAGAAAAATTATTGGGACCACCATGACCTTTCAAAAAATTGTCAAACATGATATTTCTAGAGCTAGGTCCCATCAGCAAAAATCTCCCATAAGAAATAACATGGGGACGATCTTTATGCCCGTGACCTTGGAGGATTTTGATCCAAAAAAAATTTGGCCATTATTGACGTACTCTACAGCCTTTTCTGTAAATTCTCTATATTTTTTTTGTAATTTGGGCAAGTAGTTCGGTCAAAATATGCTGATTACCAACATGGGGTGTGATTTTGGAATGCATATTTTTGCGTGTTTGAGGGTATATTTGGGCACAGTTTCAAGACACGATGGGTTAAAGGGGCATTTTAGATTGGTAATATGCTCAAGTATCTATGTGGACCAAAAAAGAAGCAGTATAGAGCCGATTTAAGAAATTTCCCAAAACACCAATGTTCGCAAATTTCTGGATCAAAAACATTAAAAAATTCGTGTTAAATCACAGTTACAAGATATGATTTTTTAAACGGTCATTTAAGTGTAGTATTGTGCTATAGATCACGTGGTAAAAAATATTTTCTTGGGTTTTTAGCCCCTTTAAGCGTTAAATACTTTTTTTATGTTGGACTTTCTTTCCAGTGATGCTCGTTGAGATAGGTAACATGCTTCTAATTGTATTCGAGAGTGAGGCAAGGCTTTACTCCCTTGAACACAGGCAGCACGCCTTCGACGGTCCCGCTGTATTCAAAGATTTACAATTCTCGATTATTTATTTTATAGGTAGCCCGACTCGAAATGTATTTTGTAATTTAAATACAAAATTTCAATTAAGGATTGTAGGTATGTACTATTTTGAATTTCTTATACATTTTTCTATATAGTATTTTGCCCTTGTCTAACCATCTCGAAGAAGAAGAAGAAGAAGAAGAAGAAGAAGAAGAAGAAGAAGAAGAAGAAGAAGAAGAAGAAGAAGACTATTTTGAACAAATAGAAAGACACAGAATAAGAGATCAACCTCCAGTACTGTAGCAAATACACAATAATAACAAGAGCCAATGCCAATTGCTTTGAATGAGCACAGTAATGTTTGGTTGTTTGTACAATTCCTTCTCTTCGCCCACTCGCCCACCCCTAAGTGAGACTCGAGGGTTGAAGTGAGATTGTCTTGGGACCGCGACTTTCAAGTGAACAAACCAACACGTTGACTTTCTGTTCGATGTAACCGGACCACATAAAAATAACTCAAGTTGAAATAAGATGAATTTAAAACACTGCATAAACCCAATTGATTCTTGACATATCATAAAAAGTTATGTGGACAGTATATTTACAACAACGCATGAACAAGCACACCTTATGCATATTCAACTTTTGTTAAGGGGAATCCCTAGACCCAAATATGATTTCTTAAGAATGCAGTAAAGACGTCTGAAAAGTAAGTAGAACGTAAGAGGGGCTTAATAAATGAGCGGATTATTTTTTTGAATTTTTTTGACGGGACATAACCTCAGAATCAACAATTGTATTCAAATTACTGGAATCAGTTGCTCAAGTTCAAAATTGATTTTTAGCAGCGGTTGTTTGTATATTATTTCTACACCCCTTTATCTATAACCTAAATAAAATGACTTTTGGATTTATATGGTTTGTTGCGTTGCACAAATTTTTTTCGCCTGCCGGTACAATTTTAAATTTTGTACCGTTTAACGGAAAAAATCGTGCAACGCCAGAAACCATATAAAACCAATAATACTTGTATTTAGGTTGAAGATAAAGGTGTGTAGAAATAATATACAAAAAACCGCTGCTAAAAATTCAATTTTGAACTTGAGCAACTGATTCCAGTAATTTGAATACTATTGTTGATTCTGAGGTATGTCCCGTCAAAAAAATTTCAAAAACATTATCCGCTCTTTTATTAAGCCCCTCTTACATTCTACTTACTTTTTAGACGTCTTTACTGCATTCTTTAGAAATCATATTTGGGTCTACATTCTTTAGAAATCTTATTTGGGTGTAAACATGCCATCATGGCCATCATGTGCGTTATTGTTAGAGATGTGCAAAAATGTGTCTTTTAAGTTTGAAAATTCGCATCTTAAAAATAAAAATTCGCGATTTTTCGTTATTTACCAAAAAAACAATTTGATAATTCACAACTTGAAGAAAACAAACAAAAACGCACAGTTTTAAATTATTAGTATCACAAATTCCAGGACAATTTATGATTAATTTAAAAGAAAAACAAGCACATGAGAGTGAGAATCAGTTTTAATTTTAAGCTCAGTTTCAGCATTCAGTTTTTAAAGTTTCCGACAGTTTTTTTTTTACCACCTGATTATTTTCGACTACCCGGCACCTCCACCAAAATTACTAAATTATACATTTTGTGTGTAATGACAATATTTTGATATGAAGTATTTTGAGCTTACTCGCGTACAAACGATTATTACGAATTACGATCTCACAATCGCGTTTTATGACACGGCACCTCCACCATATGTACCAGCCAGGATTAATTTAATTTTGACTACCTACCCGGCACCTCCACCAAAACATTGAAAAACTTAGAAATTTCGTGACCTAATTCTCGTTTAAAGACATAAATGCTAATTTCGCCAATAGTTCGCGGTATCAAATAAAATATCGCGAAAATTCGCGATCCGTACCATTCAATCACAATTCAGGTGATTCATGTGCAAACTGAATTTGAAGGGATTATTGCAACTTTAAAAAAATCACGTATTTCGTTCTCACCATTTTTGCACATTTCTAGCTATTGTATATAGCATACTTTCTTGAAGTGCTATTTAAGATTTAGGTAAAAAAATCTATAATATTCAATGTTATAATCACTAATTTCATAACCGATATAGGTAGTTGATCTCATGCTTTCCGACCCATCAGTTCGATCCTGATCACAAGTGATTCTGACTCAATCTTTTCCCCAAGGTTCCCGTATAATTTGGCGAGCACTGTGATTGACTCCATAAGCTTTTCCTTTGATATTCTCCCAAGTCCCAACCTTTAAAGGTTTCATTGTTTTAAATTTGTTTCAATTCAAAACATCTTAAATGAAAGTTAAACTACTCCGACAGTCATACCATGCTCTGCCCTGAGTCTCAAATTATGCCTAGATCATGACGTATGGTATGGTCTATACTCTATATTATATGTGTGCGATTTTGTGGCACAGATGTATTGGTTTGTTGGTCAGGTTTACATTAAATATTATTCCCAGTGAGGCTTGAGCTCAACTATTTATAGCCCTCCATGTGGGAGACTCGGGTTCGAACCCCGATCGGGATGGATTTTGTTACTTATTAATTGTATTAAATATTAAAAATCAGAACAAAACGGTTAACTTAATTTTACAATTAAATATTCAATTTGCTTCTGCCTACAGTTAAGTAGCGCACATAATGTGGAACGTAGATTTTTAATATTGCGGTCGGCCTAGTTATTTTGTCAATAATATTAATAAAAATCACTCTTCCCTCCGACGGCGGCACAATTAGCTGTTTTTAGTTTTAAAATAATTTGATACCAATGGTTCAAATAGTAAACATTGAATAGTAGTATGTCATTATTCACTTATACTATTATTATTACAGTGTACATGTAATACCACTGCTGAGAATAGGTAGCGTTACTAGAAATTGCAGTTCACAGATGGTGCTATATTATTTTGTAATCGAAAAATTGGATATTGACACCATATGAACGATTTATTATAGTTACTGATCGTTAGAAATAAAATGTAATGTCCATCCCAGCATTCGCCCATGATGACAGAGGAAAACCTTCGAATCCTTAAGTCAAGATTGCCGGTGACTGGAATCGAACCAGCGACCATCTGAATTAGTGGCGCAAACTGTTTATCATATTGCAGCCGGTAATCGTATTTACAACTTACCGACTTTCCACTTGAATATCGTCCCGATGCTGCTACGTAGCGGAGAAGTTGAGTACCACTGACGTGCTGTAGTTCACCGCTGTCGCACAGATAGCGCGCGCTGTCATCTCTTCGTTTCGCGACTGGCGGGAGAATTCAAATACATACACAATCGACTTCACTTGGTCGAGAACCAACGAGACTAACATAAAATTACAATATTGAAAATGTGTTTTTTGTACATTCTCAGCCGAATCAATCATGTATTAATGCTTTAGAAATGTGTATTTCCACAATCGTGCCATAACTTCCCTCGTCCTCTCGTATATGACGGCTTACATGACAAGCACCGACTGGCTAACCCTTTGTTCCCTACATCGCACTCGCTTTTAGCGGGAACAATGCAACTGTGAGTCCAACCACGTTGTTCGGAGTGCCAATAGTGATTTAGCTTGCATTGTTCGTCGCTCACAAAGGGCGCCTTTGTTTCACCTGAAAACTGTAGCCCTAGCCCAGAGCTGCCACACGTTCGGAACAGCTACAGAATTATTAGATGTCTGATATTTGAAAAAGAGGCGCGTGTTCCCATTGATCTTTTCTACAATCAATAGCGGTTATAAATTAGAATGGAATTTACACAACTGGAAAACAAAACTCGCGGAGAAAAGTTTGTCGTGTGGGATTTGGTCTGATCAAGTGAAGTAGACATATAATACCTAACGGCCTAACGGTTGGAATATAAACTAATACAATAATCCTATAACAATGACGAGAGTCCAGAGTTGACATTTTAATTATTCACAAATCACCTATTCGGAAGCACAAGCACGTATAGGGAGGGACGTTTGTACAATTTTCGGAACATGAGATGTGATGTAGGGCGGGAGGGGGAGGGGGGGGGAGGACCGGTCCTCTTCCGTCTCATTTTGAGTTTTGACGATTGTTATGTTTGTTTTGCGTTTTAAATTTTAATCGTCATTAAACTTTTAACTTAAAGTGTAATCACACGTGTATACACGACACAATATATCGAGGGGAACAAAATTCGGTCGACTTATTCTTTAGCTGTAAAATCTTATTTTATCATTCCACTTTAATGTCCGATTTACAAATTGAATATCTGTAATGTTAAGCAGTAAATCGATCATCGTTGTCAATCTGCTACCAAGATAATTCATATTTTTAATCTTTAGAATTAGAAGTCAGGTGCAGATTAATAATGAAATATAAATATTACTTGATTTTCTTTCAATTTCATTTCAACTCAGCCCGAAAAGAACCAAGAAAATCAATGTCAGTAATAATCATCATTATCCATATACCTGATAATTCGTTTGTAAATCATTTCGTGAAAATAGGGTAAGACACGGACAGCAGTAAAGTATATAATATCGGCCATGTCCACCAGCGAAAAAAATATCAATACCCCATACCAGTCTGACTTGGCCAGTTTTGAACCCAACTGAATAGCAAGGTCGCATCTTACACAAATAAATGACCGGTTTTGAATCTCACATTCATTAATTTCTGCTATGATCGAATATTTACAGCAAAATGAAAATTACAGTTTTTCTTTTTTCACTGATGGACATGGCCAATTTTGAGTCTAGGCGAAACTCTATTGTCAAAACAGCAATAAGCGAATGAGAAAATAATACACACCAATCAATACTATAATCTTGAAGGAATCACGCATGATTTCCTGCAGAGAGTCCGCGTTCACATTCACGTTGTTCATGCAAATCCCAAGTGAAATATGAATACTTATGTTCATTATCACCAAAGACACCAACGAAACGACTTGGAGCACAAACTTCTTTCTTGATGCGTCAATGTTTTGTATAAAGTATAACGCATCTGCCTCTCTACTCTTTGAGTCGGCATCTTCTTGTGAGAAATAATAATTAGTAGTGTTGAAGTGACTCGCATATAAACTTGGCTACCTGCTGAGTTTCACACTTACTGAGGAAAGCGAGTTGGCTTTTATTTTTAATATAATGAATTTTGTTTGTAAGAATAATTAATGGTATATAAACCGCTAAGATGATGCAAGTCTAGAAGCGGAACTGTTATTGTAAGTTAATGTTGTGTAACCATGTGTAACGATGATGAAAGCAAAGGTGTTTTGTTTGAGTTCGAAAATGCTTCTGTGCGTTTATGAATCAATGCTTATTGAAACCTTCTATCTGCTTTACAAGTGATAGTCTTACCGTCCGATAGAGGTAGCTCACGCTGTATGTGCGAGACTCTCATTTCTGGGGTCGCACCTTCCAAGTTGTTCCAAGGTTTTCCTCAATCAGAACGGAATGGCTATATAATGTGCAATGCTCGGATTGAGTTCACACAAGTCCATGGATAATCCCTTCTATATCTTCTCTTAACATTTTCTAATTTTTTATGTTTTTGTGTGTACTTTAAGTATAGCAATACGATAATTTGGAATGCGATAGGATTTATTTTTTGATTCTACAATCTTTCAGTGTAATTTTAATAATATATTTTACATGATGATTGTGGCGTGTTATCATTGATATAGTTTTGTTCTATAGCATCAATAGTAATGTTTTTGTTTTTTTTACATTTTAAGTTGTATTGGCCCTGAAGAAGATGAGTGAAATCATATCGAAACTTCGGCCCAACGGAAATTTACGTGGCATTATAACCGAAAAACCGAGTACATTAACGATTAACCCATATCGGCCACGAAAATCTCCAATATACCCATATATTATATAATATCTACTTACAATGAAAGAACGTTATTTCTTCGCTTAAAGTGTACAAAAACAGAAGCAAACTTTTGAAAATTCATTACCTTACTAATGCTATTGACAACTAACAATGCACCAAGTCTTACCTCTAGTCTAGGTCTAGGTCAACGAAAGTGTTTACTCGCGGTTATTGTTTATTATGTTTGTACATATTCCAAACGCAATTTGTTGTTTAAAATAAAATACGTTAACAAATAATAAGAACAAAATAATTGATGAGCGTAGCGAAAATTCCATTTCACTACACTGGAGAAAAAAATCCGGAATGTTTTTTTTTTTCTCTCTATTTTTGTGTGTGATTCCGGCTAAAGAACCGATACTCCGATTGTCGATGAAATTTTATGGAGGCCTTCGAAATCTCTGAACTTAGAACTGCCACGTTTTTGAGCGTAATCGGGAAAATTTTTCTTATAAAAAACGCAATTTACGATTTTTTTCGTTTAAAAAAAAAAAAATCGATTTATAACACTTACATGCTATATCCGATTGTAATGATTTTTTAACAGAAACTTAATTTTATGAATTAAGATATTCGTGTGAAATTTGAGCGTAATCGAAAAATTATTTCTCATGAAAATCGAAATTTTACGGGTTTTTTCTTTTTAAAACAATTCTTTGACATATAACACCTACATGCTTTATCCTATTGTAATGATTTTTTTATAGAACCTTAATTTTATGAATTAATATACTCGTGTAAAATTTGAGCGCAATCGAATAATATTTATTATGAAAATTGCAATTTTACGATTTTTTTCTTTTTTTAAAGTTACGTAAAAATTACGATTTATTAAAAAAATTAAGTTAATTTTTAATTTAATTTAATTTAATTTAATTTTAAAAAAATCTTCGACTAAGTAATGATTTTTTCACAGAACAACAGAAAATCCGCGTAACACAATGCAGCTCAATGCACCAATTACGCTCATCCAACAACGCGGCGGGACTTAAGCGTTTTCCTAGTAGCCTATACAAACAATAATGCATTTTATTATTTTATATAAGTTATTTTTTATCTAGTGTGAATTCGTTTTTTGATTTGACCAGCTGAGAACGATCTGACATGCAGCAAAGATGTGCATGTCTGACGTAGTTATCGGGCCACTCATCGCCACACGTGCGATATATAGAGACGGTCATTTGGCTTGCACCCGTCCGTACATCTTTTACCCACTTTCGAAAACTTTATTTTATTCATCCCCATCAATGAAAAATATGATTCCACTCATTTCTTATTTCACCACTGTTTAACAATGTTTTTAATGAGAAATTTATTAATTTGGTTATTATGGAATACTCTGGATTGTAAATATTTTTTAAAAAAAATTTAATACCTTATAAAATATGTGCTTTATAATATACTGAATCACGTGTTTGTCGTTGTTATACTGATTGGCCATCGCAGCACAATATGGCTACATAACTTAGAGAGCTGTAATAATCTTCATTTTATTCTCGGTTTATTCAACCAAAATCTTCTCATTAGTCATTACAAACTAAATTTTTAACAAAATGCTATTACTACAAACATTTCTAAATTTATAAAAACATGTATATTTAATATGTTATGCAGATTTGTGTATGATCGTAACAAGACATCCGTTGGTTTATTTGTTTCCTGTATCAAACATGTTTTAGAAATTAGTGCATACCCTCATAGTTTTTTCTTTCAACGTAATCTTTGGTATCAACTTGCTTGTCAATGTCTTCCCATCTATCTTCTCCGTTCACCCTCAGCCCTCACTTGGACTACAAAAAGTGTGCTCTCTTTTCCATTTAACGTCTTTGATGGTTTTGTGATCGATCAGTTTATATTCATTTCCTTCAATTGAATTGATTCTAATGCACAATACAACAAACACTTCCCTAATAGTTTGACATAAACAAATTGATTTGTGGCATTTCAAGCGAAACACAATGAGTTCACTTTTACTTTTTATTTGATTTGACACACAATTCGTGTTATTGGAGGGAATGGCGTGACGACATATTTCGACACGCGTCATATTCAGAGGTATATTCGTCCTCATTTGTTGCATTGTCTGCGGTTGTTTGGGGGGGGGGGGGGGCGACAGATGGAGCGAGCGTCATCGGGGGGCGATATACTGACATTAGGTCTAATTGTCGATGGGCGGGGCGACAATGATTGTTGTGTGGGGTCACTTCACCTCTCCATGATCACGGATACAAACACGGACACGGACGTTGTTGATGAAGGGAAGATATCGGTAACCCACATGTAATCAATTCTGGATTGTATCTACGAGTCAAAATATTTCTTGTTTGGATTGTTTGAGGTCATAAGTTCACTTAACAGTAAACGTTCGTGTGACTTAATGAGGAACAGTTTAAATATGATAAATTCCGAATTATGTATTTAGAAACAACAATGCATTTTATGCAACCAAGTTCTGCATTTGCAATAATTCATTTTACATAAACATTATTATTTTTTACAGATTACCAATAATTTAAATTGATTAGGCCTAATATTAATCAGACTGGTATCAAAATATGAAAAATTAGTTATGAAGTACAGTATGAAAAATGAAGCTTCGTACTTCTTGCTTAACCGTGTAAGTGATTTCAAATCATAATTGATCCCTCGAAAAAAGCATCAAGCCATAAAATTGTAATTTTTAAAAGTTGCATTTATTTTGAAATGTTTGCAAAATGTTGTGCCATTCTCGGGTAAGTATACGCATATTTGGAGCTTGCTTTGCCTATACCACAGTGCCGGCAGGACCACACTATACTGTGACAAATTAATGTGATAACATTCACACAATTTTAAGTATGCAGCCACATAGTTACTTTTAATTAAGTATAGACAATGGTCCGATTGCTGCGTTTACGATAGTTAGTTCAACAAGTTTTCATGTGGTGGACATTGGATTGATTGTTTCAACATTCTTCTGTTTACCCGGCACCTCCACCATTGCGAGAAGGAGCGACGCTCAAAGACGAACAACACTGGGCGAATGATTTCATTTTGTAATCTTTATCGACGATCTACTGATTAAGTAGCTACGCTACCTCTTTCGGGTAGGTCCATACCAGTGTTAAGTAACAACATACAGGTATAGGTGCAGGCTATATTTAGGTGTAGTAATGTCATGTGAGGCAGAATGGTGCGCCTGGAAGTCAACCCATTGAGAAGTGAGTGGGGTCAGACCGTCTGCATGGCGTCTACCCTCACGGGAAATACTTATTTTTTATGCATACGGCATAATGTTATATAGGTCAAATCAAATGGTCAATCATCATTGCACCAATCACAGAGAGAGCGTCAGTTCTGTTTTCTCCACGGGGGAAAAAAATGCCGGAATCAACTTGACCCAACCAATGCGTGTACGTATTAGTTAGTATGTATAGGGCATCTTTACTAAGAAGCTTCGCTAACGCTTCTTCCAGTCGCGTTGATGGATGACCTTTTTTGGTCGACTGTTTCTCTCCAATGATTACTTTAAATTTACTTTGTTATTAAACGCTCTACCAGGCAAATGGCATATGCAATCTTATTGAAAATTGTAGGGGACCTCCTAAATCTCTGAACTTAGGACCTGCCACGTTTTTTGGGTACAATCGAAGAAATATTTCTCGCGAATATCGTACTTTTGCGATTTTTTTTACGATTTTTAATACGATTTTTTCGAAATATTTAGCTCGCGACCGGAAACGGCTACTTCGAATTCGATCTTGATGAAACTTTATGGAAACGTTTGAAATCACTGGAATTAGATGTTTTATGATTTTGGTGACAATCAAAGAAATATTTCTCATATAAATCTTGCTTTTGCGATATTTTCACGATTTCTAAGTAATACAATATTTTCGTGATTTTTCGTGATTTAATGTAAGCCTTTTACAGATGTAATTATCAAATAACTAAAGAAACTTGATATCAATAACCTACAAAAAGCATGTCTTTGGGCCTCGATATATTTTACATTCTATTGTTATTTGGTATTACCATATCAATTAATACCACTTTATAAAAATTATCCTAGTTAAAAAAATAATTATTTTGTAATGGAACTTGAATAAGTAATGAGATCCCACTTATACTTAAAACGTAGTAATCATTGGACAGAAATATTTAAAAAATCATCCATCAACGCGACTGGAAAAAGCGTTCGCGAAGCGGCCAATTAAAATACGTGTTCAAATGTCTTAGCCCAAAAAAACACATCCCTTGCGAGTATCGCCTATAACAGTCCTAACAACATCCTCAGAACAATATAGATTCTAATAAACATAGTAGATAGATCTTTATTCACTTAAGACTAATACATGGTACAAGTATACACCTCTTTGTGAAGAGGGAGTGAATAGTTCCTAAGGCTAAAACATGGTAAAAAATGAATAATAAAATAGAATGCATATTTCATGTGAATCAAGTTATATGTATATTACTAGTATGGTATACGTTATTATTATTATTTAATCTCTCCCATTCCTACAATTCCTCCCACCCATTCCTACTTCAAACTCAGATTCTTGAAGTAAGAATCATATCACTTATAATCAGTTCATGTGTATCTAAGCTATTCCAGTCCCACGGTAAGTTAGATGTAAGTACTTACCTCGCCCATTTAAGAAAATATCCTATTCTGTTAATCTTCTTGGGTGATGACAACCAATACCATTAGCCAGTGCGTTGTGGTTGTTGTTATTCTTCGTCACGTTCTCGTACTTGAGTTTAGACGAATGTATTGCGGGTTGCGTCATTAGGAGACTAGGCACACGGTGAAGAATAATAACCATTTGTTGATTCAGGTGGCATTGAAACATTTGTTTCTTCGATGCTGACTTTCAATTCTTTTTTGTCTCATTTCTTTTCTGTTTATTGTTCCCATTATTATTCTTTAGGACATGTCTCAATGCTTCATTAGGAATCTCTGTAGTCATTTTTTGAAGAGGACGATCCTAACAAAGGGGGCTTCATTTTCTATGTGGAATAATAATAACAACAATAACAGCGTAGACTCCCTCCGCTCCGCTACTACGGGAGGCACAATGCTCCATGCTGTCAGGCTTCTCTTCTTGGAGACGTCGATTGTTCTCGGATGCAGCCAGCGAGCCGTGTCCTGTGCCTCCCATCACAGGTGCCATCATCATCCCATTGGTCCATTCGTACACTCGATCTCGTTCTTGGCTTCTAGGTTACAGATGCCGATGGTTTTTCAACCAATCCGGGAATTTGACTAGAAGCAATTATTTTTCTTGTTGATGTGTTCAACCTAGAAATTCAGGATCGGTTTCGGTTTCAGTATTTTCGCCAATTAGGGACCGACGAAAATCTATACGTGGTCAGTGTTCTGGTTCTTCGAAACTAAATGTATACATCTACGCTGCGATAATTAAACTTATTATAACTCGGAAACTCGAAGGAATTCATTATGCCACATTATATCCAAGAAAATCTACGTAAAAACAAAAAATATGATATGCGATTTTTGGGTTCACGATTTAGAAACATAATTTTCAGGTTTCGTTTAAAATATATGATAGCCCCCTATACTATTTATTTTAATATTAAAAAGCGTGTTCGGGTTTTTCAAACGTATGATAATTTGGGTCGGTTTTACTACAAATTATGAAAACACTTGTAATAATTTTATTTGTACACCTTTATAATGGACCATTCACATGCTCAACGTACTGGCTACTGTCATCAGCTTGTAAAGAGATTTGGAACAAAGTCCTAAGACTGTAGTGATAAAGCAATCGACCTAATAAGAAAGTCGTCTGGGAACTCCGACTAAGTGCATGCCCCAAAATTTACCTGTCAGAAGAACTTCAGTATGTTGGTAATGTTATAAAAAAAAAAAAAAAACGCTGATCGTGACGTTTCAACATCCGAGGCAGGCTCTAGCAACCAGCCAGTGTCTGTGATCATGGAGTTTAAACGTACTTTTAAATCCGTAATCTGATTATAAAAATAACTGTAATGGAGGTAGAGTAAGCATACATAGGCCTACTGATAGGATGCGCAGCATCTGTTGTGACAATGCAATAAACAATTGAGTACAATTTGTATAATGTAAAAAAAAATCGTATTTACTTGATAAATAAGTTGCATGTTATTGTTGGATGAGCGTAGCGAGCGTAGCGAGCGAAGCGAAGATTCCATTTCACTACACTGGAGAAAAAAATCCGGAATGTTTTTTTTTTTTTTTTTTTTTCTTTTTTTTTTCTGTATTATTGTGTGTTTGTCAGCACGATTCCGGCTAAACCGATACTCCAATTGCGATGAAATTTTATGGAGGCCTTTGAAATCTCTGAACTTAGAATTGCCACGTTTTTGAGCGCAATCGAAAAATTATTTCTCATGAAAATCGCAATTTTACGATTTTTTTCGATTTTTTAAAAATTTCTTTGACTTATAACACCTACATGCTTTATTCGATTTTAATGATTTTTTCACAGAACCATAATTTTATGAATTAAGATATTCGTGTGAAATTTGAGCGCATTTGAAAAATTATTTCTCATGAAAATCGAAATTTTACGGGTTTTTTCTTTTTTTAAACAATTCTTTGACTTTTAACTCCTACATGCTTTAACCAATTGTAATAATTTTTTCACAGAACCTTAATTTTATGAATTTATATATTCGTGTGAAATTTGAGCGCAATCGAATAATTTTTTTATATGAAAATCGCAATTTTACGATTTTTTTTCTTTTTTAAAATTACGATTAATTAAAAATTAAAAATTAAAGTTTATTTTTTATTTAATTTAAATTAATTTTTAAAAAATCTTAAACTTTGTAATGATTTTTTCACAGAACTACAGAAAATCCGCATAACACATGGCAGCTCAATGCACCAATTACGCTCATCCAACAACGCGGCGGGACTTAAGCGTTTTCCTAGTTGAATAACAATTTTGCACATATAATAATCGTTTATTTTTTTATTAAATGTCGACTAATTATTCGACTATATTATATATATCTTATTCACCTAAAAACGAGCAACTGCATGCATTACTCGTTGTTGTTCGTGGAAATATGATGATAGATGGGTCCATACGGACAGACTCTATAGTTACAGACTCTTCACGTTTGGGAAACGCTGATAAATTATATAGGCGAATAAAATTGTTTCAAAGGAATTAAATAAGCAACAACAACAAAAATATACAAATAAATAGTTTTATTTGGGCTATCAATGACAATGGGGAGTGTAGAAACCAAATCACTCACAAACTATTTAACAATAAGCAAATAACTTTCGCTATAAGACAGTCGCATATATATAAATTATAAAGTAATGGTTAATACAATAAGTTTATATTAGAGTATTTAGTATCGTGGGGAGGATAATATGATCAAATTATAAAATGTTCTGGGCGTCATTGTTATACGTCTTTCATTGCGGTGAAGGTGGGTGGGGTTGGGGGGAGTGACACGCGTTCATGTTCATTATCGGCGTCTTACTTTCTGATCATTATAAGAAGTCGAACTTGGCGATCAGTCAGTATAAGACATTACCGAGTCTTTCATCATGGCAGTGGCAGTGTTCATTGATTGTCTTCTATACCATACGCCAAGGCTTTGTTCTTCCGCTCTTGTGCGACTCTCAAGCGCTTATATTGAAACTCTCTCAAAACAATCATTTGTAAAGGATAAAAGGCACCCTTTGTTGTTTTATGTCCTCTAATATGAAACATTCTACTTGAAAAGATGGCTGCCCATTATATAATATTTTGTTGTTATGACTTTCTTCTTTTGTATAACGTTATAAACAAAATTCTTCAATGTCGTGCATTGTCTACACTTTCAACTCCTGACGATTTAACTTGTTCAAAATTTAAATTAAATCTTCTCGTATCGTATTTATCATTTTGAAGGCTGTGTGGGGACTAGTCTTCCTCCCCAAGTCCCCACGCACGCGGACGGCCGGGACGTCGTTGCGACTATACCTCTCTGATCTGCTATCCGCCGCGGCGTCCCACTTGCTCACAACTCATAAAAGCTTTATCCGGTGCTTCTTAAAGCGTCTTTTATAAGTTTTTCGATATTTCATTGTGGCGCCGAGGCCGGAGATGGGACCGCACCAGCACCAAGGCGCATTAATCTTCGCCTTGTTCCACGACGACCTCGCTCGCTGCATGCCACGACGCACTTCGTTATGTCCCACTGTCTTCAAGTACCAACTGCGTGTAGCTACCGTGTCAAGTGCGTGCATGGTATTATATTATGTATACTATGTGCATCACGGCAACCGAATAATCTTTATAGGCACCTTCAAGAAAGTAAAAAAGTATGATGAAAATTATTCATCTGTTTTGATGCTAATGTAGGTACTGATGATAAAATAAAACAATATAGGCAGGTGCATAGAAATAGCATTCTAGTTTGGAAAATGTTGCATTTATTCTTTTAGTTCCAAGCTTGTTTAGCATTGTGTAACATTTTTTTCTTCTACTCAAAATTGTGGAACAAAAGATTAGCAAGCTAAAAGAAACCTTTTTTGAAACTCATTTATTAAACCTCCAGTTCTCACTGAATTCAAGACGTCAAAACTAAAAAAAAAAAAATCAAAATCAAAGTTTATATCGATTAATTATTTAATTAAAGCATCATTTATTACGACTGGAATATATTTTAGAGAAATCGATTACACCTCCTAAGGGAGTGTTTCCCGATTTATGCAATTATTGAGAAATGACTATAATGTACTTCTAACATTATGATATAATATATGTTATTTAACTAATTTGTACATATATACTAAAAAATACAGTTTTCTGGGTAGGTGAGCAGGTTTGTTTTGTTGTGTCCGTGTTTAGAAACCGTAAACCTTATCGGTAATCGAATGTGCGACCACTAACAAGTCACTTCGAACTATTGTTCACTTTCTGTCCATAGATGTCAACAATGTTTATAGCTACGCCTACTTGGCTATATTGCAAACAAGTTGGAAAAGTTCGCTGATGAATAGTCGAAAATTTCCAGTCAATTGATTGAAATTTGCTAATGGACAACAACGTTCAAATAGCAAAAGCTTTATCGTGATTGATGTAATATGCAAATTGTATTTCCCCTTTTCAAAGACGTGAAATCAATCAACAATTGATTCATCAAAGGCGTATTCAGACATTTTCCCAGTCCAAACAGTGACAGGCGAGAATGTTGTGCTTGATTAAGATAATGCGCACTGAAAACGTTTAGTATTATTACAACGAATCTCCACGAAGCACTTTTTAAAACGTGTTGTTGTAAGCTAAAGGAAATATAATGGGCAAGTGGGTGGGTAGGGGGAGGAGGGGGAGAAGAGATGACATAGACGCGAAATGAGGGAAGTATATGTAAACTGTATCTGCCCGCTTTCAGCCTTTCTTCCCGGCATTATCTTTGGATTTCAAATCTGCAGCACGACTTTGTCAAATCAAAAGCTCTTCTTCTATTTTCGTCGTAACCATACACCACCCTCGCCCTCCCTCTCTCTCTCTAGCTTTCATTCCAACGAAAGAAAAAAGTGCCTGTGGGATAAAGGATGAAACTCGTGAGTGACAAAACAATGGCGTGTTATTCTATCAGAACAATACCTCTCCTGCAGTAGACGCATGATAAGCACCCCGACCCCCTTCACTCGGGTGACTCACTCATAACAATATCTTATTATAGCAATAAAAAATAGAGAGCTGTTATTCTATCAAGCTTATTGAACAAGAATTCTCGACAATAGGCTCTTGTCTATGTGTTTTCATAATGAATTAGTATTTAAGTGAACAAAGCTACAGAAACAATTATAAAGTAAACAGTGACAAGAGAGTAATAAATGAGCAAGCGTCTTGATTTGATTGTACAACAAATATTATTGTCATTGTATTTTATACTTATCAAAGTTAATCTGGGAGAAATCATAAAAGTCATCACCGTATGCACCAGTGTATGGTAAGACTTACGATGGAAAGTAGCTGACGTAGGCCCTATACTCATAAACATCTGATTCTGGTGGTATAGATCTATTTCAACAAATCATTTGCATTTTACTTATGGTAGTTAATTAACCCTTATTCCTAAAACTTTTGATGTTCAATCATTATCTTTGATTTTTTTTTTAATTTCGCATCGTTTTGCATCTTAGCTTAAAACAGTTATCTGATGAAAATGAAGTCGGTTTTATCCTGAAAGTTAAGATTAGGTGCTACGCGTCTCTATTATATTACAAACGTACACGTGAAACAATTCTAATGCACTCTTGTATGGAGACAGTTACCGCACGTACGTACCAGGTGCATGCCCAGGTTGAAGGCATTATAAGGGAGGTGGCACTAGCAGGTTTGTCATCTTATGTTTCAACTTCACTTCACTCACTTAGCTCCTGCGTGCGAGAGTCGTGAGTCCAGGATCTGAGTAACTGTCTCTTTAGCAAACCAAACAAAAGCCTCGCTAACATTTTCTGTACTTCCACTTCCACTTCCATCGATGTTATTACTACTTGCGTTCAGCCCTCGGAGGATTCTTCAGTGAATTGTAATCAAAAGAAACATAATATTGTTGAAAATAGTCCCTGAATTAAACCGATTGTTCCGTGGCTCTGGGTCTTGGGGACAAATGAAGGTGTACACTGTACAGGTTACTGGGGGGTGATGGCGAGGGGGGCAGTTTTAATCATGGTTCCACACGCCTGCCTCCTCGAGCGCGAGACACGGCGAATATCCTTTTCCTCATTACAACTTTAAAACGTTGAAAGTCCCCTTCTATTCTTCTCTTTAAAAACAACTAGGGAATTCGTTCCATTCAGTTGCGTTTTGAAAACAAACAATCAGTGCTCAGCACTCTAGTCTGGTAGAATCTGCTGCTGCCATTTGAGTGATTAACCCCGCGAACTCTGGCCAGGCTGCTCGCAGTCGCAGAGAACAATCTTATTGTAGGCTTCGGCCCATCAGCTAAAACAGCGCGCACAATAGGGGGCGGGGCCTGGACCACCATCCAGACTCCAGGGACGGCGTTCACTCCTCAAACTTTACATGGATATCCACACAGATAGAGGTTTTTCTCGAATGCGGATTTTTTTCTTTGAAAAGTTATATATTCATGTCGAGGTGAGGTTGTTTGAGCTGAATACTGATAAAGTCACAACATATCGTCCTCATGGAACGAGGTAGATTGAAGCTAACTACAAGTGTCAACCGAGAACTGTCCTCACCACAGAGTTTGAAACACGGCCAGTAATTTGTATGTCCACACGATATGTGCATAATTTGTAAACACGTTAGGGTTAGAGTGACTCGATGTGAAAGCGCCTGTGATCTACTTGCATGCTTTGCTTTCAAGGCGGTCATTGCGGTTTGGTTTGCGTTGACTCCCTGACGACTGACGAGATTAGCCGCGAATCAGGGGCGCAGAAAATGAGCAAGCGTATAGTCAAGACCCAAAGCCGGCCACTTGAGGCACGCTGCACCCATCGACGTCGACGCCGCATGCACATATTAGGGCTAGAGACCACTACAGCTAAAAAAAACACGGCGTCTTTAGGATTACCTCATGTGGAACAATTTGGCTTGCCTTTAATTTCCTTTCATATTTCCGTTAGACTACTTGCTCGGCGTTTGCATGGAGGGGCAATTAGGTGGCTGAAAGCTTGGAGAAGACCGAGGAAATGTGGTGTATACAAAATATGTGGAATTAGATTTGATAATTAATACGAATGGAGCTGGAATTTGAATGAGCTTCTTGGAATAAGTCTAAGTACATTATATCTCAATTACTCGGCTCGGAAGCAGAACAAATTACCTTTCTAAGAAGCATTAACAATGCTATAGTATAGCAAACAACGGATAAGAAAATATCCGAATCACGGTAAAAAGTTTATATAATTTAAGACTTACTCATAGTCATACTATAAGGTGACCATATTTTGAAAGTTAAAAACCGGGACAAATAATTAGGGTGATCATATATAGGTCTACCCTACTGACCATTTCGGGATCTGGGGCAGAGCCCCCAGCCGCCGGAGGCGATTTTTTTAAAGATATATTTGCGTCAATGGTCAAGAAAACATCTTTCTGACATAAAAAATATGGATTAAATACGGGTTAATGTGTATACATTTTTGTAGTCATAAAATCTTTATCTGGTGGTTCAAAAATGATAGTACAAAATAAAATACATACATTCAGCAGATAACAATGTATTGATAGGGCATCATAATAATAAAGGCTATATCAATAAGAATAAAGATAATTGAATATGCATTTAATTTGTATAATATGTATGGTTAAACTTTGATTCCACTTTGTCTTTACATCAAAATAATTACTGTAGGTAGTAATTATTCAAAACCGTAGTTCAATTGTATGATCGGAACATTTAGATTTTCCATTACCTATAAACAAAATCAATGCAAATATAATGACTGATAAAATTAGTGGTGTACGAGTCCTGATTTTTGAGTTCGAGTCGAGTCTGGGTACTTTTTGTTATTTTTATTTCACTTTTACTCATTGATATATTTATTATTATTCAATATTAATTAATTTAATTTATTGATGTTAGTCTATATGTAGGCTCCAAAAGTAAAGACAGAGTATCATCTAATTGATTTAAAAAAAAATTCTCTCTAGATCATTTTAATGATCAAGCACAAATGTTATTATGGCTAGGCTGTGACATCATTCAGTAAGTGATATTACATGAAAATGTCGATACAAACATTAGTAACATATTTTTATTATTTGTGTAAAAAAAAAAGAATACAAAATTTTATCAAAAGATTGGGGTTACTATTAAAGCTTATCAGGGTTGGTAAGGTAGCTTCAAAAATAGATACGGCTTTTACGTTTTCACACTCGCGCGCGACCCGGCACCTCCACCAAAATCATTAATAATACTTGCAGTTGCACACCTTTAGAGTAAATGAATTATCTTCTTGGAAGTGGAAGAACTGTATCAGTTTTATTACTAATAGTATTTATCACAGGAGCGTATTTTTTAAAGTAAAACATTATCCTTTCATACACGGTATAGTTAAAAAATACCGTGACACTTTCTCCACAAAATTCAGAACCGGTACAAATATGCCATTTCAATGAGTCTCTATAGAGACACCGGTACAAGTGTTCTGAAAACGGTACTGTACCGAACAAACCGGTACGTCAGGTCACCTTACTTATACAAAACACTTAAATTCGAGCTATGCTTATGATAAGGAGGCATTCCATTTATTTTGATCAGGGAGCTTACACAACACAATAATAATATTGAGTACATACGTATGCCCCTCGGCTCATGGCGTGGGAGCGGTCGAGTTAGCTGGCGCAGAAAGAACGTTTCATTTACGACAAAATGGCCTCGTCCTGAACACATTTTTTACATTTTATTTTCGTTATTTCTTTGTGATTCGTCGTATGTCCAGGACATGGTTAACTCCCGAACACGTGGCCCGGTCATATGCCGTGCATGGCATGGGGACTCTAATAGACGGCGCGCGTTGGCAAAACGATGCCTTTATGCCCCAGCGAAACACGTGGCTACCCGGACGCTACACCGAACAGTCGTATCGTATGAATCATTTTTATAAAGACATACTCTTATTGAGGTCAATTAATCATTACAAAAATGAAGACAAAAAGTCAGGGTGATGGTTTTCGAATCATGAGTCGTATCTAATCAGTACCAAGTATGCGAATCTAGCATGTCAATTGACTGTATAGTAAATAATTTTAGTTTTAGTTAATCACTAATTTTCATGTGCTCTATCTTCTAATTCTTTTTCATGTACTCTGTTCTCTGCTCTTTAACATTCAGTGAAAAAACTTATGAAATGTCCAGAGAGCATGCAGATTTTGACGATAATTGCGATAAAAAAATAATAGTAATATGCTATTAAATATAGTAAAATGTAGGCCTAAATAAAATACTTTTGATATTGCATTGCAATTTATTACAGTTTAAATCAACACATGCACCTTATTTTACACATTTAATAATTTGAAATATAGGCCTCCGCCTAGGTATAGGCTTAGAGAATGTCTACATTATTTTGAAGTGAACAACATACTTAAATTCTACGTAAACATTGCATTCCGCGTTTTTCTCTCAACGTCTGTAAGTTTAGAATTAAGATAAGTTTTATCAATGTTTGGCTTAATGGTTCCCACTTTTCTTCTAAATTAAGAGCAAAAGGCAATAAACTTTATTCAAGAATCAAGAATATTGCCTTTAGTAGAATTGCAAATATTCTAAAGAGGCAAGATTGCATAATACAAGAGATGGCACATAATAGACGTCAACAAGAGCTTTCACAATACAGAGATAAAATGGTTTGAGGGAAGCAATCATTTTGCATTTCTAGAATATGAGTTCAAAGAAATAAATTCATTTTTACTGCTAACATTCATATATTTATAGTAGAAATATAGATGAAAATTGAAATTTTCGACTATAGGAAACGAAAATAAATGCGGACAAACATTTGATTTGTGTATGTTTCCCCCATAGAATTGTTAGAAGCGATTGTTGCTTTCAGACTGAATAAGGGTATAAATATATTAAGCGGATATCCTCTTGAACTGCCAGAGCTCAGTCCTATTTGTACATCAAATAGAACATTCTAAAAGAGCGCTTTGTATAAAGAACTAATATTTTATCGACAGTAGTCTTATACACTCGGTCCCTTCACAATACGCCCCCTTCTCGTTCACTCGGCTGTCCTTTTTCTCTTTCTTTATTTGTCCTTTTCGAGTTTTTCAGTTGCTAATACCTTTCCGATAGGCTGGCATTTGCATCGAAAGCTCATACAGGGCTGCATGGCTGACAAACGGCGCAGGAAGCCGGTGACATTTCATTCACAAAGCATCGGTTGCAAATGGCTTTGGTTGTTCAGATACTTCTGTGCTGCATGTGTGTCGCATGTGAACTGTGCTGATTCAAATCTAATCGACTGATGCGAGTTGGATTCAGATAGCGTTGATGCGCTGACGTTGAGGATGTCCCATAGGCGCTTTAACATTTTCTCAATTATGTATCGAAAGAAAAAGAAACATCGTGCACCATTTCATTGTAACAGGATGGGATTCAGTAAAGTAGACTATTGATTATTTTTGATAAAATAATCATATTGTCCAATAGATTTTTAAATTAATCTATACATTATGATGGCAATCAACATGGCAATGAATCTGGACAACACTATATAATGGCAACACGTGAGACGAATTTAAAACTTGTGTGCAAGAGAAGCAGCCGACATAATGTGTGATTTTGATTAATAATGTAAAAGTCGAATTATACATTGATTTATTATTATATTTCTTTAAAAATCATAACTCTACGTTTGTCCAAATAAAAATGAACTTAAATCCTTATAACGCACGTGGCTGTAAAGTTTATCTATGATTTTCTCTAGTAACTCAAGGTTGAAAATATTGTTTTCCAACAAACAATTTCATTATAAGAAAATTATAAGCACCGCTAGTTTTATGAGTTACTACCAAAACAACAGAGTAATTTGTCGAGAAGACTATATTGAAAAACACCTCGCGTGAACACCAAAATCTAAGAAGACGCGAAACGATGTTATAGAATTAAATTATACTTGTAAGTTATTAAATACTATTTGATAAAGACTGTAACAAATATGTTTGCATAGTCAAATGGTTTCAAGATTTGAAGAAGTAATTTACTTAAAATTAAAGTTTGATTTTTCGCTGATTGCAGTTTTCTATTTTTGCCAATCATCATCATTCAAAGTAGGATCGTCTTTCCATGGGTACTATTTAAACTCCATGGTCTATCAAATCATATTCCCTTGTTTGTGTTTTTCGTTTCTAACTGAAGTCTTTTTTCTTTATTTTCACGGGTTTCAATTTATCTGTCAAAAATAAGTACAATTTGTTTTAATTACACAATATTTCCGTATACACATCTCTATATTAAATTGTGCCAGTCCTATCATAGATAATTTTACATAGAATAGGCTTATGGTTCAATAATATTATAAATTTAAAAAATGTTATTCTGTTGTATGCATTTGTGGTATTCTAATGTTATTTTTTGTCCTATTCTTTGAAAATCATCGTTATTACCTGATTAGGATACAAAATAAATGAGAAGAAAGTAAGGCAAATACACATATTTTCCAATAACACAAAGTTCGCATTTCGTTTGATGCATATTTGAGAAAATGTAAAAATTGTTAGAGCATAAGTTAATTCAAATCCACAGTGGCCCTGGCAACTCAGTCGCAGTGGCTTCTTCTTTATTATTTCCTCTCATCGAGAGAAGTCTTCTATTTGCTTCGTCGTGCTTTGAGCCAGTGCTCTTTCTTTGATTGTATCCTTTCATTTGTCAGAACGTTATTGTCAGTGCGAGTTTGTTTTGTTGGCTTTTCAATCAATCGAGCTTCCGGCTTTTAAAATCTTCGGAATCTTTTCTTTCGGTCTAATTACGTAAATTGGTCGCAAATGCCAGCTTTCTTTTTAAATCTTGATAAAGTATTTAACCGTAGGCTCATGGAATTGCAAATTAAGAAGTAGTTGATTAATAGTGAGAAAAGAACAAATAACGTGCACCGCCTTAAAATTTAATGATCCAATTAGAAAATCTTGAAAATCAATAACCCCTTTTCATCATTAACATTCACATATAATTGATTGCATTTTATTTTATTATAGTAGCATAATTTCATATCGAGGCATTCAAATTAATTGACCACATAAATCTATTAAAAGCAATACCACATGGCACAATTACTTATTTATAACACTCCACGATTAGGTTTTATATTAATATATAACCGTCACGCTAAAAAAAAACACGTGAACTGAACGTTATCATCAAAATCAGTGCTAATAAGTAAAGTAATGAAATTGTTTCCTATAGATAGGGTACATCTGTAAATTCCCTGTCAATGTTTAACTTTTATAACTCAAATGTATTCCTTGTATGTTCATTTTTGTGTTGCCCTTGTCGGTGTATATGTATGAACAAATAAGTTGTGTGTTTAAACGCCACATCATCAGTAGATTTACTGTTGGAAATATATTTTTCGTTAGATTTATTGAACAAGTGGCTTAACTATAATTTATACTTTTTTCTCACACTCTTATAATACACGACGTCAACAATCTCGAAATAGTTATAGGCATCCCCATAAATATATAAAGATCGTTATTAATTTTTTATTTCAATGCAAAAATATCGAACACGATCATCCCAAACTTTTGATAATGTGAGTTTAATTGTTAGAAAACAAAAAAAATCTTCTCCGTCTCCAACGTGGCTCCATACTGACTATGTACTTGAATCTGCATTTGTTTTTTCTGCCCACAAATATTCCAACAACCTTTCAACCAGTTTCAACAATCACAGTATGTAAAACGTTGAAACTTCTTCAACCAGTTTCAATTATCATAGTATGTAAAACGTTGAAACTGATATTGTTTACTTTATAGTTTCCTGACAAAAAAGTCAAAATTTGACAAGCAATGCACAATAATATTTTGTGCAGCTATGGTTCGGAGTTTTTATTTAGTCGTACATTGATTTTTGTAATTTTTTTATAAATTTATTCATTTGACATAAACGCTTATTTCTATTTCTTAAAATTACATGTTTAGGCTTTAAAAAATGTCCCTTTCTAAATTAGCAATTATCGATCAATCTGTGGTTAGATCGTACTGACTTTTTCCATAAGAAATAATCCAGTGTCGTTCCCTGTTTCACAGTTCGAATGTAAAATGACTGTATCTAATGAAATAAGAGGTGATGCAATGCAAACTAGGCCTGCCATACAATAACAAGCTACATGTCGTTCCACCCTTGATGCGGATGCAAGGGTGTGCTTATTAAAAAGTGTCCTCGTATTAGTGGCTCGTTAGACTGAGCAGCAGCCCTACACTACAGGACCCGGAGCCACAAAGGATTACGCCTGCCTATGAGACAATAAGCCACTCAATAGAGACGCTCATGTGATCCGTACTTCCCGTTATCAGCGTTCTTCCGCGCCCTTGAGTCCGGGAGAGCGATTCGACAAATATCCTTGCATTTCATTATATCGAGAGGTCTCCACTCCCCTAATACCCAATACGACCTCATCAATATCACCCCAGCGATTGTAAAGAATCGTCAACTTCCATAGAAGAAAAGAAAAGACAAGAAAGTATAGGGAGCAGAAAGAAGAAAAAATAAAGAACTTTTATTCTTTCCCATCCTCGTGATATCCTTCTCGTTTTTCTTCTATTTCTTGATGCTTTTCTGATTCGTTTTGGACCCATTTCAATATCTGGCGTCAGCTACCGAAAACATTTGTTCGCCTCGATTTCTTGTCATTCTAGTAAGCAGTCTTTGGCAGCCATTGTCTGTGACGTCTATAGCTTGCCAGATTCTAATTAATGGAGTTCCGAGAACACGTCTGCTTTTTATACATTCTGGATTAAACCTTCCTTTTAGCCTGCCGCTTAGACGCAATGGCGGAGTTCACCTGCCTTTCTTCAATTGTGTTATATTAAATTCTCACAATATTATATAAGTAGGACGAGGACTTGGGAGTAGCTTATAGATTTAAAAAATATTAGAAAGACGAATTGAGTTCAGTTATTCGACGTCAATTGCCAGCTTCATTCAAAACTGCAATATAGCCGCATTCGCTGTAACGAATTTCCATCAGAAGTTACAAATCTATTGCCTGAAGCGGGATTCGAACCCATGATCTTCTTAATTGGAAAGAGACTAACCACAAGACCAACGAGCCAATATTTTACCAAATAAAAATAGAGAAAATAGCAACCTAGCCTAAAATTAATTAATTTTAATTTTAGGGTTTTCGATCCTTTTCAACCACAGAATCATATAACATTGAACTTTATTTGCTTTCGTGTGAAAACGATTATGAAAATCGATGCAAGTGGTTTATTATTTTCCTTTTATTGCGCCACCATACGCCACCTGTTATCTATAAGTCGGATTGCCCGGCCTGTTCGTTTGCTAATGCGTGTGCTCGAGTACTCTACCTATCCATCACTCTCGTGCTTTCAACAAGCAATCTTCAAGAAAGTTTTATAATACCTTCACATGAATTTTATAAATATTTTCTTGAAGTTTAAGTACGTTATTGGTCTATGATCTTACGCATCATTTTCGAATGGCAAAACCCGGCTCGGGTTTCGGTTGGGTTGGAATAAAATATCTACTACACGGTGTGGGTTGATTCAAACCCGTTTTACCACAATCTTATTATTTCTTTGTAAAATATCTTAACAAACAAAAACCATAATATCAAGATACAAGAAAGTTATGCTCATTTGTGTATATTCATCGATTTTATTAGCAACAAATTTAATTATTACCTACATAAAGTTTCACTTCTATTTTTATACTCAATAACAAATTATGGTAGTATAGGTGATATTTTATTAAAAATACTTCACTATAGTTAGGGTAGGGAACTTACTTGATGGTTAGAACAAGGATAGGTGACAGTGAATTTACAGGGGTTTTGTAAAGAAGTGAGTTTGGAGCTAATTTGTATGGGTTCTACTTGCTTTATTTAATGATATATGAAATCACATTTAGTGGATAAAAACTATTTTATATTTCAATTTAAGACAATATTTCGGAAATAACTAATCATTTCCGCAATCAAGTTATTTAAGAAACAAAAATCATATTTATCAAAAACATATCAAAACAAACATTCAAAATAGCCATTGTAGACAAATTTTTAACATTAAAAACTTCCTATTGAAGTTGGCAAATCAATGTGATTTCATAAAGCGGTTCATTCCTATTTTCTAAAGGAATTATACGATGTGACATTGAACTGAATACTTTGTGAATGTTATGAAATATTTTTTTGTCAATAATATCTAATTATTAATAATATGGATTCATGACCATAGACCATGTATTAGTCAGCGCTAAGAAGATTATAATGTAACACATGTATAAAGCTCAGATCCTCAGATTTCAAATAGTAAAAATCCTACTAAAATAGTAAAGAAACGTGGATTGATTAGTCTATCACGCTAATGAAGAATTTTTAACGTTAAGAGAAAGCTGCCATGATTTCATGTTCCTTGTCCTGCAGCCATAAATCATTACATCTAAATTACAATTTGCCATACTTGATAATGAAGGACATCTGTACTCCCCTATCATATCAGATTTAGAATATTTATCATAATCATATCAATCAGAAAACGCGTGGTTATTTGGGTGTTTTTGACCATTTTGACAGATTCTCAATCCTAGAAAATTGAATCTATTTTTTGTTTATTTTCTATGAACAATTAATGGAAAAGTGCTATAATAGATTCCTTCAGTATAAAATCACAAATTCGACAAAATTGTCAGATAAATTTGAAAGCGAGTAAAATGAGCATTATATAATTTCATTTTATCATAATATATCATTATATTATATTATTATATTTTCATAACTTTTAAATTGTTGTTCTGAACATGTCAGAGTTCATAGTAATTATGTGCTATTAACTTTTTAACCACAGATTCTTTTAAGAGTGTGAGTGGTGGATCCGATCGAAAAAATTACTTTTTTGAGCAACAGCAACGAAATATAAAAGTAAGGTATAGCAATTTAAAAAATCGTTGCGCGCTTACACGTGCTGGAAATATAGTGTGATATTAATATGATTACCATAGCATTCTCAAGATTCGTATTTCTAATTGGTTATTTCCGTAGTTGAAATACAATGAGACTTGAATTTGTTTGGAATTTGAATTATATATTTATGAGGCTATAGCCTCTCAATAGTTTCGTTTAAAAGTCAGCCACGAATAATAAATGTTACGTGTGGTTATATGGTGTTGATAATCCTAGTCAACAAAGATAAATTTACATGAAAAGCATTACAATTTTATTGCCCATGGTCGTATTTCTCCTTGTAATTTATTGCTGAACACGCCACACTAGGAACCTACCAAGATAATAATTTGTTGCCTGCCTCAGTTCATACTATACTAATGTATTGCAACAGATAATGCATTACTTACATGACATCGTGACGTGACATTATATACCTGACCTGTACTAACATAGATTTTATACTACTGATGTAGCAGTGGCACACCCAAAGCCTAAGGGCTGGGAGAGCTTTCGTTTCTTATAATTACCCCTTCCCCTCTAAAATCACCTTTAACAAAATACTATTTATCATATATATTTTGTATATATTTTATTATTTATTTATATTATGGTTAATCTTGGTTTTATAGTAGGCGACCATGACGCTGTTATGTTAGTACTTAAAACGTTATTAACAATGTACAAAACAGACCACGAATTATACAGTTTAAATAAAATAAATAAATAAATAAATTTTATTTAGAGTCTGCCCACTCAGTTATATAACTGATTTTCAGTGGGGGACTTTAAATCAAAGCGACCAAGCCAACCCTGCAGGCCCCGACGCAATCGACGAGTGAGCGATAACCAACCAAAGATCGATATTTTCAATAGGAAATGTAGCAATCAGTGGTATGGACAGTGCGAACACCCGCGAATCAACGCCAGAATCAACAAGGCAGATTCAGAACAACTCTGAAATTTATTATGTGCTTCGTTGCTAGGACGGCTCCAAAGTCACCGTTTACAAACTCCTAAGACAAGAACTGATGGACTTAAGTCCAAATCAGAAGTTAAAAAACTTCTGACTTTAGCGGGAATCGAACCCTGGACCTTCTGCATTGGAAGCAGATACGCTAACAACAAGACCAACGAGCCACACAAATTTGGGGGCCGCATAGCTCAGTTGGTAAGAGCATGGCCCGGAAAGCCAAGGTCCCGGGTACTATCCCCGGTGTAGTCACTGTTCTATTTTTTGTTTAAAGTAGGCCTACGAACATAATAACATAATATATTCATTACATTTAAGACTTTTGCAGTACATTTTGTAATTATTTTAATTTTGATAAATGTGCCAACGTGACTGTGGCCCGCGTCATTGCGTGTGTGCGCCTCACTTTCGCCGCCCCGCACCATCCACTTTTCTAATTACCATCACTCGCAGTTCACGCGTATAATATGCACTCGTCACCCGCAACCCATTCAATTTGGGCTCGTCCGTTGTGGTCAAGGCTTTTATACATACATCTCTAATAATATTATTTATAGTATACTCCGACGTGCCCGACGTTAATTACACCTTGTTACAAAATTGGTGTTGTATATAGTAGGGAACCGTCCGAGTATAAATCAAATATACTTGACCTCATACGCAGCTATTATAGGCTATAATTTACATTATGTTACATCAGGACTTCCAAGCGAAAGCTGCTTGTTTTCCAACCGGAGGTAGAACCCGGGTCCTTCGAATCTACTTACGTATACCGATGTATACTTACGTTGGTTACGTCTGTACGTAAAGCCTAAGAACTCGGCTTTGATCCAGAGGCGGGACATCCTGACATATAGACTATTGATGTCACGTTTCTGTTTCATTGATGAGCGTAGCGAGCGAAGCGAAGATTTCATTTTACTACACTGGAAAAAAAAATCCGGAATGTTTTTCTTTTTTTCTTTTTTTTCTGTTTGTATTTTTGTGTGTTTGTTAACACGATTCCGGCTAAACCGCTACTCCAATTGCGATGACATTTTCTGGAGGCCTTCGAAATCTCTGAAGTCTGAACTTAGAACTGCCACACTTTTGAGCGCAATCGAAAAATTATTTCTCATGAAAATCGCAATTTTACGATTTTTTGGAAATTCTTCGCTCTTAAACACGCTCTGAAACACCTACATGCATAATCCGATCGTAAAGAAATTTGTATGGGACCTTTCTTATATGAAACTCTAACCATGTGTCAAATTTAAGCACAATCCAAGATTATTTCTCATAAAAATTGCAATTTTTCGATGTTTTTTTATTAATTTTAGACGTTCTTCACTTTCTACCACCTACATCGTTAATCCGATCGTAATTAAATTTTAATAGAACCTTCATTTTATTAATCAATAGATTCATGCCGAAATTGAGGTTAATCGAAGAATTATTTCTGACAAAAAATTACAATTTTTCGTTTTTTTTAAAATTCGTTTAATTAACATAAGACAAGGCGGCTCAATGCACCAATTACGCTCATCCAACAACGACTTTCGGCGTTTTCCTTGTATAAATATCTGATGCCAGTTCTAATAAATCTTAATAAAAATGACAGATATGGCAGAACTGACATAAAAATTTTCAAAGTCTCCTTAAAAGACCAAACTCCAAAGTGTATCAAAATATGCATTCATATAATAATACTAGGAAGCTTCGCAAACGCTTTTTCAGGCGCGTTGTTGGATGAGCGTATGTTTTTTTTAAACGAAAAAAGCGTTAAAACTGCGATTTTCATGAGAAATTATTTTTTAATTGTGCTCAAATTTCACACAAATATATAAATTCATAAAATTAAGGTTCTGTGAAAATATCATTACAATCGGATAAAGCATGTAGGTGTTATAAGTCGAAGAATGTTTTAAAAATAAAAAAATCGTAAAATTGCGATTTTCATAAGAAATAATTTTTTGATTGCGCTCAAATTTCACGCGAATATATAATTTCATAAAATTTAGATTCTGTGAAAAATTCATTACAATCGGATTAAGAATGTAGGTGATATAATAAGTCGAAGACAATTTTTAAAAATAAAAAATAATCGTAAAATTGCAATTTTAATGAGAACAATTTTCGATTGCGCTCAAAAACGTGGCAATTCTAAGTTCAGAGATTTCGAAGGCCTCCAGAAAATTTCATTGCAATTGGAGTATTGGTTTAGCCGGAATCGTGTTAACAAACACTCAAAAATGCAAACAGAAAAAATAAGAAAAACGAAAAAAAATCGTAAAATTGCGATTTTCATGAGAAATAATCTTTCGATGGTGCTTAAAAACGTGGCAGTTCCAAGTCCAAAGATTTTGAAGGTCTCCAGAAAATTTCATCGAAATTGGAGTATCGGTTTAGCTGGAATCGTGTTAACAAAACCACAAAAATACAAACAGAAAAAAACAAGAAAATCGAAAAAAATCGTAAAATTGCAATTTTCATGAGAAATAATTTTTCGATCGATTTTTCGCATGTGGCAGTTCTAAGTTCAGAGATTTCAAAGGTCTCCAGAAAATTTGATCGCAATTGGAGTATCGGTTTAGCCGGAATCGTGTTAACAGACACACAAAAAAACAAAAAAAATGAAAAAAAAACATTCCGGATTTTTTTCTCCAGTGTAGTGAAATGAAATCTTTGCTTCGCTCGCTACGCCCATCCAATTATTTACTACAATTCAGAAATTAAAAAAGTCCACCCGAACCGGGAATCGAACCACGGATCTCCCGCATTTCAGACAGGCGCGTCTTAACCACTAGACCATCAGGACGTGTACATACTAGGAAAACGCTAAAGTCCCGCCGCGTTGATGGATGAGCGTTTTTGTAAGTTTTTAGTTTGCGTGGGACCACTTTAATTCCTTTGCAAGTGCTTTGTGAATGCATTGTAGGTGATTGTTGTCAAGTTTCTATTGTTACTTGTTAATTGTTATTATAAACCTCGAAAAAACTCATATTAAAACCTTTATTTCTATGGATTCTGGCTATTTTATTCAACTTTTTCTTTCAAAAAGCAATACATCATCATAACTTTAATGTCCATGTGAAATATGAACGTTGTAGCCCCACCCGTTTGGTCAGAATCTTCCCAAATGTCACGAAAATATCGCACTAAAAATCGAAAAAATCGTAAAAGTACGATATTCATGAGAAATATTTCTTCGATTGTACCCAAAAACGTGGCAGGTCTAAGTTCAAAGATTTCGAAGGTCTCCAGAAAATATAATCGCAATTGGAGTATCGGTTTAGCCGGAATCGTGTTAACAAACACACAAAAATACAAACGGAAAAAACAAGAAAAACGAAAAAAAATCGTAAAATTGCGATTTTCATGAGAAATAATTTTTTGATATCGCTCAAAATGATGGCAGTTCTAAGTTCAAAGATTTCAAAGGTCTCCAGAAAATTTCATCGCAATTGGAGTATTGGTTTAGCCGGAATCGTGTTAACAAACACACAAAAATACAAACAAAAACAAAAAAGAAAAACGAAAAAAATCGTAAAATTGCGATTTTCAAGAGAAATAATTTTTTGATCGATTTTTCCTACGGTGCAGTTCTAAGTTCAGAAATTTCGAAGGTCTCCATAAATTTCATCGCAATCGGAGTATCGGTTTAGCCGGAATCGTGTTCACAGACACACAAAAATACAAACAGAAAAAAGAAAGAAAGAAAGAAAGAAAAAAATCCGTTTTTTTTTCTCCAGTGTAGTAGAATGGAATCTTTGCTTCGCTCGCTACGCTCATCCAATTAAGCTCTGAATTGTAGTTGCATTGCAAATTATAATATCCCGGTTGGGGCGGACATTTTTTTAAATTTCTGAATTGTAGTAAATAATAACAATTACACCTACGGGAGTGTTCCCGACTAACCAAATCGAGAAACATATATTAACTAGGAAAACGCTCAAGTCCCGCCGCGTTGTTGGATGAGCGTAATTGGTGCATTGAGCTGCCATGTGTTATGTGAATTTTCTGTTCTGTGAAAAAATCATTACTAAGTTGATGATTTTTTTTTAAATAATTTAAAATAAATAAAAAATAAACTTTAATTTTTAATTTTTTAATTAATCGTAATTTTAAAAAAGAAAAAAATCGTAAAATTTCGATTTCCATAAGAAATAATTATTCGATTGTGCTCAAATTTTACACGAATATATGAATTCATAAAATTAAGGTTCTGTGAAAAAATCATTACAATCGAATAAAGAATGTAGGTGTTATGTGTCAAAGAATTGTTTTAAAAAAGAAAACCCGTAAAATTGCGATTTTTATGAGAAATAATTATTTGATTGCGCTTAAATTTGACACATGTTTAGAGTTTCATATAAGAAAGGTTCTGTGAAAAAATCATTACAATCGGACAAAGCGTGTAGGTATTATAAATCGAAGAAATTTTTTAAAAATCGAAAAAAATCGTAAAATTGCGATTTTTATGGGAATTTTTTTTTCGATTGTGCTCAAAAACGTGGCAGTTCTAAGTTCAGAGATTTCTAAGGTCTCAATAAAATTTCATCGCAATCGGAGTATCGGTTTAGCCGGAATCGTGCTAACAAACAGACAAAAATACAAAAAAAAAAAAAAAAAGAAAAAAAAAAAAAAAACATTCCGGATTTTTTTCTCCAGTGTAGTGAAATGGAATCTTCGCTTCGCTCGCTACGCTCATCCAATAATTTAAAAAAAAATGGAGTACCGCTGAAATAATCTCTGCATGCTGGTTACAAGTATAAGCTGTTTAAATCCTGAACACGAGTCTGCAGTTCATGGAAAAATCCCGAAAAATATTTTGCAATCACCATTAGCAACATTATTCTGTTACATGTAGCAACAATACTTCTTAATTTTCGTCTAAGACTGAAACAAACAATACACCCATGCATGTCTCGTTCACTTATGAATGGGTTCCGAATACGCAATAATGCATAACACTGAGAAGTTTGAATATCATTGAATTTAAAAAAATATGATGTAATAAATAATACAACATTCCATCATCATCATCATCATCATTTTATTTAGAATCGGTTTGATAATAACTTCTGAATTATTGCACTCCTTAATAATATATGCAAGATTTAATATTTGTTTTATCAAATTACGGTTTTGGCGATATCATCGTATAGCCTACCAATATCACAGCACATTTACCTTCATGAAATAAGTTTTAAATAATCAATTTTCATGTAGTATGCGAGGCCTATCAACAAAATAGTTTCTAATTCAAGCAGGAATGCCTTGGGACTGAAGGGATAACCAAGCAGCGAGGACACATTCATTTAGCTGATGACTCGACCCTTGGCCAGGCGAACTGTAGGTGCATGTCAACCAAACTGCATGGCTCAGTTGACCTACCTTACCTTAAACCCGCCCTTCAGATTAGTAGTCGTCGCGATTGTAAGGTGAAAGGTCGTGTTTGTATACGCCGCTTGTTAGGATGATCAGGCCTCTGTGTTTGTGTGTCTCGGTGAAGTAGAGTGCGCGTTCCTGATCCTGCATTAGTGTGAAGTTCAAAGAGGCATTCAGACAACAAAACAAGAATTAAGTTTACTTCTGAATCGTTAGGTAAGAAAGAATAATTCATTTTAATTTATTCACTAAGATTTACATTTAATTAATAAATTATGATTATTAGGTAAATTGAAATGTTTATAAGAGCGTTTCGGTGATATGGAAGTTTTGGGGATAGGACTTTCCTTTGCATTATCGTAATGTCACCCCAGAACGTTTGGTGCAATGCGTAATTGTTGTCATTGATAAATGATAACAAACCGAAATAAGCATGCTTGTCGAACAAGACTTGCGTCTGACCTTGAGCATTCGATTTTGTGACCGTCGGCTCGGCTTGTCTGTACTGAGTCATTTGTTCAACACCTTGCTCCTTCGGTTATAATAATTAGCATAATCTTCTGGGGTCAAATTGGTCTTTACGTATTTTGGTTACGTATAAATGTGTAAAGTCTTGAAACAAGAACCATCGGTTCAAACAAGATATATAATAAAGATCTACAGCCTCAGGAACAAAATCAAACAAAAATGCTGGGAAACAAAAACATTTGAAGTAAAATAGAAGAAGTATCCATATATTACTAGGGAAACGCCAAAGTCGTTGTTAAACGAGTGAGTGAGTGAGCCAAGTGTTGAGTACCCGGGAACATCCCCTTTCCTCCCCTATACCTAAGGATATAGCCCAGTATGAGGAATGATACCGGGTACTCAACACATGGCTCACTCACTCGTTTAACAACGACTTTGGCGTTTCCCTAGATATTTAAATTGAACATTTGAAATGCGAATCGTGTTCAAAACGTATTAGCGTGAAACATTAACAAATTTCCAAGATAAAACAAAATCACTTAAGTTTTATTTCCCATTTAACACCCCTCACAAATAATATGTGGGTGTAAAAATATAAAAAAGTTCGAGCTAACGGGTATCGAACCTCAACCCTCCGTGTGGTAGGCTAAATGCTTACTAATAGGCCATGCAAGCCACGTAGATGTGGTCCCGATAGCTGCTACTAAACAAATGCTATCGATATTTTAAAAATCACATTTTTATTTATTGATTGTAGGATTAAATCGCAATGGATCTAGTTGATTTTGTTAGCAGTTCTCAATAATTACGTACCGGATGTCTGTTTAAAATTTCAGCCCAATCTGTTCAGCGGTTCAGCTGATTTTCGACGTACAGACAGAGAGACAGACAGATAGACAGACAGAATCACAGAATGAGAACCGTTCGAGTTGAATGGAGACACTCGGTCGCTCCGCTCCCTCGTTTAACAAATCAAAACACGTGTGGAAGATGCAAACTATATCTGCAAAATAGGTTGTTGGGGCCTTCATTATAGGTACATTAGATTTTCATTTCATTTTCATTTTGAACATGCACAGTATACGTAATAATACATTTTACATATTTGAAATAAGGTACATTTACAATTCAGAAAATTTCTTCTGACAGACAGATATTATACATTTGGCATTGTTGTCAAGGAGGAATAGGATGTATACATGGACACCAACAACAATAATTTCTTGTTGATTACTTGGTGACCAACGACAAACAATAACGTACATGGATGTTATATCTCGATGTGGTTGATCAGGAAACTTGAAGGTGGAATTGAAAATAACCTATACAATAGTAGGCCTAATAATACAATCCAGAATTTGTCCTCCTTTGTAAATCAGTTTTTAAAACTAAATAGAATAGACGTTAAACAAATAGGCCTTAATACAATAAATAATTACAAAATCCAACTTGCTCGGGCTTTGAACCCGGGACCCCAGGCGGGCGCCAGAACCATTGGACCACCGAGCCGGTGTAACTATACTTCGTAATACTAGTATAAGATAGTTAAAAATCTTTTACAAAATTTCGATTCAATTTTGTTTTGCAAAGTTTTGTAGCCTAATGGTTTTTAGTTTTTAATCATTTGATATATTTTAGGATATGGTTGTGAATTCGGCTCGTCTCGTAGATTGACTCTACTAGGTTTACGATAAAAAGTGTTGGCACGATTTCCTATACTGCCTGCCTCCAATAAAAATATAAACATAGAGAATCGATAAACAGTATATACTTGCGAAATAACTTTGTACAATACACATTTATTGTTGAATACATTATATTTGTAGAATATATTAAAAGCGAATGATTGTGCCTCAGTAATATATCATATGTAAAAATATGTTCTTTATAGGAAAGTGGGATACATAGTTCAGTTTTCAAATCTACACCCGAGTAAAAAGCTGGTTTGTTTTGTAGGTAGATATTTTCCTCAATTCATTATTTAGGCCTATAATGATTAGGAGGATTTTTGGAATAGATCAAAAATCGAATTGTGTATGAAAAACAAAAATACACAACATTCCGGGATGTCCAGGTTATTATGTTCGATTATAGCAGACACCTTTTAAACACGCGAAAAAAGAAAAGAAATACGTCTTGTTTAAAATAATCATATTTTTGAAAATTAAGTAAAATTTGGATTTTTTCAAACTTTGCTAAATCGGTGAGCACATGTTTTGTAAACATTATGCAAATTTTACTATAGCAATGCGGTTAAAGTATTATAGGTTAGATATAAGTTTTTTTTTTAGCGTTTTAGGTTTTTGATGCTAAATCGTCGAACAAAATATATTTTGTAAAAAACTACAAAATGCTAATTTCACTGAAAATATTGTTTTTCCATCCACATTGAAAACTATAGCTTGGCAATGTATTCTTAGGTTTTATGTGGCTATATTGAATTGAAATTTTCTATAATTCATCATTTACCAAGAAACTCACAACATTTAGGGTTTTGGTGGAAAGGAAAAAAATAGATGCTACAAGATGCTAAATTTTAAAAAAAAATCTAAAATTATTATCTCTACCAATTCACCGACAGTGTTAGCTTGAACGCTAAGCGCTTCACTCTGATTGGGAAGGTCCCAGGTTCGAATGTGCAATCCTGACTGAAGTTTTTTTTCAGGTTTCCAGCCCTCATACAAGCCTTCACAGTTCACACTTGTCCATACATTGTACCCTAACAGGTTTCCCTCGAAAATAAATCTACTTAATGACAAATAGTTCAGCATTGTAGTCTAAAGTTTATAATTTTTTTATTATTTATTTATTATTATTAATTAATTAAAATGTTCCAAAACAGAATAATTTTTAATTGAAAGTACTAGAAACCCCCATATTTGTGGTTTTGGTCGAAGAAAAAAAAACTACAAAATGCTAAAATTGAAAATTAAATGCCTAATATTTAAAATTAGGCTTCTTTCACCTACCTTTGCTTACTCCATCAAACATAATAAATGTTATGTTCGTCAGTTACGGCGGTGTGAAGTTTATCATGTAGAGGCGTGTCGTCATCTACCCCACTTGTGGCCGCCTCGCAGCAGGCGAGTGATAGAGGGGGTGCAGCAGTAGTGTGCAAGTGACAAGCACCGTGGCTCAGCGATACAGCCACGCTTACACTTTAATTGAATATGTAATACAAAACAATAAGTGTTGTCAATTGTTAGCGGTTATTGTCATGCACATATCCTTGAAGATTACTACGCAGAGGAGACCCGACATTATGATTATATCAGTCTTCAAACTAATTGTAGATACATTTACATACGTACACACGTATATTGTAGGTGAAAATCGATAATATCACCATACAAAAATTACAAATTCATAATATGTTAAAACATTAGTTTGTTATAAACAATTAATGGATAGTTTTTACTTTTCATTATGTTTTTTATGGCAGTTTTATCCTATATCTTCGACTACAAGTCGTATACTCAGCATGCATAAAGTTCGGGACATCTACACGTCTGAACTCAACGTAAGGGTTAGGTTAGGTCTTTAACATAATATTTATATTCAAAAATCGATCCAATAAAGTCAATACTACCTGGCTGCCGTTAAATAATGCATCTATAACGCTTCTGTCCGTCCTATAAGTCTCCCCCCGCCTCCCGCAGCACCTACAAGCTTCTTTATATACACAAAGCATGTCAATACGAGTTTCAAAACTAATCATGTTCCACCATTCACACATTTGTGTTTCTTACCTCTATTTCATTTTCAGCCCTTTGTCCGTTCTTTAAGCTAATCCCCTAAAGAACATGAAAGGCCTGAATTGAAGCCTTTGTATGAACCCATATACTATTTATACCACGCATTGTGAGAGGTGTCGCTTTGAATAGGTTTCCTTATTTCAGGCTTAAATATTTCATTTCCCCTCCCTCCTATAGAATTGCATGGTTAGAATGGGGGAAATATGGGTGTTGCGATGGGGACGGGATTTCGATTCACAAAACCGGTAGCGAAGTCGAGATGCGTGGTCCTGGATTCTGGCTCCTCGTACTGACTTCTGGCTACTGGCGACACCTGATGAGAGCTCGCGTGGACTTGCTTCTCAGCTCCAAACAAACGTAGAGATATTGTTGAGCTTCATACACTCGTGCTAGGTAGAGCCTATACTATAACTCTTAGTTCTGTTAGGTACTAATTGCATAGTAATTGACTAATAGCAGCTTCATAAATCATAAGTTATTGGTCTGCAATTCTTGATTATTCGTTCTTCAAAAGCATAATAGATCAAATTGTGCTTTAATTTCTTACAATTTTCCCATAGATTTATTTGGATCAGTTCCCACAGTTTCACAACAGGTATATTACTGTGACTTTGCCGTGGCACTTCGTTAAAATTGCTCAACTATAATAATATGCAAAAATGGATGGTCAATTTTGTTACTTATATCAAGGACTAAAGCAAAATTTTAATTGAGTGAATTGTATCGTGAGCATCCAGTCAAATAGTTCAAAATAATAATTTTTATCTAATTAGTGGGTAATTAAATTGAACACTACACAATATAGACAAGATTGTGTGATAGGCTGATAGCATAGTCAGCCACGTATATAAGATCACTTGCACACAATCCACACATTATGCTGTAGTAAGCACCACAAGTACACAATACAACGGTACAATAACAGTACAACGATAGAAGTTGTAGCAATTTTGTAGCAAGAATTACAACAAATTCATCACATCATTGAGAAAAAATATACAATTTGAAGTAGTAATTGTCTACACGAGGTAGGTAAGCGCTTGATAGAGCCCGGAACTTTTTGTAATGTGACAACGATCGTTCGCGGTAAACTTAAAAGCAGCTTGTTTTTTTTTCATTCTATATCTAATTCGAAGATCGGCAATGTTGAAACAAATTTGTGTTTCGACCGGATTGTAAAGACTTTAGTATAAAATGCCTTGACAAAACGTTTCTCGTGCAAGACCGCGGTAGACGTTTTGTCTCCAAACAAAATATACAATCCGGTGATTACTACTGTATTTTACGTTTTCTTAGAACGCACTTCGAAGTCAGTATCTACCACGTACCTTTTGTACTTGTATTACTATCACTTCCCATCACGTGATGCCTATATCCTGGTTCAAGATTACACAACTCAGTACACATGCACTCATTGCTCTTGCTTCTAAGGAGCAGAAGATATAAGGCTCAATTCCAGGTTCAGGGAGGCCATAGGGGATCGCAGTTTAATGAAATTTACGATGATACAAGTAATATTATGAACACTTAAAAAATATTTAATATTGTGTCTCTTTAACAACAATCAGTTCTTGTACTTAAAAATGCGATTTTTACAGAATGTTAGCAATCTGTAATAATAATGATACGTAACACAGTTGAACCCGAGATAAGGTGTTACTTTTTCAAATGAGCACTAATGTAAATGTAACACTAATCCAACAATAATTAAGTTCTTATATTTGAACAATATTAGACTGCATCATTCTGAAGTGCTGCATGTTATTGTTATCGCCCATTGATCTAGTTTTGTGTTTTCAACAGGACATGAATAGCGTCAAGTTATGATTGAGCATTAAAAACGAGAACGAAAATTTGCATTCGATTTCTTTTTTAAAAGCGAATAAGGAATGTTCGTTATAGCAATATATATATATATAATATATAATATATATATACCTGTATAAATGTAATTTGGCAAACACCTACATTTCAATTAAATCAATGAAATTAATTAGTCAAGCCTATACAAAATAACAAATTTACTTACTACTAATGCCATTTAAAATCAATTTAAGTAACAAGATAATTACGAACTTAAAATAGAAGACACTATACGTTTCTTGTCACCGTTCTAAACTCGTTGTTGGTGGCGGTGCCGAGTATGAAGTTAAATACAAAATAAAATACTTTCCACCATTTTAAACTCTTCCGAGTATATGAAGTTAAATACTAAATAAAATACTTACCAGTAACAACAGTTCTAAACTCGTTGTTGGTGGCGGTGCCGAGTATAAAGAGGAACACAAAAATAAAAATGTGTTCCTGTTCGTGGATTGTATGGATTGTATAGTCTCGTTGACTGTGGACGGGCAGGGTATTTATTGATATGTCAACTTTGGGTGATGCTAACCCCGCCCTCTGACCCTTTAGGATCATCAAAATTATTCTGTATCATCCTTGTTGAAAGACAATGTGAACAAAAAATGCATCATTTGGAGGTCGTGTTTGTTTTTTATCGTGACACGTGACACCACAGACGGACGGAAATATAGAAAAGAAATTCTTATATGGGAGCGTTGCTCCTTTGTAATTGAAATCATCTTCATAATGCTGATATCTACAACAAAATCAATTACACATTCTTAGACATCTCGGTTAAAACCGAAATGTACTTCAAAACTCTTAGAATGCGTACAATTTTGACAACACCAAACAAGTATTATAGCCGTAGGCCTAACAACCCACTTTCTAAATTATAAATTATTTAAAATATTGTATAGATAGGTACATAAAAATTTTTATTTTTAACTGGTGACTTACCTGAACATACATGCTCTGTAATCTTCTAAATAAAGTTTTGTATAGGCAACTTTTGCCCCTTTTAGGCTTTTGAATGTTGTATGTGTACACAATCGAAATTTCTAGCAAGTAAAGGGTCATCGTTGCATGTGACGAACGAATGTGTGCATAAAGCAGGTGTAGGCCTATAAAGGAAAACTGAAATTCGTCATCCAATCTAACTATAAGAGACGCACATTGCATATTTGGTCATGCAAGTCCACCCGCCGTATAAAGGCTACACTAAGAATGCCCTTTTGTTACTATGTGTATTACTTCGGTAGCCACCTGCTGATGCAAGGTATAGATAGATTTCAAGAGAAGTTAGTTGTTGATTGGTATTTTCACAGTGTTGCTTTGTACTTCCGTTAGTTGTATTCATAGGTTCTTTTAATCACTTGTTGATTGCCCTGTGAGGAAGCTAATTAATAAGCACAGTTTTTAGCATTACTTAGCATTTTCAAAGCTTTTTTCATAATTGCATACATAATACTTATATGACTACCACAAATGGTATTAAATAGGTAGGTATATAATGTACAAGTGTATATTTTTATTGTTTATCGCGAGCTTAACTATCCGTTGTTTACGGATCACCGATGCAAATCTGACAATTATTTAATTAGTATGGCCTATCTAGGGACCCTGAAATTTCGTGAATGACCTTTTTCACTAAATGATGCTAAATATGACTGTTGAAATAAGGCCATCACGTTTTATGATAAATTAGAGCAAAATTGGAAACTTTTCTCAATTTCTGTAAGTTTTAAATCCAAAATATGCTATTAATTTGACAATTGGGCATTGAAATGAACATAATCTGATTTAACGTATAGTTGGCACCATGACATCTTGAAAATATTATTATCGAAAACGCCTAGCTATAATTCAAAGTAAGTTAACTTTATATGGTCTAAATATTTATTTATATGTAATACTAATACGTGTTCATTTCGCTGAAGGGTAGTGATGGCAGTGCTATTTATTTTTATGGCGAATTGGTTTCTTTACTTTTAGTTTATATACTGAAATAGGGAATATGCACCAAGTCCAAATATTGACGTTGGTATAAGAAATGGATAGAAAACCACTTAAAAACGCCATTACTGCAATTAAAAGCAATTTAAAGTAAATATTTTAAATTCTATTGAGGCTCAAAGTTTGTAATATCGATGTTATGACGGAAACTACTTTTAACTATGCCCTCGTTTGCACTTTTAGCGTAGCGCCTGCATATTATAGTCATTGTTTGTGTATAACCTAAATCATGGTGTGACTCTTGATTGTTGTTGCTCATCCACGAACGTTCGAAGTAGAATGGGTTGACTTTTTGGGAAATACATTTTCTGAACTTTCGTTAATACTTCCCTTTATGGGTGTAAATTTCCTCCGTGTTGAGGGAGCCACGGATAACTAAATTAGACGCAAATATCTATTCCCTGTAGCTGTGAATGTGTTGTAACCAAACCGTGACGACGAGGACAAGTTCCCTCTTCCGCCGATAGGGCGCACAACCCGTACCACACTGTTTACCTCGGTTTCGTAACCATGCAATAAACAATAAAGACTTTCTGTTAGCCAAATCTTCCTATCTTCATTACACCAGTGGCGGCTCTGGGGTAGTTTTATTGGTGAGGCGAAATTTAATATTCCGGGGGTATTATATAGGGACCACAAGGGGGGTTTCCCAACAATAGCGCCGCAGGCGAAAATTTTGAAATCGGTTTTTTAAAGTGCGTTTGGTGCGTTTTAGAAAAAATAGTGGATTGAATACAATACCAAAATAATGTAGTTTCAATACCAAAATAATGTAGTTTTTGTGCAGTAGATACTAGAAACAAAAAACATTGTCTTAACTTTTATACGGTTTTTGATTATATGAATATTATGTGTATACATTGAATATATATTGAATTACAATATTGATATACATTGCACTTGCATCTTGCACTTGAACACATTCGAGCGCTTTCGTTTGGCTCGTCCATCACGGCGAAACGTCGCCTCAGTCCACCTGTTTCAGCCGGCGCATCTCCGCTACAAGACATTGGCCGAGATGTTCGCCTCAGTCCAGCTGTTATAGCCAGAAGCTTGAATGGTCGCAAGACATCGCGTATCGAGACAACATCGAGAACGCATGCGCGACTAGGGTGCATAGCGTATATACCCTCTGGCACTGTACCGACCAACGTGGTCGCCTCGTTTGGGTCGGGCGGCATTATACCGCTCATGCAGTGGAGCTTTCACTGTTCATGGGGGTTTCGCAGCGCAGCGCTCACGCTCACTTATACTCAACTCAAAACCAAATCTATCACAGTTTAAACATTTGCGAATGCGTATTACGTTGGTTAAAAAAAGTAAAAACTATGGAGTTGTAAAGCCAGATTCTTTGGTGAGGCTTCGCCTCACTTGCCTCACCTAGCCAGCCGCCACTGCATTACACCCCTCGGCCTCCGGGAAATTTGGCTTCGGATTTGTACCATCCACACTCTTCTGTTCTTCTCTACATTCATACAATTGTGGAGTGCATGTATGTTTTGACCAGCTCACCTATACAGTTTGCTGCTTTACGTCCCTATACTTGTCGAAAATCCAAATCGATTGTGTAATTTTTATTTGACACATTATTATAAAAACCATTAATCACAAGTCGTGAACCATGACAATGGATGGTTTAACTTATATTTTAATGTCCCACACTGAAAATCATTTAAAGGGCACAAAAATAATGTTTTCCAAAACTATAGCACTACACTTAAATCGCCGTTTAGAAAAAAATATGTCGTTAAACTGTGATTTTACACGATTTTTTTATTAAAAAGTTGTTATATCCTGAAATTTGCGAAAATTGGCGTTTTGGGGAATTTAAAAATCGGCTTTAAATCTACCAATTTTTTGTTTCGAACAGATACTATAATCGTACATCGTACCAATCTAAAATGGCCCTTTACAACATCGTGTCTTGATAATGTGCACAAAATACATTCCAACACGCAATAATGTGCATTTCAAAATCACACCCCTCCTTGGTAATCAGCATATTTTGACTGAACCACTTGCCCAGATTACAAAACAAAATGTCAGATTTACAGAAAAGACTGTCGAGTACGTCAATAATGGCCAGTATCTTTTTTGATCAAAATCCTCCAGTCACCACGGCACACGGGGCATAAAGATCGTCCCCATGTTACTCTTCTGGGAGATTTTTGACGATGGGACGGCCTACCTAGAGCTCGAAAATTACTAAGTTTAACAATTTGCTTTTGGGTCGGTATAGACCCAATAATTTTTCCGTTACTTTCTAAATTCACAAATATATTTTTAGAGTTTAGTGAGAGAATACCCCTTTAAGTATCTGAGTGGGTATATACTCTAAATACTAGTGGTATTTATTTTATTATATGACCATGATAATATGATTGAAGAAGTTGGTTGAGTAGATATGGAAATTGGAAACTGTCTATTGTTATATTATGTTCAACTTCAGTTAATCCTCAGTGAATGCGTATTTCACTATGAACATTAAATTTAGTAAATGGTAACTAAACTATGGTTATACAAATTCTACTAATTGCTGCTCAATATTGGCTTTGTTTGTAAGGAGAAAGGTTTGTAATATTGCCTTTGTTTATATTTACTACCCTATTAGTTTGCAACGTGCAACATGCTGTAATAGGCCCTCTATCATACATTCCTGTCCTGACTGTCAGTAGCACTAGCAGTTATGGTTCTGATTGAGTCTTACGATTTAATGACTTCGGATTGATGAAACTCAATACACTTTTATAACAGAAAATCACAATGTAGCGATTTAATATCAAGATAAAAATTAAATATAATAATCCTGGCAGCATTTCACTTTCAAGTGTGTTCTTGTCTTGCGACGTCGAGTTCTATCGGGTATGCATCTTCGCCAGTTAAGAGTTGATTGTGGCATTTATATAGAAAGGTTCAACCAGATTGGAATGATGATGACATTCCATTTCCACTTCTATAACAAAAGCCAATCACCTTTTGTGTCTGATTCGAATTGAATTGAAAAGTTGATTATGCGGATGTGTGTTGGGTGTCGAAGTATTATCAGGCCCCTGTATTACCGCGCGATGGCTGGCGTGAACATGACTTGCGAATAGTGATTGTTAATAATTGTTGCCTTATGTAGAAGAACTGCTGAAGAGGCTGGCTGGATCTATTGTGTTACCTACTTTCAGAATAGTCTGTTATTCGGATTCGAGTTTTACAATCGCCACATGTTGGCGTTCATTATCAACGCTTACATGTTGATGTTTCACGAGCGGGCACCGCACTTATTTTTACCATTGTAATAAGGCGCATTGTAATTTTATTATCTACTGAAGATAACAATTGCCTTAAGAGGTGGGATTTTAATCTGACACTTTGACTTAACTATGGTCCAACGTTTTTCTTTGTTATACCGATAATAATAATTATGTTTTATATGAAACTGTATCATGTCACGAAATAATTCATCAGTACTAAATTAACCGCCTATCTCTCTTATTATCCATAAAATCAATATGAAACATGATATTATTAATTAAGTTATATATATGGCTATAAATATATGCTATAATATATGCTGCTAGGAAAACGCTTAAGTCCCGCCGCGTTGTTGGATGAGCGTAATTGGTGCATTGAGCTGCCATGTGTGATGCGGATTTTCTGTTGTTCTGTGGAAAAATCATTACCAAGTTAAAGATTTTTTAAAAATTTAATTAAATTAAATATAAAATTAACTTAAATTTTAAATTCTTTTAAGAAATCGTAATTTCAAAAAAGAAAAAAATCGTAAAATTGTGATTTTTATAAGGAATAATTATTCGATTGCGCTCAAATTTAACACGAATACATAAATTCAATAAGAAAAAGCATGTAGGTGTTATAAGTCAAAGAATTGTTTAAAAAACGAAAAAACCCGTAAAATTTGGATTTTCACGAGAAATAATTTTTCGATTGTGCTCAAATTTCACACGAATATCTTAATTCATAAAATTAAGGTTCTGTGAAAAAATCATTAAAATCGGATAAAGCATGTAGGTGTTAAAAGTCGAAGAAATTGTTTAAAAATCGAAAAAAATCGTAAAATTGCGATTTTTATGAGAAATAATTTTTCGATTGCGCTCAAAAACGTGGCAAAAAAAAGAAAGAAAAAAAGAAAGAAAAAAAACATTCCGGATTTTTTTTCTCCAGTGTAGTGAAATGGAATCTTCGCTTCGCTCGCTACGCTCGCTACGATCATCCAATAAATAAAGCTATAAATATGTTTAGGATTTGAAATATAGGCGTACGCAATATATACGCATTCTGCGCTCGGTTCGACATTGAATACATACCCGAAAACCTTGCCCTCTTTGAACTATAAACCTGATTTTTATTGGCTCGATCAGTTGTGTGGAATGTAGATTACAAGTACAACATAATACATTTTCGGAAATTAAAGTATAATTAATTAAAATGGGCTTTCGCTGCCCCAAGAGTAATGTTAATTTGTAGTCCACAGTCGGACAGTATAGGCCTACTCTCTCTCTCTATATTCTCGTCTCGTCGAAACACTTGGTCCAGGTGCGTGAGATGTGATGTAAGTGCTGACCTATATAATAGCCATAAATTACTGTTTGTCACCTTGGACATGACTTTTGGGTTTATAAACCAGTCACGGGCCACCTCTACCCTATTTTAATTTTGTCCGTCTAATTAGTTCATTATTTATTTTATAACTAAAACATATCCTATATAGTTATAAAATATTATATACAAAGGAGAACAATAAAATATAAAACTATGATTATTGATTACATAGATGCACACATAATTTAAAATTAAAAATTTGGAAATAATAATATAACAATCATTTACAATAAGACAATATTAATGATAACATGAAATTATTATATCTACAAAATATGACATGAAATCAATACATTGAATTAACTAAAAATGAACAGTTCGAAATTCAGAAATGAGGATACTTTGGAACTTGTTAGCACCTGCGAATTAGTTATTGGAATACTCTTTCCAACGTTATTATTATTTCACGTCTAAGGGTTTCGCGGTCCCGAATAAGGAGTAACCACTAAATTACGAAATGTCCCAAAACGTTGTTAATTATTATTGTATGTATTATTAGTTATTTTCGAGTGCAGGATTGTCCATGCATTATAATTCTCTGAGAGAATTATTCTCTGCCACCAGACACACTATAACACTATACCATGCTCCCTCAACAATTGCAATGTTTATCTTCTTAGTTTTTTATTTAAAATGCTGTTTTAAATTTAAATAAATACATGCTAATTTATTTCACTGTTACTGAAAGAATCGGATCACATAGCCTTTCTACTGGGCTAGCATTCTTTGCAAGGTGTTGGTGAATAAGGCGAATGCTAGTGTTGAGTCCATAAAACACCCCTTGAGCATTCAATTCCAAATATCCGAACAGGACACCGCTACCTGAAAACAGGTCTCGTAAATTGAATTAAAATGCATTTGATTACACCTGTAGCCTATAGTTAGTTATATACGCCTAAACACATACAATGCGTGCAACCCTGATGATATTTTTAGATATATTATATGTATATTTATAGTTTAAAAATATATAACTCATTTAAAATAGGAGTTGAAACTTGAAATACAGTAACACAACATTATTTAGCATCGAAAATGACTAAAATACATAAGGGAGCAGCTTTCCTAACACGTTTCACGTTGAAAACAGAATGACCACCGATTGACGTTAACTTTACACGACAAAAGCCTTCACAAGGATGATATTGATGCAGAATATTGTTCATGGGTGATTGATTCAGTGATTGTTAAAAAATAAAGGCATGTATGTGAAAAAACAATATATCTTGATTCAAAACAAAGATACATTGTTTAATGAATGTTAATGTACATGAAAAAATATTTCAACTATTTTATTACTATTTTAAATATTTTACTTAAATGTAGTTCATTGTTGTGTCTGCATTTATGTAATTAGATTAATTTAGTTGTCCTCCTTTGTAAATCAGTTTTTATTACTGAATAGGATAGACGTTAAATAAATAAATACATATAAATAAATATTCTAATAAGTTTATTTTAAATAAATTTTCAATAAAAAGTATGCATGGAAATTGGAAACCCTGTAAATTATTTGAATATGGATCAAAATTCAAAATATGCTCAATGATAGCCTTGTTAAAAAAAGTGCCAATGTTTTATTTGAAAATTGTAGTTTCACTTTCATTGTTTCACGCAACTCGAAGTCCAGAATAATATAATGTGTAAATAACTTGCAAAGCGAATACGTTTAAAGACTTTAGTAAGTTCAAAGGTACCCTTCACGTTTACAGCACGATATTGTTGACCATATAATTTTTTTACGTTGTTGAGAGCAACGCACAAAGCATCTGAAGAAAAATCGCTCTCGATTAGTGAGATCTGCATCTGCAGGAGTTGAAAAGCCCTGCGAATGAATGCAATAACTGCACAGAATAAAAACAAATTATTGCAAAAGAGACAGAACGCTTTGAGTGTCAAATATGAGTGGCCGTTATTGTGAAAGGGGTTCTCAACAATGAGGGGTCGTTTCATCAATGTGAGTATGAAAGTGGTTTAATGGGGTAGAAGACTCCACGTCCTTGCCGTTTTGTATATCACAGTGATATGGAGGACTGGTGCATGTATGATTGTCCTTGTCCTCTGTTATTGGTGGTTCAGCTGCAGTGGGGACATCCTGCGCGCATCCTTCGCTGTCACCACCACGTCTAGTCGGCCGCTTCCATTCCATTCAGCTTCACACGAGTATTTATTTTCTGGTTCAAAGATCGTGAAGCTCACACATATACATTTCTCACCCATTTCAAGTACTGATTTCTTTTTCTGGACAACGTTGCCCTGATTGGCTGCTTTGTGAATGCGATATCAATCAAAATTAATCCACCTCCTCGTCTTCGACCTGGACATCATGTTTTAAGACAGGCGCCCTGGCAAAGAGTATGCCTGACAATCCCGTGGTGATGACCGCCGCCTCAGTCCTCAGCTACTCCCTGGAGAAGCCACCCTGGCAAAGAGTATGCCTGACAATCCCGTGGTGATGACCGCCGCCTCAGCCCTCAGCTACGCCCTGGAGAACCCGCCCTGGCAAAGAGTATGCCTGATAATCCCGTGGTGATGACCGCCGCCCATCTCAGCTACCCTGGAGAGCCGTCTGTCCCTGAAGCCCGCTGCAAAGAGTATCCTATAATCCCGTGTGTGACCGCCGCCTCAGTCCTCAGCTACCTAGGCCGCCCTGGTAAAGAGTATGCCTGATAATCCCGTAGTGATGACCGCCGCCTCAGTCCTCAGCTACGCCCTGGAGAACCCGCCCTGGTAAAGAGTATGCCTATGCCTGATATTCCCGTAGTGATGACGGCCGCTTCAGCCCTCAGCTACGCCCTGGAGAACCGCCCTGGCAGAGAGCGTAATGCCACCGCGGGTGACGTCAATCAGGGGCGACTGCGCACCAGCTGCGCAACCGACCCAGGGGCTGCGCACCCCAGGGAACCATCGTGTGGAGTCTGACGATGACGAAGCCGTTTCACTGCGAAATCGCGCGGGGACATTACCTTTGTAGCACCTTCTGCAACGAATCTTTTATTCCTGCTGTCCGGACTGCATTTTCTCTTTCTGAAGCCACCATTGTTTGGTGCTTCTTTATTTCCTTCTGTGCCTTTTGTTCACACTGTTTCATTGTTTAATAATAAGGCATTGTTGCTAAGAGCCGATCTCGCGAGCTGCTTGTGATAATCACAACACTCGATGTGAAGATTTAGGAATGTTCAATAATAAGCACAATTCATTTTCATTGCTAGATCAAGGAATGTGTAATGCACCTTGCCCTCGCTTCACTGAAGTGGCTGCTTAGTTAACTAGAGGTTTCTGACGTTGACGTCACGTGGCCCTTCATCAGTCGTGCAGACAGCGTGATTGCAGCGTTCCTCCCCACGCTTAGTGGTAATTCCACGCCGACCCTTTATCAAACTCTTTGTTAGCCAAATAAGAGGCCCTTAGTGTCATGAAAGGGAATTCAGAATTCTTTCGAATGTTTACTGTCATTTATACAGCCTGTGTCAGGCATATCCTCTTCAAATGATGTTGCTTCTTCGTCAGGCACCGTTTGTCATTTCTCCATTCAAGCTTCATACAAAACCCTGAGCCCCATTGTCCTTTCACACAAAAGACACAAAGCGAGATGTGTGAATAGTTCCTGAATCGGCAATAATAGCGAATAATGCCGAATCCCCACCACAGTTTCGTGTTTTAACTGTTCAACAGAACTATCAAGCTGGAGGTCCGCCGTTCCGTGCCCCATGCAGCATTTAGCTCTTCACGGGTTGGCCGCCCTTTGTCGCCTCTGGCCCCTAAATTCAAAACAAACTTCATAACAGGCAATACGGCTTCTGTTATAACAGCGGGCTATACAAAAAGGGTAATTTATCATGGCCAGCCTACTGTGGTGGAGGGGTTGGAAGAGGACGCCTAATTTCCCGCTATTTTGCGACGCCCAGTGGTTAGGACCGAAGCGTTGGAAGACTCGTCTTCACGAATAAGCGCCGAAGTAATACGATTCTTACCGTAAAATTGATTTTCCTTCATTAATTATTTTAAAGGACGTTTTTTCCCTAGATAACAACATAATGTGATGACCCTGTAAAAATTTCACGTCTGTATTTGGATGTTCCAGTTGATTATTCCGTGTTGGTTATGTTAGCCGCGACGAATTTGTTGGATTAAGCTGCGATAGTGGGTGGGAATAGATGGGAAGAGAACTACACTTCCATCTACTACACGTAACACCTGTTTTCTTCCACGTGATTCGTTCCACACACATTGAAACTCTGACAACATGCACTAGTAGAGTGAGTTGAGTTGAGTCACTCGCTATCTATCGATCACCGTATGACGTCTGTACGTACATACGTGCCACTCGAATTAGCGCCTCGTCGACTAGAGGAAATTATCAACGCGTGTAGTTGACACTTACATTTTGCGTATTGACTTGCCATGCACGGTAAAAATAATGAGGAAAACAAGAAAAAACGAGCGCGCTGTGATCTGCGAAAATAAGGAAAGCGTTTTTGAGTTCAAAGGTAAAGCTCGACTTACCCATGTTTCTGCATCTCATATACATTCGATTCTAAGCTGCCAATTTACCACATGGCTGCCGGTTCGAGGAAATCCAATTAAGAGTTAACACTGGCAAAATTCAGGTCCCGATCAACACAATGCGAACAACGGCCTGGTTTTTGAAGACGGCGTTGAATATATACGGGCGGTAGCCAGCCCTCCACGCGCTCCCTATACTACACCTGTGAATGCAGAGAGGCTGCAGAATGGAGATAAAACCTACGGGACTCAATGTTGGCTTTCTCTTTTAATGGCATGAACCACTGGAGATTGATACCTCAATACACCATTGAATCGGGATTGTATAACAAACCCTTCCCTTCCCTTGCCGCCTTTGTGGGAACCATGTTGAAGCGGAATTACATTCAAACGAAGTATTTAATGTGCATTTTACAAATTGCGCTGTGAATAAATGCATTTTTATAATATTTAAAACTGTTTTTGTATTAAATATTACTAACTCCTTACATTCGATTACATTCGACTAACTAAAAGTTGGTCTCTGCTCTGGTGAAACCGAATTAATATTATACTTGCAACTGTCGGGAGTATTTTATTCTGTAATCTTCCTGAATGTCCCAACCAAGTCCATATAATCTGTCCACGTTCAGATTCGTTCTGATGATGTTGGCTTCCCATTCCCACTAGCTCGTATTTTAATTTAATTAATCAAATTGTTTTCTTTCAAAACGTAATTTTAATTTAATATTGTTAATTTCTATTAACCCAGGATATACAGAATAGTATAACCACAGATTATAATATTACACTTACAACATATCAATACTAAGGTTTGTTTATGTTTGGATTGTTTGTAGTTTGTACTTCACACTTTTGTATAACAGTATGCTGCCCTGCCGACACAAAATTGTTTAATCATTCACAAAGCACAGATAGCAATAACTGCAAATACAAAATTATATATTTCAAAACGGCTTGATTATTAAGGTCGTAATAATCATGAATTAACCGACAAAAGAAGTGAACCAAATCCGTAGAAATAACGTTTCGTTTACTATTCAATGTACTTGATAGGTATAGTAGTTTACACAAGATGTATGCACGATGATCTAAATAACCACTAGTATGCGAATTGTAATTTTGACTATAGAGGATTCACAAAAAATGTATACAATAATTAATCGATTATTGTGGTAGAAACTATAGGCTGAGGCTGAGTTCCTAAGTTATATATCCAAAAGAGTGTATAACCCTGCTTTACGTGAAAAATCATTCGCCATAAATCATAATAATATAATGGAAGCAAAACAACACATTCTTGATATTACACACTTGTTTCGCCATATCAAGCGCAGCTTTCAAATTACCATAGAAACTAAACAAAAGAACAAATACGCCTTCACATCACCGTTTCGTAACGATATTAATTCCAACAACTGATGAACCATTGCATTTTCCATATGCATTCGAATCCCTTTCATTTATCACACTCACATCACATCACATCGTGACTTTCTCTTGATTTATGATTGCTAAAGCCAGACAATACATTCTCTCCTTGAACCTTGAGTAAATCTTCCTCAGCTAGTCTCTCATCAAACATGTATTATGACGTCAGTACAGCGAGAAACATTGGAGGAGGTACCGAACAACAGCGGATTAAACAAGCCCAATTCAATTATGTACCATGAGTCGTGAAAGATGGAAGTTAGACGATGTTTTGTGCTTCAACAGCCACATAATTATACCGACGACAGCTAGAGGATAGCATATAGTTAAAGGAGTGATAATTCAGACAACATAATCATACACATTTTCTCAAGTGATCCTTATCATTTGGTTGTACTTGTTGGTTTTAGGATTGCATAACCGCTCATTAGTTAACTTGCGAACAGAGAGTTGGATTAAAGGGATATTTACTGTCATGTATTAACTGAATGTGATTTACAAGGATGATAGCGAAATACGAAGGGAGAATAATATTATTATAAATGATGAAAGACAAATTAGACGTAAGAGATTGTACAGTATAGGCTACTTTGAAGAGTGGACAATATTAACTAATGAAATTTAAGAAATGTGAAAAGGAGACAAATCCTTTATTATGTTTCCGAGTGCAAGAATACGTTGTATGAAAGTGTCTTTACAATATAAATACCCTCCTCGCTCTCTTCTAATATTATAGTTTAACCTCATGTCAGTATTGCTTACGATCGTTAACTATAAATGTATGTAACGTAGCACATTCGTAATAAGAAGCAATAAAGTGGGTTTAAACGACTATATTCCGCAATGCAGCATTAATGATTAATGAGTCTATTATTTATTATCTTCTTGGTCGTTTCTCTGCATTATAATCTCCTCCAAGAAACATGGTTCATTAATTTGTAAATCAAGATGTTAAAATAAATTTCTAATAGCTATTGTGCTATGAAAAGCCACAGAATACTATATCTATAAATATATAATAACTAAATAACTAAAACTAACTAAATATAATAAACCAAACCAATTTTTTTCGTTGCAAGACTATACTCACGCATTTAATATGTTATTTGAATCTGAGACGATGGGTGGCTGGTGCAAGTGCAACAATAAACAAACACCCACGTCTTCTGGTGATGGGGGCTGGACTAACGAACCGAGGTTCGTCCGTGGATGGCTCATTATACAATGTTCGGACACGTTATCTTTGTGAGCAACCTTTATTTTAATTATTTCAGGCACTAGACTCTGAATTCAATTGAAGCTTCGCGTTATCATTGAGTAGAATTTATTTTTGCTATACGAATACACCACGTTCTCTCAGCAAGTTAAATAAATGTGAAGAAATTGCATCTTGAACTTGATATGATAACGATTTATTTTAAAATATACCATACCGATTATTATTTTAGTTGAAATAATGCTGTTAGTTGAATTAGCTATAAAATAAATTACATCAGTGTAGTTTGTTGATTGTTAATAATTGATCAGTTGTTTGCTTTTAAACCCTCATCCCCCCTCCCCCGCCCTCCCTCACGATTTGAGTGTGGATGATATGATGTCAACAGTGACTTTGGACTTAGGAACTGTCCAACAACAAACTAGTGAATTATTCAAAAAATCTCCATTAAATCATTTTAAAAAATCAGAGTGCACGGGTATAGGCTCAAAAAATGAATCCACTTCTATTTTAATTAAAGTTTCATTATTGGCATTTTTCAGCATTAGGAGAGTCGGAGCTAAAAATATTTAAAACTGATATTGTTAATAATTTTTCATCTAGGCGTAGAATTTATATACAAACCAATTTGATTTTTGGATGAATCTTCCTTTGGTTGTGGCAAATTAATTGTTTTCTTCTACAGGGTTGTCGTTCGATGCTATACTTTTGACATTCGATGTGTGTATGATCGATCGATAATTGATTAATCAAATAACAAGAATACGTGAAATCGCTTCTCGTTCACTTATCTGTTGCAAACTGTCATTCTATGCAAAGAATCACTCAAAAAATAAAAATAATATAGTATCACAGCTACAAATACACATAAATAATTATTGTGATCTTGTTATTTTTTTTAAAAAAGGTAAATCAATCGATTGCTATATAAATGATAAAAGGTTATTGTTGGTAATTAATCAAATAGCAACTGAAAAATAATTTGTAATAGATAGATAATAAATTAATAATCGTAATTGTCAGCAACGCTAGAAAGGCTGTAATAAAATGATTTTATCAGTTTTATATGCTACAAATAAATATTTTCCCCATCATGGTCATCATGGACAGATTAACCGATACCTGAAAAAAACTTGATGGCTAACCATATAATAATAAATTCCAAATTAAGCTTTTATTACAAGAGTGAGAGTGGCTGAAGGACGTATTTTGATTTATTTTGGCAATGTTGAGGGTAAAATTCTAAAAATGTGATAAGAGAGATGAGTAATGCAATGCAACATTGGCAACTCAAGGACCAAATAAAATCTGCAGACCTAACAATTTGCCAATTATAAGAGTTTTTATACTTCCCCAATATTCTTAACATAAGGGAGCGAACCTTCCCGTTTTTGTCTCACTTTTATGACCGTCTGTGCGTGATCAAGTCTCACGATAAAACCGAACATGACCAATCAACATACGCTTTTCATTTGTTATTGTAAAACAACAAGAAATCAAGGATTTGTGAATATTTTTAAAATGGACATTTTTGATCCGGGTACCTCCAACGAAGAGAAACAGACGTTGTATAATACCCCCCCCCCCCCCCCCCCCCCCCCTCCCCTTTTTATATAAATATATAAAAGTATTTATAATTACATTTTATATATTATTTTTTTACGATATAAAATACTAGGAAAACGCTAAAGTCCCGCCGCGTTGATGGATGAGCTTTTTAAAGGTTTTAGTTTGCGTGGGATATTTTTACTTTTGCAAGTGCTTTGTTTTGCTGCCTACGCATTGTAGGTGAATGTTGTCAAGTTTCTTTTGTTTCTTGTCAATTGGTATTATTTACCGTAAAAAACTTGTATTAAAAGCTTTATTTCTATGGATTCTGGCTAAATTTTTCCACTTTTTCTTTCAAAAGGTTCTACATAACCATAACCTTAAGGTCCATGTATAATATGAACGTTGTAGCCCCACCCGTTTGGTCAGAATTGGCCCAAATGGCACGAAAATATCGCACAAAAAGTCAAAAAAACGTATATTAAAAGCTTTATTTCTCTCGATTCTGGTTAACTTTTTCAACTTTTTCTTTCAGAAAGCAATACATCACCATTACCTTAATGTCCATGTGAAATATGAACGTTGTAGCCCCACCCGTTTGGTCAGAATTGGCCCAAATAGCACGAAAATATCGCACTAAAAATCGAAAAAAATCGTAAAAGTACGACATTCATGAGAAATATTTCTTCGATTGTACCCAAAAACGTGGCAAGTCTAAGTTCAGAGAAAACGAAGGTCGTGTCAAATTTTCATCAAGATCGCATATGCTGTTTGCCCGGTAGAGAGCGAACAAACAGACGGAAAAAAACAAAAAACAAACAAACAAAAAAAAAAACGACGGAGCTAAATTTTTTGGGGGGTCGGTGAAATTGAAGTCTTCGCTTCGCTCATCCAATATTATTATTATTATTATTATTATTATTATTATTATTATTATTATTATTATTATTATTATTATGTTGTATCTAGATAAGATTTTTTAAGAGTGCTGTTTTAACCCGTGGGAATTTACGTAGAGAGAGAGAGAGCATGCTTTACCGGACTCAAAAGGCAGGACTAGCGATATTCCAATCATGATTTTTGAGCCAATAACAGCGCGGGCGAGCTATATGATTCACAGTCACCCGAGATACGTGTTACGCTGTGCACTCGCTGACTGACTGAGCGGGTCCCACTGCGCATAGACCCCCCACGAAGTTACATGAGTGAATAATTGTAGCTTGTTAGTGGTTTCAAACACAATCTCTTCGCGATTGTCTACGGTATTTTATTATACTGCACGTCTTTAATCTCTCATTCCCAATAGAATATGATTATTTTATTACACATATTATTAGGACACTATTAATCGTTATACTGGAAATACGAGTAGGCAATTAATAAAACAACGAATAAAAACTAAAAAAATGTAACCTGGTACTGCGTTTGTCTTGAGCGACTTATTGTTGAATAACGACTGAAGGAAACGTGGAGACACAAGTGAAATGGTGGCATCCATGTCAAGGTGAAGATAAGCAGTGCTAGGAACTATCAAATTCAATTCATTTTGCAATCATAAGATGTCTTGTTTCTCGCTTCTTACATCGCGGTTAATAATCAATCGTACTCAGCCTACAGAATTAGTTAACTTCGTTTAAATGACCAAGACAAGAGGACGTATAATCAAAGATTAGTAAAAATTAAATCGAATACTAAATAAATTTGATTCTCAACAATAAGCGTTCTGGTCGTTTGTATGGTGTAGGAGGGGGATAGTGCTGCGTGGCTGTTTGCAATAAACAGATCCTCACATACATTGCAGATAGAATTCTGTGCTGTGTGTTAATTTTGTGTTGTATTTGATAGATTGAGAGTTTTCCCTTACATCTTCTTCCCATGGTATCCAAATACGCATTTACAGGAGTAAAAATTACACACACACGTAATTTTTTTTTCACACGCCGTAAACTTTCTCACATTTTCACTAGCAATACTCGCACTTCTACAATTACATTTACCACCTTACCTTACCAAACTCAAAACAGTAGGTGAAGATAATAAACAAGTGCACAGTCATTTAATCGTATCAGTCAATAAACGTAGCTCATATGCCACATAGACCAAGTACTCGATCATAGATATAGAATAATATATGCGCTACCGGTCGGAGGCAGAATCGCATTTTTCAACCGCTTGCAGACCTTCAGTGCTCCCATGATAACATCGAAATGACCGGCCCGAAAATTATGTAATTTTGGGAGAAGTTAGATAATTGTATAGTGTTTGCAACATATTGAACATATTGCTAATTTTTTCACAATTTTCCACCTAAAAAATCAAGAAATACGACAAATTTTATAAATTTTACGTATTTTTACGTATTTTTTTTTTTTTTTTTTTTTGCAGAAAATGGGGGAAACAATTAACGTTCTGTTCAAAACGTTGCAAACATTATACAATTATCTAACTTCTCCCAAAATTGCATAATTTTACCTTACCTTACCAAACTCAAAACAGTAGGTGAAGATAATAAACAAGTGCACAGTCATTTAATCGTATCAGTCAATAAACTTAGCTCATATGCCACATAGACCAAGTACTCAATCATAGATATAGAATAATATATGCGCTACCGGTCGGAGGCAGAATCGCATTTTTCAACCGCTTGCAGACCTTCAGTGCTCCCATGATAACATCGAAATGACCGGCCCGAAAATTATGTAATTTTGGGAGAAGTTAGATAATTGTATAGTGTTTGCAACATATTGAACATATTGCTAATTTTTTTCACAATTTTCCACCTAAAAAATCAAGAAATACGACAAATTTTATAAATTTTACGTATTTTTACGTATTTTCTTTTTTTTTTTTTTTGCAGAAAATGGGGGAAACAATTAACGTTCTGTTCAAAACGTTGCAAACATTATACAATTATCTAACTTCTCCCAAAATTGCATAATTTTACCTTACCTTACCAAACTCAAAACAGTAGGTGAAGATAATAAACAAGTGCACAGTCATTTAATCGTATCAGTCAATAAACGTAGCTCATATGCCACATAGACCAAGTACTCAATCATAGATATAGAATAATATATGCGCTACCGGTCGGAGGCAGAATCGCATTTTTCAACCGCTTGCAGACCTTCAGTGCTCCCATGATAACATCGAAATGACCGGCCCGAAAATTATGTAATTTTGGGAGAAGTTAGATAATTGTATAGTGTTTGCAACATATTGAACATATTGCTAATTTTTTTCACAATTTTCTACCAAAAAAATCAAGAAATACGACAAATTTTATAAATTTTACGTATTTTTACGTATTTTCTTGTTTTTTTTTTGCAGAAAATGGGGGAAACAATTAACGTTCTGTTCAAAACGTTGCAAACATTAAACAATTATCTAACTTCTCCCAAAATTGTATAATTTTCGGACTAGTCATTTCGATGTTATCATGGGAGCGCAGAACCATTACGTTTTGGTCAAACTTTAACCTGAAAGAGACATATCGGAAATAAAGTAGATTTGAATAGATTTAAATAAATTCCCGTGTTCAATACCACATGAATACTTATACGATACGATACGATACTTATTATATACATCATGAAAATTCCACCACAGTCGTTTGTCCGCTGGAGAGCAAACGAAACATAAACACACATACTATTCAAAATATAAACAAAACACGAGCTATTTTCTCAAGATTGACATATTGGAGTCTTCATAACGCAATTCCAATAATAATAATTTTTTTATTATTACTCGATGAACGTATCTAGGGAAAGGAACACATCAATAATTGTTGCAAAATACAGCTGCTGTTTAAAATGGATTTGCATTCGAATCGAAACATAGCCAATTTCCATAATGAATTGCTTGATGATGGCTTGTTGGCCGCTCGATTTAATTACATTTGTATCATACTATATCCGATATTGGAATCAAGATTGCACTTTTATGGAAATCAATCCAAAAATTAAAAAAAATATATCCACACATTTTCTACATCTGCGTCATTGTAGAAGCGTAAATGATGGATTAGGGGAGAAACAAATGACGAAAGAATTAAGCAATATGACAATATTTTGACTTATAAGACTGATTGAAGGAAGGTCATCAATAAAATCGAAACATTTGCAATTACCTACTATTAAACTTTAAAAATTTAAATTTAAAAAATCATATCATGGGGATGGCCAAGGTTGAAAACGGAAAAATGGAAATAACACAATTTTGACAGCAACAAGGCAAGTTATCTCAAGAATGTGTGTAGGACGTCAGTGCGACGGTGCGACTGTGTGATTCACTTATTGGTGTGACCGAAAGTATTACATTACAACGCGGGGAACGGTTATCTGTGTTGGCCTCTCACAACACTCATTCAAGGTCAAATACAAGTGCGTGTATTGAGTTCGTCTCCCGCTACCGAAAAACATCACTCCGACGTCGTCATTTTAATAATATTCGGAGTTCGGCGCGGAGTTCGGACACAAGTTGAATAATTTGAATGAAAATTTCAATATCCTCTTTCACCTTCCGTCAAAAAGTTCACATACTTGGTGATAGCCTGAGGTAGGAAGGAAAACTGATCACTGCACTAAGTGACTTCGAATTTTTGGTATGAGAGGGGTTTTCATGTATGCATGTATTGGGTTTCTTCGGGCTTATGACAATACTATGAATATTATAATAATCAATAGATAATACGCACTATAGACATGCACGACTGCCATGTTATTGTTAATAAAAAAAAACTTCGAATTTCGTTTACATAATATCACACTCCCATTAATCGAGATAAATAACAAATTTAAAACCTGAAAATAAGTGTGCCACAGTTACAAGATAACTTATAACTGTCTTGATCGAGACCAAATTATTGAATGCTATTACGTCTTACAAATGTATCTCAAGTGAGTGGCTCGTTATCTATTGGAGAATAGATGGTTGTTGATGTTTGCGAGAGTGTTATACGCGGAGTGTGAGGGGAACTGGTTGCTTGACGATAAACAGAGCATCACACATGTCTTCATTTATTTATTCTCAATATGCTTGTTAGCGAATCAAAGGCGCCAAGGATTTCCCCACATATTTTATTTTCACCTTCACCACCACCACCACTCGTCGTCAACATAGTCTCCCACCGAACGGAATATTCCTTTAACAAAATTTATAATGCCAAAGCAAGCGCTAGGTGAAGAAAAAAATCAATATTTTCTAATCAGTTAATGAACTCAGTTAATATACCAAACATATCCAGTTCGTACACCGTCTTATGAGCTAGATGTTTGTGGTTCTAAATAGATGATCCAATGCAACTCAAGACGATGAGTGGATACGGTGGAATGGAGAGTAGGCCTACGTTAGATTATTACTTATAATGTCATCGAACCCGCGTCCCTTTGGTGCCATAATATGCTTATCATACCTGCGCACTATGTGTGAACCACCATAAATGGCATCTTATAGCCTATTATAAATGAAATACAATGCATGCTGGATAAATAAAATTACTTCCTAAATGATCAAGGCTGTCCGCGGCTCCGACACAGATCCGAAGCGCACGACTCCTATAAATAATACCGATAATTAGATCGAATCCTAGGTAAGATATGGAAATTTTGAATTGATACGATTTTGATAAATCATGATCATGTCCAATACATTCAAAGAGACAGTAAGCATCAAGCTCAACTCCAAAAGTACCAAGAAATCATAATAATATAATAGTATTAAAATTACTCGTTTAATCCTTTACAATATGACACTGACTGTACAATAATGGCCTCTCGGCATGGGGATTGTTTAAAACACGCCCTAGACCCGACTTGAAACATAAAACTGCAGAGAGCGCCACCGGTCGGAGGCGGAATCACATTTTTTAACCGCTTGCAGACCTTCCGTGCTCCCATGATAACATCGAAATGGATGGACCGAAAATTATGCAATTTTGGGAGAAGTTAGATAATTGTATAATGTTTGCAACGTATTGATCAGAATGTACTTTTTTTTCCCCATTTTCCACCAAAAAAATCAAGAAGTACGTCAAATTTTCCAATTTTCACGTATTTTCTTGATTTTTTTGGCAGAAAATGGGTGAAAAAAAGTGCATTCTGATCAATACGTTGCAAACATTATTCAATTATCTAACTTCTCCCAAAATAGCATAATTTTCGGTCCAGCCATTTCGATGTTATCATGGGAGCACGAAACCATTACATTTTGGTCAACTTTTAGCTTGAAAGAGACACCTTAAGTAACAATACTTTTGAAAAATATAATAATGAATCACTTTTTAAATAAATAAAACTTCTGCTATAGGTAGTTTAACACATCATGTTTTTCATACTAGGAAAACGCTTAAGTCCCGCCGCGTTGATGGATGAGCTTTTTAAAGGTTTTAGTTTGCGTGGGATATCTTTACTTTTGCAAGTGCTTTGTTTTGCTGCCTACGCATTCTAGGTGAATGTTGTCAAGTTTCTTTTGTTTCTTGTCAATTGGTATTAATTTACCGTAAAAAAACTTGTATTAAAAGCTTTATTTCTATGGATTCTGGCTAAATTTTTCCACTTTTTCTTTCAAAAGGTACTACATAACCAGAACCTTAATGTCCATGTATAATATGAACGTTGTAGCCCCACCCGTTTGGTCAGAATTGGCCCAAATGGCACGAAAATATCGCACAAAAAGTCAAAAAACGTATATTAAAAGCTTTATTTCTCTCGATTCTGGCTAACTTTTTCAACTTTTTCTTTCAGAAAGCAAAACATCACCATAACCTTAATGTGTATGTGAAATATGAACGTTGTAGCCCCACGCGTTTGGTCAGAATCGGCCCAAATGGCACGAAAATATCGCACTAAAAATCGAAAAAAATCGTAAAAGTACGATATTCATGAGAAATATTTCTTCGATTGTACCCAAAAACGTGGCAAGTCTAAGTTCAGAGAAAACGAAGGTCGTGTCAAAATTTCATCAAGATCGCATATGCCGTTTGCCCGGTAGAGAGCGAACAAACAGACGGAAAAACAAAAAAAAAAAAAAAAAAAAAAAAAAAAAACACATCGAGCTAAATTTTTTGGGGGGTCGGTGAAATTGAAGTCTTCGCTTCGCTCATCCAATAAATATTCAACATTATGCATACCATCATCGATATTCTAATACTAATAATGCACAACGAAAATCAAGTTAAAAAAATCTTCTGCAGGAGAGTATGAGTAATGAATGAACATTTTTTCTGTTAATACACCCAAGGATCATGTGATTTCGCTGAATTTGTTTTCACTTGAAATTTACAATTTGCCTCTTATACTTACCTCAATAACCCACGTGAGACTCGTATGAAAATGTCTGTTTTGTAATTTTTGTTCCATTTTTAATAAAATGTCAGTGAACGATTTTTTTAAATCTATGTCAGCTGTTTCATGTTCGACTCCCCGTCGATCAATTAACAAAAGATAACTCTTTATTCATCTTCCAAACCACAATCGACATATCATAAATCATTAAATCAGTTACTCATTTTGTAATAATTATTGATTTGTTGTGTTAATATTTTTAATTTTAACATGTTTCATACTTGGTATCAAAAATTTGTCATCTCATAAATCATTAGTCTATCTACATTAATGATTGTTTTGTAATAATAATTGGTAACCTATAATATGTTGTATGTGTTTTAATATAATTTGCATGTTTTTTTTCATACGTTGATTATAATCAAAATTTTAATAACGCTTAATGTAAAATGGGAGCGGCAATGCTACATTCAAGAATATATAAATGAAATGTAATGTCCATCCATGCACGCATGGACTATGTTGAATGATATTGTCCTGTTGGCATGACTTAATAGTTTCCTCGCTCGTGAATCTCGTGTTCCGTGGATTGATTAGGCCGTTGTTGGTTTGGTTCACGCCTTATGGACAGACAAGAAACATTCGTCACACTCACGGGTGACAGTCGGTTATCGATGACGTGCTGTTGGTTCAAGGAAATAATACCGTGGGGTCATACATCTTGTATGTGTACATAATGTGCGACGTGTGTGGTTTGTGCACGGGATACCCCACGTCACGTGAATGGATAAAGAAGGTAAACTCATTGGCGACGAGGAATAATGAAAATTGTTCAAATTGCCCTTTATTCAACTCTTCTTTATTGAAGCTCTATTGTTACGTAATAACAGTAATAAGTAAATAGTACAATAAAGAAAAATAACACTAAATGTAAACATAGGAACATTACAAACCAACTTTGTAAGAGCGATACTCTCTACTCTTACTCACCACATTTGAATACACTTAGTCTAGTGTTATATGTCAACATAAATAGCATTCAGTAATTTACGAATATATATACCTACAATTTGTATATCAACGTTCACACTCTCACTCACTTCGAAACAATCAAAAGATTGCTAAACACCCGGATAACGTTAGACGTATGTATATTGTTATATATAACTATGTACATAATTTGGCAATTAAGTGAGTTATAAAAGGAAGAAAGTAAAAACATATGTTCAATAAAAAAATCACATTGCACTCGAACAAGTAGTTTTACATAAAAAATACATTGAATCACAGAAAAATTATTTAAAATCCTGCATATCGCTTCGATTGATGGCTTGTACTCCATGTTTGTATGATACATTATTATGTACACAGGGTTAGCGCGCTAGGGGCTAGGCCCGATCAGGTCAGAAGATGACCGTCAGTGGTCTCCGAAACTCTCCGCTTCCCGGAGACCCCTGGTGGTAAGGATGTGCACTTCCGTACTGTGACATCTGACCCATGGGGATGAGGGCGGGTATGCCCTGCTGCCCGGGGTAGTACCCTGCGAAACCTCCCGGGGACGCCGCCGCCGAGGAGGTGGACGTCGACGTGGAGGACGCGGATGACGCCCCGACGTCCGCCCTGTCGCCCTGTCCGTTCTTCGAGCCGTCGGGTGACTCGGGAGGTGATCTGGAGGGGCCATTGCTGGCGGCGTCTGCGTACATCTTGGAGATATCCAGAGGGTAGCCGTTGCCGCCCCTCGGACTGCCGTCGACGTCGTAGTTCCGGCCGGCGGCGGCTGCAGCGGCGGCGGCTGCGCCCGACTCCATGTACATCTTGGATGACTCGAAGTACGCCTTGGTGAGAGCGGAGGTCGGGTCTAGGTAGCCGCGCTCCATGTAGCTCTTGGCCGTCGAGTCCATGTACTTGGGGTCCGAGTACATGGACATGGCGAGGGTAGACGGCGGCATGCTGTACGCTGACCGGTACTTGTCGGCCTCCAGCGAGTACTTCATGGCGTCCATTGAGCTCACCACCTGTTGCCAACACAAAACTCCATGCTAGAAAACATCCACTCGGGTATTAAGTATCACAGTTGCCTTCTACATTCTTTTCTATGCATACAACTATTAATGATTCTTTTGATCTTCGTGCAGAAATCATGAAGGACTGTTCTTTCTAAGTCGACTTTCATCTATACAGACAGAGAGTCCATTGAGAACCATCTCTTTATAGTTTAGAGCATCCTCAACCCACACAAAAGGTTAACGGATTAATTCTGACTGCATGCCGCGAGTACATATTATATATTACAGCATGGCTAAGTCTTAAATATTGAGCATTGGAATTAGCTAAGGATATATTTATTATTTTCCTTTGATTTTTAAGAAACAAAGCAAACTGCAAAAGCCTGATGATGTATGTTGTGAACAAAGCAAAAATATTACACTATGTACGGTTGTAATATTATACTAAGATGTACGGTTGGATGGAACACCCTACGAGATGACATTGGTGAATTGTCCATCTCTCGAATATACCGTCATTGAAACCTAATCGTTGACTCTTCAATCTTATTGAATTCGTAAACATCCCCTAGCCGTGGTAACATCAATAAACTGCGTGACTGAAACCGTTGAGTGACTAATATTATTAGTCTATATTAGTATATATTATATAATTATATTAGTCACTCAACGCTGAAACTAAAATATTGTTGTAGTTGATTTCGACTTTTGAAATTGGAGTAGCTGACCAGGCTATTTTTTTAAATTACTAATCAGTGAAAGAACGGCCAAGAAAGATTATAATCATTAACTTAACAGTAATCGTATATTTGTATGCATAATAATTAATAACCCGTATCGCATGCACTTCGCGCGGATATTATACTGCGCGTCGCACAGGCACTGCACAAGTGCACACAAACAAACCAGAGTATAGTTCCTTCAAGGTAGAGTGCGGCTCAAACCCGTGCATACACGTGTAGATGACAGCGGTTGAGTGCAAACTATATTTTAACACGCATTTAAATAGTAACTATAAAATAAAAATAAAAAAATATTAAATTTGTTAAAAATATATTTCGACAGAGTGCACAATTTATCGCAGATGTATCGAATGGATTAAACAACGTTCTGCAGCTTCATCAAACGACTCATTGTACGTACAGCTCCTTGCTCGCAGAATATCCTGAAACACGTCAAGCAATCGCTTGCATTCACGTCAGCCCAAGTTATGCACGCGCCTATTGACAAGGTGTCATACGAACTTGTTGTCAAGAAGGTGGCAATTATTACCAGAGTCGCGCACATCGGGGCGTTGCGGCGTTGCCAATTTACCGGTGAGAATCACGGGGAACAGCGGTGAATAACAAGCACACACAAAGTTTGGTGAAATCAATCGCAGAAATGCTCCGAGTTCCGTTTCAAATTAGCTTGTGGATGTCACCACCAGATCCTGTAAACTTATCATCTGAATGAGAGCAACGTCTTAAGCCATCAGCAACAACACAGCCGGCCACCGCTGAGTCGATTCCTCAGTCAAGATACGATGTACGTGTGTGACTGCTCCTGGGACGAATACATACTCAGGGCAAGTACGAGACAAATCGATTAATGAGAGAAAGCAATTACAGTGAAATAATTAGGGGTGTAATGTAAATAAACAAGTTAGCATATAATTATTTCAGTGGTAGAATGAAAATGCTCCTATCAAAAGTTGTAGATACGTCTTGTAGCATATTGCTACAACACGAAATAATTTGTTTCGCTTGACCGTTTTACGAATAAATGTCGTGTAATTGTATAATATTTAACCGTACTTCCAATTCCACATCAATTGTATTGATTTCGCTTTGAAAAACTTTCGCGTAAGCTTTGAAAGAAGAAAGTTCGAAACCGGAAAAAAACAACAACACAATGCTAAATAATACGGCAAAGCACATCGCACCGGTAGGCCCCTATCCTGATCCAAAGAAGTATATTTCGAAATAAACAACTAAGAAGGAAATGTGTGTTGCAAGTTGCCTACCTGTGCAGGTGCTGATAGACCAGACATTGACTGCTGCGCGGCGGCCGCTGCTGCTGCGGCTGCCATACTTGCTGCGCTTAGAGATCCGTAGGCTGCTGCAGGGCTGTAGTAAGACCCCATCCCTTGGCTCATTTGGCTCGCGGCCATACCTGTAAACAAATACACTGTTATAGGACAATACATTGCACGTGAGTGTAATAGGCATCTGTATTGGCAAATTGCAAAACACCTTATTTTTCTGGTTACTTCGTATAGTCCGGCTTCCATATTACACCATTAGGACCAATTGTGCATTTTTATACAGAGGTCCAAACTTTTTATGCGTGTACTACACACCAAAAAAGTAATTTTTAGACCGAGAGTCCTTTCGTCTCACAATCCATTTACCTATAGCGGCAATCTTTAAAGATGGAGGCAAAGTGTAATAAGACTATCACATTTCGGAGGAATCTTGGCATGTGGCTCAGTTTTTTCGATTAAATCGACCATGGGAAACTCAAATATGGCAGTAGAATTAGTATTCCGTGGATTTCGAGGCCGTAAATTGCAAATTTTACACATTTCATGGCAATTTTGTTACAAAATATCACTGTTCTATCTTTAAAGATAGCCGCCTCTAAGTCTAAAAATGACTATTTGGGTGTCGTATGAACTCTAAGTCTAAAAATGACTATTTGGGTGTCTAGTGCACGCATACAAATATTTTGACCTCTATAGATGTTGTAATAGTCAACTCGGCTATCGTAGGAATTAGTGATATCTTGAAACAAAATTGCCATAAAATGTGTAAAATTTTAATTTACAGCCTCGAAATCCACGGAATACTAATTCCACTGCCATATTTGAGTTCCCGATAGTCGATTTATAACTAAAAATGGTGCCACATGCTGCAAGATTCCGTTGAAATGTGTTAGTCTTATTACACTATAGACGCCATCTTTAAAGATAACCGTAATAAGTAAATGGATTGAGAGACGAATGGACTCCCAAACTAAAAATTACTTTATAAATAGTACACGCACCAAAAAATGTGGATCTCTATACATATTATTACAGTCAACTTGGCTATCGTAGGAACCAGTGAAATTTCGTAACAAAATTGTCTTAAAATGGGTAAAATTTGCAATTTACGGCCTCGAAATCCACGGAATACTAATTTCGATGACATATTTGAGTTCCCCATGGTCGATTTAATGGAAAAAGTGGTGCCACATGCCAAGATTCTTGCGAAATGTGATAGTCTTATCTTATTACACTTTGGCGCCATCCTTAAAGATGGCCGCCATAGGTAAATGGATTGCAAAACGAATGGACTCCCGGTCTAAAAACGACTATTTTGGTGTATAGTACACGCATAATTTTTTGGACCTCTTTCTAAAAATACACATTTGATTCACATCCACGCCAGACTAGTAATCTAATTAGTAATCTGTTAAAGTTAAATAATATAATTTATATGCATTTAAGCAATTATTTCCAGTATAATTGAATTAGTTACTTTCCCCAACAATATACATAAAGAAAACTTTCAGGTTATACAAAATAGTCAATTATTTTGTCACTAACAAACACAATGTTTGTAGCGCATCTTGTGTGTAAATCTTTTGTGCAGTCAACACATGAGAACATAAATATTACATAGTGCAGTACAATGGATTCTTCGGCCATGTTATACTGCGGTCAAATTTGTGCAAAAAATAAAATAAGAACAGTTTTTAGTATCCATTGTAGTTATTTAATAATAATTAATGTATGCGAGTCTTTACATTAGAAATAAATCATTTGTATCGTGCTCAAGTCAGCCATGATGATCGAGAATACGGTGAATGGGCGTCGGCTGCAAACACGGACTCGGTCGTCAAATAGTATAATATGTTTGTCAAATTATCATCCCTTTTTCATGGGCTATGATTCAGATAAAACGTAACATTTACAAACCTCAGTCAGCCTTTGTGATAGAACCACAATAATATATGGCATTTACAGTTATTCATATAGCTGGGCCTACTGTTGCCATAAAGTCTTTCAATCATTTTTATTTCAAATAAATCATAGGTTTTTAATTGTCCTAGTTGTTCTCATTTGTAAATCAGTTTTTTTTTAAATGAATAAAATATAATTTTAAAAATGTTACAATGCTTCTGCTAAAATGTGTTGCTACTGCTAGCGAAAAGGGTATATACAGTAAGGTTTCTATATTTAAAAAAAAAACTTATGGTTCTTTTGCAGAAATAAAACATAATAACATCTGTCTATCTAAGCTTATATTGTGATTGTGATAGTACAGAGAGCTTACCAGAATCTTTCTTGGGTTTAGGTCAATGTAACCGCAGTATATTATAATTATAAGTTACGTTTTAGAGTCACTGCAAGACCTTTCGAAGAGATGGAGCCGTCCCACAGTGCCGCTTCCCGTAAGGCCATCAACCTGTTTTTTCCCCCTATGCCATCATTACTACCTGTCGATAAAGACCATGCTACACTTGTTGGCCTAAGGGGAATTGATTTATTCCCGTTAGGCCAACACCCTGCATTTCATTATCGAAAATACAAAGAAGGTTTGTTGGCGTTGGGGTAATTGATTTATTCCCGTTAGGCCAACAGAGTATATGCATCGTTTACGGTAAGGAGTGGGGTGTTGTTGGCGTTGGGGTAATAAGTCAATTCCCTTAGACCAACAAACCGTGGTTACATATGCAATAAGAAAATGCAGGGTGTTGGCCTAACGGGAATAAATCAATTACCCCAACGCCAACAACGCCCCATTCCTTACCGTAAACGATGCATATACTCTGTTGGCCTAACGGGAATAAATCAATTACCCCAACGCCAACAAACCTTCTTTGTATTTTCCATAATGAAATGCAGAGTGTTGGCCAAACGGGAATAAATCAATTCCCCTTAGGCCATCAACGCTTCCTGTAACATGGTCTTTATCGACAGGTAGAAATGATGGCATAGGGGGAAAAAAAAGGTTGATGGCCTTACGGGAAGCGGCACTGTGGGAAGACACCGAAGAGATGATAGTGTGATGTGCGAACGGCTAATTGGAACTGGCATGATAGGGGCTTAGAAGCCAAAAAAAGGTCCAGGGGCTTAGGAGACAGGGGCTTAGAAGCCGACACCCATGGGGGGGTAGATATAGCAATTATTTACCCTGACTGCGACTCGAAAACATACTATCTTACCAGGGCAACCAGTTGGGTACAATAATTAACATCACTTTAATTCAATCGTTGTTACTATAGTGTGGTGCATACAAAATATACTGTTTTTCTTTTTATTAATGTGGCGAGTTTAACATTTTCGTGATGGCCCTATAACTTATACCGTGGACTTTAAATGAACAAAATTGTCATTAGCTTTGTATTGGAAGAAGTCCAAAACTGTTTACAAGTGTCAGTGAACACATTCTGGTCTACATTATCTTCCAAGGGTAAAAGTACGGCCAACACACTTGCTGCTCAGAGCCAAACACATTGCAATTGTAATATATTAGAGAAATATTATGTTTTTATACTTATGTTTGCTTTATGCAGCCCATAAGCCTTTTGACTGAATTGCATTATCAATTGGAGAATATTGCCCCGTTTATGTTCTTTAAAAAGCACTTTGGACTTTAGATGGGAATTCTACTTTCAACCAAAACTCGCTTGTTACCATATACCTGTTAATACATGGACGGACGAAACTCCAAATCTCAAAGCATATCAAAAACATTATATTAATAAAAAGTGCTCTCTCGTAGATGAGTAAGTGCGCCATCTGAGTAAGTGAGCCATCTGAGTAAGTGAGCCATCTTGAGTAAGTGAGCCATCTTGAGTAAGTGAGCCATCTGAGTAAGTGAGCCATCTTGAGTAAGTGAGCCATCTTGAGTAAGTGAGCCATCTGAGTAATGCAACTACAAAGAGTTAGTTATTATGGCTGAATAACCACACATAAGCCTGACATGTCAATCATCGTGTACAATTGTGCATTCGAGATTCTAAACAAAAATTAATAAAAACGATATAATACATGTTCTCAGCGGATATACCCGTTTACCTAGTTAAATAAAACTGTAGAAATGATTTTATCTTTACCCCATAGATGCATACACGTCAACTATAATTGCAATTAAGACATTATACATTTCATTTCATCGTTTGCTAGCCTATCAAGAAATGTCTGTTTATGACCACTATGATGGTTGTATAACTCTTCCCTGCGTAGAGAAGTGCAGATTGATATCTAAGTGCAATTAACACAGTTAGTAGACGTAATAAAGAAGCAGCTTAGACATGTTATTCATTCGAGGCTGTTAACCATTACTCTATCTGATCATGCAGAAAAAAAACATTAGTTTCTCTGTAATTAAAGCTGGCATCCGTCTGTCTTCGTGAGGACCTCTCGCTTCCTCTTTACTATCTTCGGGTTTATATGGCAGTGAGAAAAGTTTCAGACTCTTCACTTCCAAACAAGTGAAACAACGTGCTACGAATATCACTAGAGTTGTGGTGTAATTTACATTTTTCTAAGAAATTAGTATATCTGATCTGTTTTGTTTTGATAGTAAATAATGTATCACATTAGAGGTTATGTTCTAATTTACATTTTCTCATTCATTACACACCATTATTGAATTACATTTTCTAGAGATAAATCTAAGAAATAAATGAGTAACTGTTTTGTTACAAAAAAAAATCATTATCATGGTCAGTTAGGTAGAAAGGGAGGAAAACACATTCTGGAGGTGAAAATTATGTGATTGGCTACAACTTTTCACCGTATTGTATTAGAACAGGGTGCAAATAAATACTTGTCAATCAAAAGTGACAAATACGAGTACTATTAATGAAAACATATCGAGACAACAAATGTTGATAACATTCAAATTGTATATTACAAATATGAAGTGAAATTAATTAAAATGAGTCATAATAAGTATTAAACAGATTAGAAAAAGAGAGAAAAAAAGGAAAAAAAAGAAGCTAAAGAAGTTAAAAGAAGAAGAAGAAGAAGAAGAAGAAGAAGAAGAAGAAGATATCAAAAAGAAAACTAATTTATTAGAATAGTGGACGTCTATAAAATACTAATGCGGTGTCGTCGCAGGTTATACCCCTCGTTAGAGGACGTTCCTTGTCCGCAAGGGCTAGTCTGGTGGTCAGCGCGCATGCGTGCCACGTCACGCGACCACGCAGTCAACCGGGGAATCACAGCCCCGTGATCTCCATGCGTCGCTCGTGTGTGTGTGTGTGCTTTCAAGTTCTGAATTAAGTCAACGTGGGGATATTATCGTGTTTCGAGAACGAGAGGGGGGAGGGTTTATGTGGTGGTCGTCCGTCAGTAATATCAAGTGCATGACTAGAGACCATGTCCATGGAGGCTGCTTCTACAATAAACCATATATGAGGGTGGCGTTTGTTGTGTGGCGGCTTTAGTAATGTAACTTTGATATTACTATTTAAGATATTGAGTGGCGAAAGATTATGATTAAGGGTACTTATAACAATCTAAGTCATGTGGCGTATTCACTATTCAGACCTATATACGAATAAGCTTATTATAATAATATGTGATTAACGTGTTTATATAATGTATACATTTGGTGTATAATACTGTGTTCTGAATAAAACTTGAAATTGTGCATCAACCAATTATGTTGCACTACGTTGCACTAAGTTTGTCTACGGAATTGTTTACAACACGTTAACGTACATGATAAATGCCATGAGCAAATCGTATAGTCTAAATCATAGATCAAATAAATTTAACGGATAAAAACATTTAAAGGACAAAGGCCTGAAGCAGATTGCTTATTCGAAATTTTGTTGATGTGTCTTATACTTGAATTTACGGCAATATTTTGCATGTGGTTTGAAATTTGCGAAACGCGCTTATTATGTTATTTATTTTGTTGTTCCCTGTTTAATCGTTTTTCTAACTATACGATACGAATTAAATAAATAAATAAATAATAAATAAAAAATAAATAAATAAATAAAACGTGTATTCAAAAGAGTTTATTCTAACGTTTATGCTGAGAGAACTTAGAAATGTTTTATCGAAGTCACGAAACAGACACATATTGAAGGTATCTCTCATTTTCACGTAACAATTATTCAAATTAACATAGTGTAAAAATAATTAAATACATACGAGTAGAGTTAAAAGATTTTCTATTCTTGATTGTACAAGACCTTGACAGACTGGTTTTATCGAATTTTATTAACAGTGTGAGTACATTATGTCACGGAATGGCGTGATCTGTGGGGCGTCGCTATTTATATTAACTTCTCTATACAACAATATAACTTAAATAGCAAGAGGCAAGAGGTTAAAGATTCTGGTCCCATCTCCTCTCCGCCATGTTGGCTATTAAACTTGCCTCGGTGTCGTGTCGGTGCCTAGCGCTCCCGTCCAGATACATGTGCCACAACACAACCGCCTAATTTACACATCTCGGACATGCACGGCCGTAATATATCGCCGGCTTAGTCGAACATGCAAGCACCGTCGAGGCGAGCGAGACCTACCTCGGCTATCAAATCAAAGAACTTACCCACATAAAAGTCGCGGTAAATTAAATCGAAAAACTCAAGGTCGCCAATGTAGAAGTCATTAATGTCATAATTTTCGTTCTACGACTAATAAGATCGCCTAGTTTGTGTTGTTCTCGCAGGCAGAAATCGAGGTTTTCGACTCGGTTATTAGCAGTAAATTTGGCAACGGTGACGTGGTTTAACCAGTAGCTTGGCTATAACTAATTTGTAAATTTGGCTGGTGAAAAAATTTGCTTTCATGAATAAAACAACGATTTTTTAAGAACCGAAAGTCATTTATATGGAAGGAAGTACAACACACTATTTCTTCAGTGCCATGTAATGTACCCCATATGTGATATGGCTACATACTTATGGTTATGTCCTTTTATGTTATGTTGGTAAAATATGAATATATCCATTTCAATGTGAACAATACAATACTCACTACACAGTCCAACTCTAACTGCACCTTGAAATAATGGTGGATATTATGTTTTATAAAAACAATTATATTGAGTGCAATTGGCAAGCGTTATATGGCTGGGGTTTATAACATGCACTTATATTTACGATGCTTCAGATGATGGGTTGAGCTGCAATCGATCTGCAACCTACATCTTTCAATTTGGCTTCCTTTCATCGGGAAGGCAATTATAATTCCAAACGACAAACTATAGGCTATAAGTGCATCAATTAATCTGTTAACCTAATATAACTTAATTCTTTAATGGTAGGCACCCAGGCAGCCATACATCAAGGCAAATCGAACCTTCCAAAGGGTATTCCTTCTTGCTGAAGTATTGGGATTTAAATGGAAAAACGAGATATCCCCTTGCATATGTCGTACAGTATACACACATACAGACTGCACTATCATGCCATGGCACGCACATTTTTCAGTAAATTAACAAATTTTGCATTAAGAGTCGGGCAGGAAATGCTAATATTTGATTGGGGAGCAAACTTTGTTTTGAAACAAATAAATATTACTAACTGTAGCGTTAGACACTAGACAGCCTTCACGGCAATAAAAATGGATACAATATATTCTCGAGAATGGAATGTAGTATATTCCAATTTCATAGGTTAAATATGCAAATGTGCTAATCTTCGTTTCTGAGAACATATCGGCGACATAGAAGAGGGAGCCTGGGCTATTGTGGCGACACAACGTCTGGTCTTGGGGCATGAGTAGTAGGGTGGTTGTGGGGGCCACCCAATGTCCACGTGGGGTCCACGCTAGCACCTGGTCGCGGCGGGGGGGCGTGTACCTCGCACATCCCCCCCGAAGAAGGAATGCTACACAAGGCGGCCGCGGAATGCCAAACATGTAGCATCTACACCATCCGAAGGCGATTTGATCACCATGTCATCATGTGTGAATCACCAGAGAGGTGGTTGTGTTTCTTGCTCAAGTCTCTATTAATAAAATTATACCTAATCGAGACGATGATGAGTGTTGTTGATAACTAGCCCGTTTCGGGGACGCTCTTTAGTCGCGTTGATCGACGAGCGTATTTGGCTTATCTCCCTGCTTCGAAAAAGTGAGATTTTTATGAGGAATATTTCTTCGATTATACGAAACAATATAGCAAGACTAAGTTCAGTGTCTTTGAAGGTTCCCTAAAAATTTCATCAAGGTCGGAGCAGCCGTTGATCGGTAAAGAGCGGACAAAAATGCATAACACGCTATTTTCTCAGGGTAGTCAAATTGAAGTTTTCGCTACGTTTATCCAACAAACACAGTTATTCAAAGTTTCAAAACCACGTTCCTTAGTTCTAGGTCTGCTACCAAACATTGCGAGCCCCGCGGACGGCAGCAGCTAAGTCGTTTTAATAAATAATCATTATCCTGTCATACCGATGACTGATGCGTATAATTGATCAGTACGTGTTGATTATAATTGATTAAAGTGAGCATACGCAACAAGAAGCATTGCATGCAATAACCCCGTGCATACACTGCACAAATAACTATGAGTTCGTCGGCACCTGGTGGCTGGTTGACCTCCACAAACATAGGCATAATTTACACTCTACTCCACTATTATCAGGTTGCTTTTTAAGTGGTTCCATGATGTAAATTTGAATTGATAAATTTAAGTATTGGCAGCTTGAGACAAACCATGAAATGACTATTTGGTGCTTTCAGATCCATTGCATGGCCACAATCATAGGCGTTAACTTTCTAAATTTATAACCGGGTAAAAGATTAGTTTTTTCAATAAAACCTTTCTAAAAAAAAAGGTGCATACAAAATAAATACTTTTTTCCCTTCGCAAAGGGGCAAAAAGTGCTTTTTTTAGAGAAGATTGAAAATAATCTTACACATCTTCAAAAAGGCTAAAAATGAAAAAAATTGGTTTGTCCCTGGAAAAGTAATATATTTCTTTAGTATTGATACTATTTGAGATACAAAAAATTTAAAATATGCAAAAAGTCATGTAACAAAATGGTTTTAGGAATGTAGATCAAATTTATATTTTTACCTTAAAAAACAAATTCAAAATCCAAAACTTTCCAAAATTGATAAAAATCGATAAAAAATATTAAAATGCACTAAAAGTCGTAAAAAAATTAGTAATTTGAATTAATTGATTAAAATATCTTTATTTTGCTTAATTTAATTCAATTTAATTTTTTTTAAACCACTAGCAGAGGGGATTTAAAATATTTACCTTGCCAGTGTGTGATGTAATTCAACTATTATTTATTGGATGAGCGTATTTGAAATATTTACTTTGCCAGTGTGTGATGTAATTCAACTATTATTTATTGGATGAGCGTAGCGAGCGAAGCGAAGATTCCATTCTACTACACTGGAGAAAATATTCCGAAATGTTTTTTTTTCGTTTTTTCTTTTTTCTTTTTTGTATTTTTGTCTGTTTTGTCGCAAAAGACCACGATTTTATGGAGGCCTTTAAGATTTTTGTCCATTTTTACAAAAATTGTTCTCATGAATATAAACACTTAAAAAACTTGCTTATAACTCGCTATTTTAATGATTTTCGCACAGAACCTTTATTTTATGAATTAAGATATTATTGTGAAATTTGAGCGCAATTGAAAAAAATATTTATCATAAAAATCAAAATTTTACAGGTTTTTTCTTTTTTTAAACAATTCTTTGACTTAGGCCTATAACACCTACATGCTTTATCCGATTGTAATGATTTTTTCGCAGAACCTTAATTTTATGAACTAATATATTAGTGTTAAATTTGAGCGCAATCGAGAAATTATTTCTTATAAAAATCGCAATTTTACGATTTTTTAACAAATACGATTAACTAAAAAAAAAAAAATTTAATTTAATTTAATTTATTTAAAAAAAAAATTCAACTTAGTAATGATTTTTTCACAGAACAACAGAAAATTCGCATAACACATGGCAGCTCAATGCACCAATTACGCTCATCCAACAACGCGGCGGGACTTAAGCGTTTTCCTAGTTTATCATATAACGTGCTCATACCAAAATACTGCAGTGAATCACTTGATACTTGATCATAATATGGCAACGTAACCGAGTTTTTTCCAAGCAAATCATCAACATGTCTAAAATCTATTATATAATTTAATTGTAATTTAATTAACAATTAATGTTTCCTTAAAACCATATTTTCAATGCATCAAACATTGCAAACACGGGGATTGTTTAACAAATCAGTGACTAACTCATTAAACATGCCAAGTGAATGCATGATTAAATTGCACACAAACTGCCTAATTATTTTGGGTTCATTAAAATCCATTTTCCCCAACACCAAAATCTAGTAGATACATCGTTAATGTAACATTGTGCATTTAATTAATAGTTATCTTAGTTAAAACCAGTTCATTTCAAATGCATCGAAAAGCATTTTTGCCAGAACCACTGGGGGATATTGTTATAAACGAAAATTCAATAGAACTTCGCAAATCAATTTGTGAAACAACAGTGCCAGTGGGTTTGGAGTGGATGATAGGGCTAGAATTAAATTGCACACACCACGACTGATATACGTTAAAATTACATTGATTTTTACACTATGGAGATTCAAACTTTTAAATCCCCTTTCCCCCAACACCAAATATCTCACGTATGCAAATACGTTGCATTTGTAATGCATTGTCGCGCAGGTTCTAGATAATATTTAAAAGTACATCATAATATTTGTAGTAGTACAATTATTTACAAGATGGTTTATGAAACCGAGTAAATGTGAATATCTATTTTTACAGACTGGTCAGGATCATCATCATAAACTCTAATCTGGGAGTGAATGGCAAAACTTTTTAAAATTCGCAATCATAATTGTTATCTTTATGCAATTCGTGTTCCACAGTCGAACGTATGTATATGGCACTGTCAACTGACAATTATTTCTCTTAGTATAATCTGCACGTCCCTATCTGAAGAGCTCTTCGTCCGATGACTTTGCGAATCTAGTGGGCATCGTGGAAGTGAATCGATGATACAGCAAAGCAAGCAACCCTTGGCCACGGTGCCTATGATGTATCCTACTCGAGATCGTAGATAGCAGAGGTGTGGGGCCCCGCCACTTTGATCATCTCACTGAGGCAGACAGCCACAGCCACGTGATGTAATAGCCACATACTTTACGTGATTGGCAGCTAGGGGAGACCAAAACTCCGGTATGGACGTAGACTGCACGAGGACTGAGATTTAGGACCATATAAATAACTTTTATACAGTTAATTCACACAATAGGGAAGACTCACAACTCTTTTTTACTATTCTATTGTATTCAGGGCCAGCTTCTGATTACATAAATAATAAATGTCAAATTTTAGTTACTTATAAAATATTTTCAGTCATAAAAGTGAGCTTAAAGTTTTACACGTAATAATGGCGGAAAAGGGCAATACGTCATAACCCTACAACCAATCACCGTGTGGTCACTGAAAAAAAATCATTTTTGCTGATTATATGATTATCCTTTTTGGAATGAAATTTGTTTCTAGTATGATTAAAAAATGCTAATAAACAATAATTTGTACATCATGATAATATAACATTTGCAAATTTGTGTATACATTATATAACGACTAATGGTTTTATGATAACATTAATAAAGAAAATGTCAAAAATGAACTATTGTTTTAACATGAGCAGGTGAACGGCCGAGAGGTGAATTTAGCTCCGTGATCTAGAAGACCGTGGTCAATTTCATTCATAAACAACGCTGTCTACAGGGTTGTGACGTCACACGTATTTTCTCAATAAAAGCGCGGGAGAGAGTAAACGTAAAACTTTGTACCTCTGTGGAATAGACAGTTTTTACTTTATAGTGTTAACTTATAAACTACTTCGATGGTGTTTTTAAGTGAATATCTACTGATTCTGTACAAGAGCGCTAGTATCTACGCCTGAGGAGCCTTAATTCCCTATTGAATAATGTTTTATATGGCTCTTTGTCAGTTACGCATACAATATAAAATTGTAATGAACAAATCGAATTATAGTATCGACTTTCATGAAAATATGTATTTAATTACATTTTGGTAATTATTGAGTTTACATTTTATGTATTTATACAGAATGAAAAAAGTAAAAGAAATGGATCTTGTTCTCTGGCAATTGCAATTATTAGAGACAACTCGACTATTTGCGGGAGTCATAATCAATGTCCATTCTATCTTGAAATTATACCTTTTTTCAATTAACAACTGGGTAAAGAAGACGTTGTTTAATTACAAGTGATTAATATGCTATTCAAAATCAAGGCGAAGAAAATACTCTGCATTCAAAAGTAAAAAAGTCTTTCTACTGTCAGAACTGTCAATGAGCCGTTGATTACCTATACAAAGAGCTCTTTTTAAAGATGTTCAAATAAAGTTCTAATAAATGCAAAATGTTACTGCACGTCATTCTTCGTCATCTTGACTGGAATTGCAATAACGTAACACGTAACAATAGAATTATTGAACACATGAAATAGTAACATTGGAGTACATATTAAAATTAATTCAGCCTTGTGATGATTTGTGTGACTTTCTTATTCTAAAATATTTTGGCTAAACGAACGAAATAGCTATTAAAAAATTGCGTTGAGAAGAAATATGAACGACAAATCTAAACCGTATTAAAGTCAAATTACACAGCAATATAGGTACAAATAGCACTTCTTCCAAAGCTTTAATCCACATGCAAACCATGTCCATAGGGCATAGACCATCCTCAAATAAAACGAATTTTAATAAGTTTAGACAAATACATTTTGCATGTGCAACTGGGGCAAAAATTGGTCACCAGTGCAGGCGGTTTGCAAATTAACGGTGCAGATTGCGATATAATTTTATTAAATTCATTAATTATTTATTTGTATATCTTATTTTATTTATTTAATGTACCCGGTGCACTGACAATCAGTTGTGTGTGTGAGTTGATAGTCTCTAAAATACGAATGTATGATATATGTATTTATTTTGTGGTAATGCAAACACACTTCTGGTATTAATGTCGTCGTGAAATGAAATACTAGATACAATTGGCCGGACTAGGGTATAAGTTCTTCATCTTTTACTCAATAATGCCTCGTTTGTGTTTGAGTAAGTTATTGCTACTGCTTGGTTCTGACCTGCTCTGAGTGCGTCCATGGGCACCGAGGGGTAGGGTATCGAGTAGGGGTATCCCTCCTTCCTCAAGGTCTTGGGCTTCCTCCTCGGCCGGTACTTGTAGTCGGGGTGTTCCTTCATGTGCATCGCGCGGAGTCGCTTCGCCTCGTCGATGAACGGCCGCTTCTCGTCTTCGCTCAAGAGCTTCCACTCGGCGCCTGAAACATGATTGGACTCGTGGTCAGAAGCAATTCTTCGCTAGTGTATGTCTACATGCGGTACATATATGCCCTTCGTCTTTCAATGTCCCCGACGTCGGATCTGAAATTAATAGAATTCATCTCATTTACCCGAATTTGCAAGATAATCACAATCTTTGCGTTTTTCCCGTCCCAAGCACAGAAAAATAATGTCGATGACCAACAGCATTCAGTGAAGGAAGACCGTGAATAATTCATACGCTATGTGGTACGGTACGACCTTATGTTTCTATGTCAATTGACCTATTAAATAGTTTATAACATAATTTGTTACCCTTACTGTTCGATGAATGTGATAACCAACCTAAAATTGCATTTGTTTGTGGAAACAAAATACGTAAAATTGTGTTGTCAGTTTACTAACGATCGATGAGACAATTAATCCAGGATACTCCCGAAAATGCATAATGCATGAATCCACATATTTTCATGAATTCTCAAGAATGGTGGAATTTGACGCAGGTCTATACTGATTTATTCAGATGCTAATAACAATACTTGAATAAATAACCCACAAACGACCTAATAAATAAGCGAAGCTCCTCTATAAACAGAATTCTTCAGCCATGTATTTTGTACCCTTCTTCAGCAACATGTTGCAATAAAGTGGCTTTGTTCCCTATTTTGCTTGAAACCGTGCTATAGTTTTGTACTAGCTACATGTGTTATTACAATATTGTTTCACAGTAGCGTTACATCATTGCTCAGTAAATGCATCCATTATTCAGTTAGTTTATGTTAGCAACCATGATATAATAAACATGATGTAAGTACATGGCTGGTGAGTGCATCCCCACGTACAATGAGTGCATGGAGCATGGAAGCTCAGATCTCAAGTCTCCGTGATTTATCTCTCCAGCAATTAACAAAACTGCTGTAATCTACCTGCTTGATTTATTATCCAAGCTTGTTCCTCGTTGAAGAAAGCAGAAAATTGTGTAGAACGAAAAACTGCACTGATACAGTAAGTATTTTATTGTGCTATATCCTTTAGCTTCAAGAAGTATATGTATACGGATGGATTTGGTTTTAAGTGCGCTGCAGCGATTCCTGAAGACATACGAAAAGACGCTATACAGCCATTAAATCTTGTTTTGTACATCGTTAGATGCTCACGACTGTTGAAGTACGATAAGAATTAAGTACGAGGGCCTTCGATATTGTCCCCGCGAAGTGAAACACAAGTTTCCTTGCGTCGAGTGGTATGGTATAGAAGCTCGGAACCATGCCAGATTCTTGTACTTCGTTAAAACACTGGGGAGACTGGAGCGAAAGACAAGAGCTTTAATAATGTTCCTTTGCTTGTTGGATTGAGTTAGTTCGCCATAGCGCCGCCAGCGAAGCGCAAGAATTGAGATTGTCTTGCTTCTATTTCATTGTGAGCAGATCTATCTCTACTTAGACAGACAGCCCCAGTGCAGCATCAATAGCGTCGAGATATTATTCGAGTGAAAATAGACAAGACATTCTGTAGATTTGAAACCGTGATTGGTTTGATACTGATGCCAGCGACTTCTTCTCAATCTCGTGCGCTCTATTTAGATGTGAAAGCTAAACTCATAGTCAGACATTTTGTGAATGTAGCACTACAAAGCGAGAATCCATTAGTCTCCATCAAATACGACATTATTAGACTGCAGATGTAAATGATATTGTGTTTCAAATTTCAAACATTGCTAAGCTAAGATTGAATAGAATACTGTATGAGCTTGCATTTACTAAGTTTTGCAAATTAGAACTGTCAAACTATAGATTACAGTAATAATCACCATTGCAATGATGTTTGAGTGTATATAGACCGATTTGGTGCATGTTTATGTTACTGTGAGTGTTAACAGATCATAGGACCCTGGACCATTACAATTTGAAGGAGAATAATGAATATAACTAATATTAATTATTGTTGATAGATAAATTTGTCGTAAAAATGTGCCCTGACTGGGGATCGAACCCAGAACCTCCGGCTTTACGACCCGATGCTCTACCACTGAGCTATCGGGCTACGAGGAAAACCATTAATAAATTGCTACTGCTATTATATTTTTAAAACTTAATTTTGCACTATGCCACCAATTTGGTTGCGGAATTAGAATATATCCTCTTATTGGAATGAAATGTATGTAGGCCTCGCCTATGAATGTACTATCACAATGCATGCACTTGGCTTTCTATGACAGTCAATTTGTTTGTTGTTTATTGTTTTTGCACATTCGTATGATTTAATCAAATTATGGTGAGAGCCGTGCAATTCTTTTGTAGAAATCGGCACCTGTGATGGCTACGAGGACCGCTTACAGTTTACAGTTTCATTTATGAAAGAAAGGTTTGGAATATTGATGGTAACTATCAACATAATATTAATTAATGCGAAATAATGGCATTAGCTTTTTAATTAATTGTACGAATGCTAATACTTACCCTACAGACTGTCTACTCACATTATTAACTCCAAATTTACAATTAAAATAGTGCAAAATAACCCATTTGAGCACTTTGTCGAGTATTCTTGAGCGAACATAAAAAAACGATTTTATTTTTTTCAAATGTATCTAAATTCGTGTCCGAACTACGTTTTTTTAGCACATTTTTTCTTTTTAAATTTACAAGAATTTTGTTTAAAAATAAATTAATTTCTAATTATCATTATTATAAGACGATCTCATAGTTACAGTTAATATTACAACAATGCACTTGTATTCTAAATTGGGAACATTGCGTAGTGCGTTATTTATAGATTTTATTGTTATGCAAAAACAATTTGCTCAAACCTCAATTTAGGCTTTGAATTTAAAACACGAAGTTAAGCAGATGTTGATCCTGATTCCATGTCCATCAGATTATACCTGGCTTACGACAATTGTTATTATACCAAGATGATGACAATGCATACCACACAAAAGTTTAATGCGCTCACACTTAAACATAAACAATTATATCAGCTGAGATTTTATCAAGGTAACAATGAGGCGTGCTACGTATCGTATCTCGCTTACCATGTTCGGGTTAGTAATGTAATTACAGATGTAATCAATGATTAATCGCGGATTACAGTGAATAATGTTCGGTGTGCATGTTGGTTGCGATTACTTGTAAGTTTTATATTATAGGTCTACTCGAAATCCAAGTTTAAGACAGTTTTACGTGTAGACTAGGATCGAACGGTGGTAAAAAATGTAAGAAACGATCCACACTTTATTCACTAAAATACGCGAGCACACGCACAAAACACAGTAATATTTTAAACTTGTTATGGACATAATATGTGCTATTGCAAATGCAATTTAAAATAAATAAATAATTTGATGGAAGATTATGCTGTACAAAATGATCGTTCGTTTAAAAAAAAAATACAAAAAAAATGGTAGCATGGTAGCTTAGTATACAACAAAAGAGGTACGATTAAATAACTACCGAAAGGAAATGCGCCGGAGTGGGGGGGGGGGGTACCCCAACCCCCATCCCGACCAATAATCAAAGAAACAAAAACGATATTTAAAACAACAACTCATTAACCCGGATATATATATATATATATATATTATAAAAATCACACACTGAACTTTAACCTGGGTTACTTGTGATTAATAATTAATTAATGTGATTAATAAGTAAGTACCCAAGGTTATAGTTCAGCGTGTGATTTTTATGAAAACGATATTAATATTAATTATGAATTAAAATTTTGCAATGTATATTCCGCGGCAGTAAGGTATGTGTGTGGCTATTTCCTTGCAAGCGATCTGCCACCAAAGCGAAACGTATATCACTCATCTCCATCCATCTTGCACACCCATTGATAAGTAATACTACTTTCCAGACTACGTTTTTGTTTTGTATCGAAAAACAATACAAAATATAAAACAATACACAAAGATCCACAGATAATATTATTAGTCTGGTGGGTACAAGGAAAATAGTGCAAAAACGTGGCTATTTGTGATACAAGCAAGCCGTTTTGCACACGTGTTTTATTCGTAAATTAAAGCATTTTTTTCCGCAGTTCATTGTTTGCAGGTGATGTGGGGGGCGTGTAGGGGGTAAATTCCAAAAAGGGGGTGTAACATTTTTTTAAAAATAAATTGGTGGTCTATTTTTACGGTTCGAATGTCATTTTCACATATTTTTGGGACGGCAAATCGAATAAAAAACATTTCAAATTCGTTAGTCCAACCGTTTGGGTTCCATGGGCGCCATATTGGAAATTGCCCCCAAATACAATGTTGATACCCAAAGCATGTAAATATGGCATGTTTGGTATCAATTTCCACTAAATCGTACTCCCCAAACACGCTGGTAGCTGGTGTGTAATTGTAATAGAACAAACGAAACTCTCAGAACCCCGCCATTTTGGTTATTGCGGGTACCGGTATAGGCACCAATTTGACCCTAAGCACGTAAATATGGCATGCTTGGTATCAAATTCCACTAAATCGTACTCCCTGAACACGCAGGTAACACTAAAATTGTGATAAAACAAACTAAACTCTCAGAATCCCGCCATTTTGATTATTGTGGGTACCGGTAGGCACCAATTTGTGAGGTGAATAGACACATATGCATGTTTGGTATCATTTTCGTGTATTTTTTGGTCAAGGATTATAAATTTTGTGTTGAAAAATGTATAATAGGTAATATAATCGTCCATTCTTTATAATTTTTCAATAATGTATGCTTATTTAGTTAAGTGTCTACAATGTGAACAACATGAATATCGTACATTAAAAAAATCCCATGCACTTAATATCAGACGAGCCAAGCAATACCATCATGATCATGTTATATCTTCTACAAATAACATATCGAAGGCTACTTGGCAGATTATCAATGCTCAAACTAAGGCACCTAGTCCCATGAATCAACTCCTGGTCAACATGAGCGGAATTCCAAACCGTGACCCGAAAGTATAATATCAAATCATCTCAACGAGCTCTTCTAAGGCTGGTATATAAACAGTCGACCTCGGACACATATTATCTGCAAACAATGAACTGCGGGAAAAAAATGCTTTAATTTACAAATAAAACACGTGTGCAAAACGGCTTGCTTGTATCACAAATAGCCACGTTTTCACTCCTACCCACCGGACTATATAACACTAGTACTATTACCATCAGAGATGTTACATACAATAAATCCACAACTAGCCGTCTGAGAATGTCAGCCCCTTGCACACAACAGCAAGCAGGTTGTCTACTCTATGGGACCAATCAGTCCACAAACCTAAGAAACAAAATGTGCATAGTCTCACCTAGTCTTTTGGATATTTCCGAGTTGTGCATCTTGGGGTTCTCCTGCGCGATCTTGCGCCTCTGCAGTCTCGACCACACCATGAAGGCGTTCATCGGCCTCTTGATGTGGTCGTCCTGTAGCTTCTTCGGCGCTGACGAGACGCTCCCGATGCCCATCGTGTTGCACGGCACGCCACTGGGGACGCCTAGCGACGCCATACGACTTAGGCCGTCGCCGTGACTGAAGGCGCTCTCGCACATGGCCCCGGCCGCCCTGGGGACATAAGAGACAGGAAGACGTCAACAACAAGCACAACGACAAACAACTGCCAGAACCACAAGGTGTAATACAGAGTTGTAAGCGGCCCTTGCAGGCGCTTAGGAAGGGGGGGGGGGAATGGGGGGAATTTCCCCCCCACTTTTTACCGTGACCTCCCCACTTCAGAATCTTAGAAATTCAATCTCGCCGTAAAAAGGCACTGAAACAAATTCTGAATGACGAATTTTTCAATAAAAGTGATTTTTTAAATCCATTATACTTACTGATAATGACTTGTTTTGGCCCGTCTGCAGTGTATTCTCCACTTCCCTTTCCCTTACCTTATACCTCCTTATAGTAATGACCAAAATTTCGACAATCCTATTATTGTTCGACGCGACGTGATCAATGATAAGCCTATGCATATTCAATGGTTGTAGCATGCATGGTCTATCTTTTAACTATTCCAATTTTATTTATAGTTTTTTTGTTTTTACTGTACAAAAAATAGATTAATTTGGTATTGCATTCAGCCCACGATTTTTTTCTAGAACGCACCAAACACACTCTAAAAACCTCATTTTCAAAAATTTCACCTGCGGCGCTGTAGTTGGGGGGCGGCCCAAACCCCCTGTACTTGGCAGCAGATTTTTTGTCCCCCCCCCCCCCCCCCCACTCGAAAAGGAGTTCCTACGCGCCTGGGCCCTTGTGACGTAATACCCAACGCATTAGTTGTGCTCGGTTTTCTGTTGTTTGGTGATAGCTTGCCAACGGTCAGGCTTAAATTAATAATTATTGGTTTGCACCCTCCCCCCCCCCCCCGCAATAAACCAAATAACACCAAACCTATAAGATGAGTATTTTTATTAGATAATGTAAAAGAAGCACAGTCAATGGCTGAGATTTCTGGGCAAAATGTGAATTAAATTTTAATGTAGCACTTGTACTAAAGGTAGGACGAGAATGTTTACCTGATCGCGAAAGATTGACTATTACAATACTTAATTGTCATGTTGGCGCCAGACAGATGTTTATCACTGTATAGGCAATGCAACAACCAGTAACGACAATGGCACAACTGTTTATACACCAATATAATAACTTAATAATAACTAGATAACTAATAACTATGTACACGACTGTTTGTACACCAATTTAATGATAATTTTATAATGACTTTACAACTTGGCCAGACGTATGTTTTAGTAATCATCCAATTAATGATAATTTAATAATTTATAAATAGGTTCTGTGAAAAGCATTTCAACGGAACGTTTGGTGATGAGCGTATGTTTTTAAACGAAAAAAGCGTAAAATTACGATTTTCATGAGAAATTATTTTTTGATCGCTCAAATTTCACAAAAATCATTAATTTATGAAATTAAGGTTCTGTGAAAAAGTCATTTCAATCGAAAAAGCATTTGGGTGTATAAGTCGAACAATGGTTTTTAAAAAAAAAATCGTAAAATTGCGATTTTCATAAGAAATTATTTTTTGATTGCGCTCAAATTCACAGCAATCTATTAAGTTCAGAATAAAGGTCCTGGAAAAATTTCAATCTGAATAAAGATGTGTGGGTGTGTAATAAACAAGAAATACGAAATTAAGAAAAACGAAAAAAATCGTAAAATTGCGATTTTCATGAGGAATAATCTTTCGATTGCGCTAAAAATGTGGCAGTTCTAAGTCCAGAGATTTTGAAGGCCTCCAGAAAATTTTCATCGAAATTAGAGTATCGGAAATACTAACAGAAAAAAACAAGAAAATCGAAAAAAATCGTGAAATTGCAATTTTTATAAGAAATAATTTTTCGATCGATTTTTCACACGTGGCAGTTCTAAGTTCAGAGATTTCAAAGGTCTCCAGAAAATTTCATCGCAATTGGAGTATCGGTTTAGCCGGAATCGTGTTAACAGACACACAAAAATACAAAAAAAAAAAAAACATTCCGGATTTTTTTCTCCAGTGTAGTGAAATCGAAACTTCGCTTCGCTCGCTAAGCTCATCCAATAACTATGCATGTGCCTAGACTGTTTGTACACCAATTTATTGGAAACATCTTACTTTTACCACTGCCAATAACTGAATTTATCATGATTCGTTCGAGAAGTGTCAGTACTATATATACAAACTTTGTCAGCCTGACCGTAACTAAATGACAAACAGCTCTACTTCAAACTGACTGACAAACTGGGTTGATGTGTAAACTGTAATACCTGCCCACTTCAAGTGCTGGTGTGGCCTGCCAAGTTTAACTGACCGACAAACAACTGGTCCAATTGGCATGATCTGCCAACTTCATTAACAAATAAATCAACTAGATCGATAAGTATAGCCTGCCAACTTCAACTGACCGACAAACAACTGGTTTGATGGGTTTTACCTGTTAATTTCAACTGACTGATAAATTACTGATACGATGGGAATAACCTGCCAACATCAACATCAACTAGACGACAAACAACTGGTTCAATGGGTTTAACCTGCTAATTTCAACTGAATGAATAATAACTGATACGATGGGAATAACCTGCCAACATCAACATCAACTAGACGACAAACAACTGGTTCAATGGGTTTAACCTGCTAATTTCAAAAGGCTGATAAATTACTGATACGATGGGAATAACCTGCCAAACATCAACTAAACGACAAACAACTGGTTCGATGGGTTTAACCTGCTAATTTCAACTGACTGAATAATAACTGATACGATGGGAATAACCTGCCAACATCAACTAAACGACAAACAACTGGTTCGATGGGATTTACCTGCTAATTTCAACTGACTGATAAATTACTGATACGATGGGAATAACCTGTTAACATCAACTAAAACAACAAACAACTGGTTCGATGGGTTTAACCTGCCAATTCTCAAACTGACGAAAATACTGATACGATGGGAATAACCTGTTAACATCAACTAAAACAACAAACAACTGGTTCGATGGGTTTAACCTGCCAATTTCAACTGACGAAAATTACTGATTCGATGGGTTTAACCTGCCAACATCAACTAAAACGACAAACAACTGGTTCGATGGGTTTAACCTGCTAATTCAACTAAACGACAAACAACTGGTTCGATGGGTTTAACCTGCCAACATCAACTGAAAACTGATTGATTGGACTGATTAATGCTTAATACTCATATGATGGGAATATCTGCAACATCAACTAAAACGACAGACAAGCGTGGTGATAACGGCCTGTTCTGGTTGGATAACTGCCAACATCAACTAAAACAGGCCAAACAACTGGTTCGATGGGTTTAACCTGCCAACATCAACTAAACGACAAACAACTGGTTCGATGGGTTTAACCTGCTAATTTCAACTAAAACGACAAAAAATGGTTCGATGGGTTTACTGCTAATTTCAACCTACTGAATATTAACTGATACGTGTATAATGCCAACATCAACTAAACGACAAAACACGGGTCAATGGGTTGACCTGCTAATTCCAACACTAACTGAATATTAGCTGATACGTATGGGTATAACCTGCCAACATCACTAAAACGACAAACAACTATTTGACATGGGTTTCCTCCAACATCACTAAAACACAACAACTGTTCGATGGGTTTTAACCTGCCTCATTCACCTGAGACAAAGCAGAAACTGGAATTCGATTGGGATTTAACGCTACTGTCATTACTGAATCAACTAAAACGACAAACAACTGGTTCGATGGGTTTAACCTGCTAATTTCAACAATGACAATGCCAAACAACTGGTTCGATGATAGCCTGCCAACTTCAACTGACCAATTAACAACACGGTTCGATGGGTGTAACCAAACAATATCAACTGACCGACAATCAACTGGTTCTATGGGTTTAACCTGCCATCGTGTTCCGTCTTCATTCTAGTAATTGGTGCTCACTAATAATCTACAGGGTAATATCGAACTAACAACCAGGTCCTGCAAGTGTTTTCTTCACAACACATTGTCATCATAACTGTTTCCCATGACCCAATCAATATCAGACCCTTCTCCATGCTCATCAGAAACAACACACGGTAGGCGTACCTGGAGAACATTAGCATATTGTCCTCATCATCATGCCACCAAGGGTCGCACAGATGTATGCACAACACATGCACACCTGCCTTGCCATACTCGATATCAAGACTATTGTCTTCGTGTCCCATGCATACACCTGTCAACTTCGGTGCAGTGCAAACTCACGATCAATGGCACACCGACCATAAGTGTACTTGCACGCGTACTCAAGCCGTACTTCTAGAAAAATGCTCATTCACAGTTAGCTACAAATGAAATATAATAATACGCTAATATGTTAATTTTGCATTTGTTTGTTTCAAAGGTCTAAATACGAATATTTCGGTAGTGTGAAAAAAATATATAAATCGGATGCTGTATGACGGATAGGTCCAAAATTGTATACCTTGATTTGGATTGATAAAATGGTGTTTTGTTACTAATGGAACAATATTAATTTAATTGTATGATCGATCTATCCTTGCTTGAGAACGATCCAAGAGTTAAATTTACAAACAATTATGAATTATTTCCTATACACCTCCTTATAAATCTACGGCTATATACCCTAGCACTTGGTGGTAAATCTAGATTCTAGAATCTAGACCATTATCCAGTGTAATAGGCCTACGTATAGATCGTCCGATTTTAGCGCGAGTGAAGTGGATGCGTTTGTAAACCAACAATAGGTCCATTAAATATCAATTGTAAATCCTAATGTATGTTGGACTCCGCATTCACGTTGAAATCGCTTTATGGCCGATAAGGCTCATTCAAAAAGTGGTACATATTGGTAGCATAACCATATTAGTTTTAATCGATATAAGCAGTTAGTGAACAACCCATTGTTGAGAGCAAAATGATTTCTTATAAACAATTTTTTAATTACGATATAATTATTATTGAATGTTGTAAAACGTGGCTGTAAAATTGGAATGCTACTTTTTAGACATCGAAGTTTTGCTAATCGCTAATTGCTGCAAAAAACGAATAATAATATGATGAGTATAAATACCTACGGTAGTGCATACTAGCGCATTGACATCACGTGTATTGTATGGTATAGCTGGCTAGTCATCATGGTGTGTGTGATGTTTTGCACAGTACGCGTTATGCATAACCAGCAGCAGCAGGATCGTTTCGTACACAAAAAGACGCGAGATAAGAGTCATCCATCATTTGCTGAAATGGCAACACTATAGGCTATAACGTAAATTACCTTTAATTTTATACAGCTTTACTGAATTCTGATGTTTAAATTATTGTGATTGCAAATTTGAAGTTTTTCAGAACTTTCTTTGATTCTTTAAATTTGTGGTCCTCCTTTGTAAATCAGTTTTTAACTGAATCGGATAGACGTTAAATAAATAAGTATACATTAAAAAAAAATGTCGCTTATTGGAGAGCCAAAGACCGAAGGTATCAGATTGTCTTTATTTTACAAAATGTAAATGAATTAATAAATATTTTGCCAGGCAATACAAACATAGATAACAGCCAAACACTAAACCAAATCCTAACAATGAATTCCAAACAATAAAACTGTACAAAACAAATGCATAAACTGATGACTTAAAAAGTTAATGGTTATTAAATAGCCATTAAAGCTGTGCTTATTATTCATGAATGGGCGGGGGATTGGGGATAATATGATTTTGTATCCAAAATTCTAATAACCGTTTAAAAAGCAACAACATAAAGACGCAATGGATAACACCGCCGAATTGCAAATTTAACGCGATGAACCCCAAAGTACAATGGAGTTCAACATTGGTAAACATTTTATCTCCTTTTCCCCCTTGTAAATTAGTGTTTATAGCAGAATACAGGATACGCAGCCCATGTAGTTCTAATGAAAATTCGATGCATTACAAATATTTCTACTCCTGTTTTATCAAATTAGGTTTTGTATATGCTACACGTTTATATGCATGGTATTTGTTATTATAAAATGGTGCAATGTGCGTTCATGTCCTCCTTTGTAAGTCTGTAGATTTAAACGTAAATGAAAGTGATGGATAGAAATCAAATAGCCATTCACTGATATATATAGGTATCCGTATATCCAAAGAAATCCAAACCATTCATTACCGAAAGTATATAATTCCTAGGTGAATAATTAGGAATTTACACGTTGTTATTCCGAAAAGCTTACATTTTGTTTGCTGTTGTACTTTGCAAATTAGTCGCGAATAACTGCAATTCGCCAATTACGTTTCTGGTACCTTAATTTCGCAAGGTCACTTCGTTCACTTAAGTAAGTACCCGGCACTTGCAGTTATGGGTATGGCGTAGCGTAGAACACTGTAAGTGACATTCCTTGTCGCTATTTAAACTCGAGGGAAGAAGGAGATAAGCTGAATCCCACAGTCAGGAAAAACACAATGTTTACTACATAAGCCCTTCGCTACACTTGTTTTAAGCTTTTAGGCTTTATTCTGCTTAAATGTTGAATTAAGGCTTGTAATTAATTAGAATAAACACTATAGATTGCAGTTTTTTATTTGAACTATTTGTTGGGAAATGCGGTCGGTCAACCATATATACGATATATACATATATACCAAACCAACATTTTCACCAGCATTATTGGATCGGAATAAGAATGGTTGGAATACGAGGGGGGGAATATCCGTGTCAAACATTACTTGACGTCAAGCGACGTCAGCGTAGAGGGGCTACGCTTTCCCATTCCCGTTCACCAAAACGAATCACTTCTTCCAAAACACAACTAATGCTAGATTGGTGACCACAAAATGCCGACAAAAACGAGACGAGTGTCACGGATGGAATTTGGTGGTGAAGGAGAAAATAGAAACGTGTGTGATTCTAATGATATCACTCTAACCTTGAACCTTCTCCAACTTCTCCACATTATAAAAAAAATAGGTGAGGGTGATGTGCCAATGTGGTCTGATTCAAGGAGCGTAGCAAATACATCAATTTGCCTACTCATAGAAAAATAGCGAGAATGTTTTTATTTCACTAGGCCTACGTCTACCAAACGATTGGCTCTAGACCGAGTAAGCATATGTCGGTAGTCTCTATAACAAATAGTCGTAGGGTGAAGTCAATCGATAACAAACTAATCGAAATGAGTTTTCTGTATGCCTTGCTCTGTTACCCACAATGTAAAAACATGAACCTCATTGAAAGTGTGTTCTTGAAAGAGAGTGCCAGCCAAACACACGTAAGGCATATTTATTTTCTATCTATGCCTTATGTTTGACCTTACTCTACGACTTTTATCTAAATGACAGCCCTTTTCAGGTTTCGACAGTTGATTTTAGTCAAATTGTGCAAAAGAAAAAATTGTTTGTGATGAAGAATATTCAAATTTTCCACCATAACAGATGCTCTTGAAAATCCATCTTATTTTACATAGACAGGATTCGAACCCGTTCTATTCATGCACACCGTCACCACACCACATCAGCATTCAGCAACCGCGTGGATGCGGATTCTTTCATCAGAAGTCGAATTTGACGAATATATTGTGTGGAGGTACCCCCACCATTCCATTCCAAAGAATGTGTATACTATTACTAACAAAAGGAAAGAAAAACTGGAAAACTTCCATTATTAATTCGTCTACCATGTTGTTTTTGCCTTCAGCTATGATCTTATAATTTATACTTATGTTATTTTATTTCATTACTGTGACCCACTGATAGCCTTCGGACTTAGTGGAATAAGGTATGCTATGTATGTAATATTCTTGTATTAGTTCATTTTATTTTTGTGTTTGTTACTCAAATTTGAATTGGTTAAAAAGTAATTATAAATTACAATTTATATTGATGTTAAACTTCTCTAGGAATTTGCCTTGCAATCTGCATTCCGAATCTAGCCTGTAACTTTAGTATGTAATAATTTGCAATATGAATTTATGAATAACACACTAAATACCGTAAAATGGTATACATATTGCTCTAGCTGTGTTGGTTATATCGTACGGTATACATCGGCTTGGGGCAATGCTTCTCACTCACAATAAAAAAGTCTAAATTACAAAATAACATTTAAAAAATTACGAGTGCAAGAGAAATCGTTGATGGGAAATGTACGTCTCTGATTTGTATTTACTAGGCCTATTTGATGTTTTGCCAGTTAGGGAAATCTTTGTTTACAACCTGATATATCATATATCGAAGCATTATTTTGATATAAAATATAAAACTCCTATTGATCACAAAGCTTACTAGAGTTAAAAGTGAAGGAATGTACCAGGAGGTACCATTCTTCAACAATAATGGGAAGAGATCGTAAAGCAATTCTGTACCTTTATATTTTAATAAGATTTTCCAGAGATTAACAAATTATATACATTTATAGAGTTTAAAGAAGAAAATTATAAAGACATCTTTGCTCTGATTTTCATGTTTTTATGTTTTCAGGCATATCAATTAATAGTATTCTGTTCATTCATTCATTTATTCATAATGTCCAACTGCATATAACTATATCACATTTATTGTTTAGTATTTCGTTTATTTATTATTTATTATTTATTTCGTTTACTGTTTGCCTATTCGTGTTTGTTCAGTTAATAATTTGAAAATAAAATAAAAATTCAATTATGTCATTAGTGTTCAGAAGTGAATAATCCTTATCTTTAATAAACATAATTCCACAGATAAGTTTGTGGAAGGTCGACTGTTTTAATTATGTAAGGTAATGAAAAAACAAAATATATGTATGTAAAATAAAATAAATTATTGGGTGAGCGAAGCAAAGATTTCATTTCACTTACCGTGAGAAAAATTGCTCGGGTGTTTTTTCTGGGGTTTTCTGTTTGTTCGCTCTCTACCGGACAAACGGCATATATGCGATTTTGATAAAATTTCAGGGGGCCTTCGAAATCTCTGAACTTACATCTGCCAAGTTTTTTGGTACAATCGAAAAAATATTTCTAGTTTTTTAAATGCACACGGGTGGTCCCAGCCATTTGTGAAATTTCACTTATTTTTCACATTTGAAAATTGCAAATTTTCACATTTTTTCACATCTGGAAAATGAAGTTATTCACATTTTTTCAAACGGCATTTTCCTTGAATCCAACCCTCGATAAATCCAAGGGAAGCACACTCGCAAAGCGTAATATCCATTCGTAATGAGGTGGCGCGGGTAAACTGGAGCTGGATTCAAATTCGCCGAAGGTGGAAATTTTTTGGCGTTTTGATTTGTGCTAACGATTTGACGTCAATATTTTTAAAAAAAAGGTTAATGAATGCTTATATTGCATTACCAACTCCTTAAGTTTTTTAGGTACTGGTTGAGGTTCTGATTTTTCACATTTTCCTGCACAAATAGCGAAAAGTAGCACTTTTTTCACAGGTTTTCACATAGTGTCTAATTTTTCACATTTTTCACATAGGGACTACCACTGAATGCGATATTTTCGTGATATTTGGCCCGCGACCGGGCAAACGGCTACTCCATCCGATCTCGATAAAACTTTATGGGAACGTTCGAAATCACGGAATTAGATAGATTAGATGTTATATGATTTTGGGGACGATCGAAGATTTTTTAATCGTACTTTTAGGGCAACGAACACTTGTCTTGATGACGACGCTGACAATGACGCCATTGAAACAGTATTCATTGGAAAAAATAATCAACCATAAAAGCTCATCCATCAACGCGACTGAAAAACGCGTTTGCGAAGCGCCTAGTTATTTACAATATTTATATATATATGTTTTTGCGTAGGTTTTCTCTGATGTAGTATTAGACAAAATTAAAATTCTTGTAGATAGGGCGTTCCGGTTAAACGTTTGATTTTTATTTCTGTCTAAGTACTAATATTATGTTTTTGGTATTTTCTCTGATGTAATGTACAAAATGAATTTTGAGTTCGAGTTAAAATATTATTACCATTTCGATTATTATATTATTGTTATTAATTACTTCATCCCTCCGTTAAATTATATCCCATCAATTACAAATGTCAATCATAAATTTGCTAATGACAAAAAAAAGGTAAGGTAATAATACATATTAGTTTTTCATGATAGTGTATTGTATTGTGCATTGTAAATGTAATGAGAGTCCAGCTTGGCCTTGAAGACGATCAAAGTGTACATAAAATACTATTCACTGCGTTTGATCGTTTACGCTCTACTAATGAAGGCATGCTATTCAGGGGAATAGCTAATGAAGTAGATTCATACCTATAGCTAATTACGCGATCAAATTTACACGAGCACGTGCGAACACCACACACGTGAACGTGACCATTTAGCTCCGGATGGAGAGAATGTTTTTAAAAATTATATGCGCTCAAGGATTCGAACCCCAGTTCTCTCGTTTGCCTCTCCTCGGTTGCTCTCAATCGTGAAGATGAAAGAACAAACACGCGATGCTGATTGGTTGAATCCAAGACGCTCAGTAATTACCCATCTAACTGTGGGCTGTCCTGCCCTTAGGGTACTTATCACGGGCAATCGTGCGATAATGGGAATGAAAACAAATACCCCTAAGGGCGGATTCGACGCGCGCGGGAAGCGAGATAAATCGCACTGTGCCACCACCCCTCACCCCGCCGCTCCGCAGACAAGCCAAGAGATTTACAGGCCGAGATTTAGCCGCGTCAAATTGCTCGATGCGCCGCGAGAGGGGACCAACTGTTGCCGGCGAGGACTCGGGCCGTTACCCGCCACTAATTTCATTAGCGCCCGTAGTCTTCGCCCGGCTGGCTGGGTGCTTATTATTCCAAGGACACTCACGGATCCATCGAGTTCTCCTGTCTTGGGGAAAACCCGTGGATAAAAATAAACTATAATCCCGCATTAGCTATTAGGACCAGATTTATGAACCAGATCTAAAAAATCTGTTAAATATAGCAGGCAATCAGCAAACTTCAAGTACCTTGCCTGGAAGATATTTAAAATTTAATCTTGAATATTTTAAACATGTTGAGGTTATCTGATTAAATCTTAAATGTAAATAAGACGATCAATATCAAAACCAAGTACGTATCGTAACAAAAGAACAAGTGTGAATGTTTTTTTATCGATAAAACCGCGCTTAGCACAAGGAATTTATAGAAGTTAATCGTCGTTTCGATTACATGCTGTCAGAAGAGGGACGTGTAAAACTGTAAAATCGTCATTCAAATTCAATCAGGCTATTAAGTGTTTGAATCACACCACCTCTGAAAATTGGCTTTCAATGTTGAATCACAACATACCTACATATTTATTGTAATATACCGCGATTGGTACCGGTTATAACCACGATGACGACGATTATTTGTTAAACTACCCTTAAGTATGGCAGCATGCAAAACCAAAAACTACTTATTTGTGACCTAAAAGTGTTATTGATTTTGTACTAGGAAAATTGGCACTGTATAAGAATAATCAATTTGTATATATTTTTCTGCATATATTGCATTTTTAATTTACATATTTGACTACATATTGTCACCAAGCCAACATAAAAAACGAGTTCAACACACATTATATACCGTCTTTTTGGGCCGTGGAGTGGGGGGGGGGGCATGCGAATCCCCTTGGTACTATATTGCTAACACCTATAGTGCATAGCATTCGATTGAGACGGTGACTTTCGATAGATGCATTATACAGATGATGAACAGACGTTAAGCAATATCCAATCAACAATAAAATATTTTCTACCCCACATCGCCCTCAATATCGCGCACGCTAAATGCAGTCATACTCGGGTGGGGGTGGCGGACTGCGTGATGGTGTGGGAGCGCAGTCCGCCACACAGTTGAGTGTGCAATTGGATTAAATATATAATATAACCAGAACCTTTCTAGGCCTAATATGTGCTGTTTATAAAAGAGTGTCGTTGGTGAATGGTGATTCTGAAAATAATCCATAACTCAAATCCGGAATTGAAACGCCGACGTTGCTGGTTGTTCGATTTACACAGATTAGTTACACTGTTTGTGTAGGCCTATAATTTTTTCGGGTGCTATAAAATTGGTTAAATCCAACTGATGCAGTCCTACTTGCCTATACACGCAAAAATGAACTACGCTACGCTACGTAGGGTCTACAAAATTACCTTCAGGGCAAATAAAATAAAGGCTTTTGTAAATAGTAAGGTAAGGGCTATATGCCGTGCGGCTAGACATACTGGAGACTATAGCTTTTTAGTTTTTTGTTGAATGAATTACGTTAAATCTTTGTAGGTCTATACCCCTAGCATTTATTACTGTATTATTTTTATTATTAAACAATATAATACACATATTTAATATAAAATTAAATGCAATATTACAGTATACGGAATAAAAAAAATACAATAATGCAACTCAGTCAAATAACTTATTTTCAGTGGGCGGACTATATTGCAAAGCAGACTAAGGCTTCGGCGAGCGAATAGTCAATAGAAAACACCGACAAAACAATATCAAATTTATCTATCAAATTTTAAAAAAATCTCTTGACTGCTGGAGGACCTCAAACTCGGGAAGATGAAGTTAAATGATCATTGGGTATATAGGCCTAAAGTGCATTCCACAATCCACAGTGTTGGCGTGGTTTGGTAGCCAGTTATTTACTTAATTAACATAAGTTATTACGTTGTCACCCCTACATAAACTCCACACAGCATAATAGGCCGTAGGCGCCTAGCTGTCTGTATTTTTTGCGGAATCGCGCCTTTAAATATATGCCCCAGGGTAACAGGCAGTCAAACTTATATTTGCAACAAAAGCATGCGATTAGATACACGCTCAAATAACTTTGAATATGCCATTGCACAATATAATGGCCATGTAGGGCCTATAGTCTAGCGTGTCGGTTATGATAACATAATGTTACATGAATTTCAAAGAGTCGTGTATCGAGGAGGGCTAGGCCCTAGCACAGAACTTACAATGAGCTAAAAGTTTCTAAGTTTTAGATACATACTAGTATATAATATTGCAAGGTAAAATTATGAATCATGGTTTTATTTTCATACCGTGGCTGCATTCAGTCTCGGTTTGCTCCTAATATAATAAATAGAGGCATGAAAATTTAGCGTTTTAGGTTATTGATGCTAAATCAGTGAGTATAAATTCTTAAAAACGCTACAAAATGCTAAATTTACTGAAAATAAGGTTTACCTATACCAATTGAGAATTGGTTTAGCATTGTATTATAACGTTTAAAGTGATTACATTGAATTGAAATGTTCCTATACTAAAGCATAATTTGAATTCATTCCCCATTAAAAATACAAGAAACTTTTCACATTTGGGGTTTTGGTTTAAAGAAGAAAATTAATGCTACAAAATGCTAAATTTGGAAAGATCAATGCTAAATATTCAGAGTATAAATGCTATTTTTCATAGGTCTAATAATAAACAATTATAATGTTTGTTTACCTCATTAGGTGACCGGTAGCCCGCTGGTGAAGATCCAGCTCCGTCGTGTAGCTGTAGTTGAACAGTTCAAGGCCACACAGACACCCTCGTGTCTCACAACAATCACAACAAACTCGCACAGTCCACAGTCCAGTTCACGACACGCAGTTCTATGGCCCTCTCCGCTTAGCTATTCAACTTCGACTGCTAAGTGGTTAATCCCACAGAACACGTTTCGAATCCTTGCCATCCCTTTGAAACTCGTACAAGACCACGTGACTAGCCAGCTGCTACGTCAGCCAATCACAAGTAAGAGGCAGGACTCCCGATCATTACTCGTCTACTCGGGACAGTTCGGATTGGTCCGCCTCCCCCGGAACCCCTCCCTTTCTTATGGTAATGAGCAAAAACTTCATATCTTTTCAAAAATCCATTGTAATAAACCTTCAGGTGGAATCTGGTAGGGATGGAAAGAGAAACCCTTTCATGTGAAATGGGAGGTGTTTGGTTTTTTACCACAGTGACAAAAAGATACAAAAGACGCGTAGGCCCCACGTTGTTCGAAATGTTGAGTGACATGCGCCTTATGGAACACAATAAGACCCAAGTTGCAGACGCCCGCCATCGAAATCTATTGCCATTGTAACAGCAAATGGTTGAGTACTATGGGGCTTTCAAGAAGAACAATAAGGGAATCACCGTATTACGCCAAAGTGTCTGCAAGCCTTTACATTCGGGGAACGTGAATGGATCAATTAATTGAATCTCTTTATTGTTTGACTTGATTATGAGAGCTGGGGCTAACTACTCGATTCTTTATTCATATAAACCTAGAGTTCACAACACCTTATAACCTTGTTTGTTTGCTTTGAGTACACCTTACGCTTGCACACAACAATCAACCTGTCTGTCATCACAATTCAATCAACATGAAAAACTTTCATTTTATCCTACTGCTTCGTAATTAAATAATGGGCACCATAACAACTAATAAAAACTATAACTTATGATACAAATATAATAATAAGGCATAATTTAAAAAATATCATATTTAGAGAAAGACTGATTTTCAGTGGAGGACAAATATATGTAGATATATAAATTATAAAAACAAAACTTGTGCATATAATATAAATGATGCGTGGAAATACGTCAATAAACTATGTTAACAATATGTAACTAAATATTTTTATTTCACCGTCGTTAGAATGTATCTATGATTTATACCGCCTTGTTAGTTTAAAATTATAATTTATGTCAGCATTGTGTGATATGTATTCGTTAATTCTTTTAATTCATTCATAGGCCTACCTGCTTTTTATTAATATTTGTTATATTTATATTGAAACTCTTTTCTGTAAATGACCATACTGTTCGAATAAACCAAAATCAAAATCTAGCTTTATTCAAAATTATTGATCGTTTTATGTATTGTTTTATGTTAGTATGTCTATGATTGTGAGTTGAACGCCGACTGTTATTTGATGTATTCCACCAATATCAAAGAAACCATTAACAAAGGCTAGTATATTCACAACGTTTGTTAGAGACAATATACAAAACAAACATCACGTTTTTTTTGTTTTTACATTTTGTCTCACCTCGATATGAGAGGAGTTTATTATATTATTAAACGAAAAAAAAAGATTTTCCGAAACCGTGTCCGCGCGAATTTGTTCGTTTGCCGGTACAAACTTTAAAAAAAAAATACCGGTTATCTAAAAAAATCTAAGAACATACCAAAGTGTAAAATTCAATGTTTCTCTTTTTTAAACCGAAGAAAAACAGTCAAAACATTATTATGTGCTATATGTAATTTTAGTTTAAAATTATATTAAAAATACAATATTTGCCGTGCCACATCAGAGAAAACTAAAAAAATGTTTTAGTGTTCAAATAGTGCAAAGTTTCAATTTCATTCACTATTTTTTTTTTACATACGTAGTTGCTTACTTTTTTGTTGTGATTTTCACCCTTTTCCCCCATCCTCCCCTTCCAATACACTTTTTGTAGGTGTGTGGACTGTGGAGAAAAATTTAATATAAATTCGGTTGCTAATGATGAACATTACCATTTACTATATTTTATTTTATTTTATTTATTTATTTATTTATCTATTTATTTATTTATTTATTTATTTATTTATTTATTTATTTATTTATTTATTTATTCAATTATTTATTAATTCATTATATTTATTTATTTATTTACGTATATATTTTTCAGTTATAAAAACTGATTTACAAAGAAGAACAATAAAAAGAAAACTAATTACAAAAATGCAATATTGAAAGTAATATCACAGATAATAGAGTACACCACGTAGTGTACTCTGTTATCTGTGGTAATATTGCAATGCAACAATAATGCAATCAAGTAAAATAATAATTTTGATATAACATTCAAATTGTATATTAACAACAATAAAAGTAGAATTAATTAATGAACCAAATATGAAATAGGAAAAAAGAAAAAGAAAAAATGAAAAACGGAAAGCCCTCTTACGTAGACCCATAAATTTAAATGTGTTTTGTCCTTCAAAAAAAAGTATTGATCTTTCCCTGATTTTTCTAAGGATCGATAGAAACGTTTTACATTTTTATTAAATTCAAGCTGATTGAAGCTATAATTCATTTTAGCAATGCCTATTATTTTGGAACTGATATAAAAGATTTAATTTTGACATAATGCATCCTTCATCCTAGTTGAACTAATTATACAATCGTATGTAGCAGTACATTTCTGTGACTGTGTAATATGAAAAATGCAATGAATACAATTATGCAAGTACTTCAAATTTTATCCAATAAGTAATTATTCATGCCTTTGAATGTGAAAAAAGAAAAATTATAAATGAAAAACGAAAGCTCTTTGGTGACCTAAATTAATGTGTTTTCGCTTCAAACAAGTATTTAATCTATAATCTGATTTTTCTAAAGGATCGAATAGAACCGTTCTTTACATATTTTTATTATATTCAAGCTGATTGAAGCTATAGATTCATATACAAATCGCGGGCAATATAATTATTTTGGGAGTGGGCATATAAAAGATTTTATTTTTGACATTATGTCATCCTTTCATCCTTGGTTTGTACTAATTACTACAATCGTAGTGTATGCATGTACATTTCATGTGAAAGTGATAATATCGAAAAATGCAATGAATGACCGACATTATGCGAGGAGCTTTATAACCTTTTTATCCACAAGTATATTCATGCCTGTTGAATGTTGGAAACAATCTGATTATTGAAAACACGTGTTTGGTTCCAAGAATGGTGTTGGGAAATGGGGAATGAGGCTACCGTTCGTCTTCATCCCTTATATCGGCGGCGGTGGGAAAATTGGCTGTTATTCTGAAAGCATTTCACATCATTGGCTCGTCTCTTACTAAGGACTAAGCCATAATGACGTAGCGTCGTGTTTCCGGCTTGGGAGAAATATTTCAACTCAAACACATTTTAATTTTAATCTTGTAAAACAGAATTTTAATGTGAATACCCATTTATGTGCAAGCATGAATATGCTTTGGTATGTTTATTTATTTTTATTTATTTATTTATTTAACGTCTATCCTATTCAGTTATAAAAACTGATTTACAAAGGAGGACAACTAATATAAACTACATTTAAGTACATATTTGAAATATTAGCATTACAACAACAATGCATTTAAACACAACAATTTTGCTAACAAATGAAAATAATATAAAATGTATTTAATTAATGAATCAAATATAAAAAAGGGTGGGGAATGAAAAGAAAAGGTAAAAAGGAAAAAAAAGGAAAGAAAAAAAAACATTAAAAAAGAAAAACGAAAAGAAAATAACTGATTTATTAGACGATCCCACTCAAACTTACTACTATAGCCACTGCGAGTTATATGTTGTCATTTGTCATTATTTTGTTGTATACGTTCCATACGGATAAGCAAAGCACCCACCCCCTTGTATCCAATACTGTTCGACCTATATATTATTTTACTTCTCTCTCTCTCTCTCTCTCTCTCTCTCTCTCTCTCTCTCTCTCTCTCTCTCTCTCTCTCTCTCTCTCATTTACTCTATCTATTCATATATTTTTAAACGAGTTATTCTTACTACTTTCTCTTCTAATCGTTTTCTAGTTGGTACCCCACTTGGTACAATAACCTACAAAGTAAAATTTTGGAAATTTGCCCTTAAGACCCCTGCCCGGCATGCGTTTTTTTTTTGCGAATTTCTACTCTTTTATATATAAATTTAAGAATATGTATAGAAAAACTTTTTTTACAACTTTATTGGTACTATGGTCATTAAAAAAGTAAAATTTTGAATTAGACCCAAACCTGCCTGGTGGTTTTTTTGTTGTGGCAGCGAAATTTGATATGTTTATAGGCCATTTGTTAAGTAAAAACCAAACTTCTTTTACAATTTGTATATAGTCATTTAAAATTACTACATTTGATCGAGAAAACCGATCACTGTTCCACTCGTCATACCATGGTATATTCGCCTGGTGGCTGGCAGCGAGCCCGCGGACTTCTCCATGGCCTCTTGTAAGAGTTTTCCATTTGTGGGGCTAAAGTAAAAGCCGAACGTTTAATTCTGTTAAAGGGGTTTATTTTGTTTATTACATTGCATATTTATCTCGTCGAGTTGACAGGAAAACCATTGTATTGTACAAATTAAAAATGGATTTCTTCTATCATAGACCCTATTTATGTTCCTATCGAGTCCCGAACCCAAAATCCGAAGTCATGCCATATATAATATGTTTTGCATGGTAATTATTATGTTATTTAAAACATTTTAGTAAATCAGCAACTCTTAAATATACAACAAAACAACGTTTTGGGGAAAAAAGTTGCTATAATTATATGTACTAAAATGTTTTAAATATTGTAAAATGAACAATCCTAATTTACTAAACTAAAATTATTATGTTATTGAACTGTCAGGTCATTATGTCAGATTTCAAATGATTATCGCAAATCGGCCTTATTAGTTTTTGGAAGACCAATAACTGACAAGGGTCACTTTCAAAATGTCTGCATCAATAACTTTGAATATTGATTATGCCGATTTATGTTATTTTGTCAATGTACCTCACTCTCAGTCACCGATTAAAGCTTTGTTGAAGGAAGTGAAATATTAATCATAAATTGAATGTATCGGGCATGTTTCGCAACCTCAGCATGAAAGGCTATAATCTCCGTCTATAGAGTATAGAACCTATATAAGAATCTGGGCCCTGGGTTGAAATTGAAAATATGTTTGTAATAATATACAAATATTTAATATATTGTCGTCATGTTATGTGTCAGTATTTTTTGGCCATTGCCAGAGTGAATAACAAGTTGTGAGGTCTAATTGGTAATCACCAAAATCATCCAGAAAACCTTGTTTGAGTTCAGGTCACACAACACATGCAGTATTAGTCAATCTTTATGGGAAAATTGTTCAGGGGACCAATTAACCATTTCACACCCTTTCTTTTCTTCCCCCCCCATCCCTTTTTTATTTGATTCATTAATTAATAGATAATAATTAATATCCTTTTTGAATTTATTACCAAAATTGTTGTTTAATTGCATTGTTGTCGTAATATAACTGTTTCAAATATTTACTTCACTGTAGTTCATTGTTGTGTCTGCAATCAGAGTCTGCATATATGTATTTAGTTGTCCTCCTTTGTAAATCAGTTTTTTAACTGAATAGGATAGACTTGAAAATATAAATAAATAATTTTATCAAATACCTTTATTAAACTAAACTTTAAACCTTCATAAATTAAATGTTGACGAAATTTTGATTTTAATATTCAGAGAGGTATGTATATAATTTTAGGTAATTAACGCACGTTTTACTTATCCTTTACTTGTTGTTTTCATATTTGCACAGTTATGTTCGTTGTTCGTTAATAACCATTAGTTAGCATTTTTCGCCGAGTTTGATTTTTTTTTATCAATTCTGATTGATCATCACGTAATTTCACACCATTATAATTTACATCTCAAATGTATGGCCAACACCATTACAATTATTAAAATCATCCACGTGACTACGAGTAAAACATTTCAGCAGTTACATTCAAGTCACTACTCCTAAATTGGCTGCCAGTGAAAATATAATAACAGGTTTTGGACTTGGCTTTTGATTGTTAAAATTTGCGTTTGTAATCCGCGTGGTCTAACTATAAGGACTAAGGAGAAGGAATAACGTTATAAAAAGTATAGATTTTCGCTAATAAGTCTCATATTAATTTGTGAACGCGGTGATTTATAGGCAGAGTAAGTTTAAGATGACAGTGTTGAGGTGTGAGTGAGTCCAAAAGACATTTTTACAAGTTTTGATAAAATATTGAGAAATGTGAACCCTGCCAATTGTTTGTATAAATAAATAGATTTAGATTCAGAGTATGCACAATCCAAAACTGACGTGCAGGAGGAACTTCCTAACCTATACCCAGTCTACGCTCACTTTCCCAATCCATCCAGCGATAGGTCTTTAAAATTGAGAACCGCTGCAGGTTGGCCAAGATTCACTTACGGATGACGTCCTCATGCCTGCATCGACCAGGCTGAATTGGAATTACAATTTATTGTGGTCTAAAGTCAACCAACCGCAAATTAAACCTTAGACCTGTTTGAAACAGAGATTATCCCTAGGACAAACTGGCCACGCCTAATTTCTATAAGTTACTAGGGAGCGAAGCAAAAGTAAATGTATGATGCACTACTTGTCTGTTCACCTGTCCATCCTCTGCGTGTGTCTCGTTCATGATAAAAACTGTACATGAACTCTCGATTCGTATGTGTTTTTTTTGTTTACATTACTCTTCAACAAGGATAAACATCTCAGTGGAATCTCTATATACCAGGCACCTCTAGTTGCTCCGAAGCAAGTAAGCAGATGCTGACGTCACCGGCGGGTGGATTGAAGCCAATCAGCTGTCCCCGATTTAAAATGCTGATCGCTCATTGGCCCGCCGAAACCGCGCGCATCTGCTTTCTTGCTTCGGAGCAACTGTACTGAAATTTGGATACTCACGTTCCAATGCTTGTGACATATAATTATGTGCATGAGTAGTTGAGTACCTTGGTTCCTTGGTTATTGCTTGGGCTTTTTAGTTTTTACAAATTACAGTCGGGGAGGGGAAGATATATATCAACACCAGGAACAGAGAAAATATATCAAAAATACTGCATCATACTAATTATAATACGGATTAATATCTAAGCGAGAGTGTTATCTAATCTAATTCAAGTATCTCACAAAAATATAATTATTTGTACGGGTGGGTTCTCTTATTAAAAATTCAAAATAGCTTATCTTTAATTTGCCTACCAAATTATTCAGCACTAATTGCATTACGCGATTACTTACAAAACATATATAGAAGCTTGCTTCCATGTTAATTGTAATTCATTGACATGGTAATCTTCAAACACAAGCATTAAAATATAATTTTCATTTATGGTTGTAGTACAAAACTTGCTTTGTTGCAACTTGCAACGTTCATAAAAAGTAGGGTATAGAGACAATAATACAGAAATAGAGTTCATACTTTAAAAAATGAAGATGTTTTAGAGCATTTTATGGTAGTGCTAAATGTGTTTTGTGTAGTGAGGTGGAAGGGGGTATCACCTCAGGTAGCTAAGCCTGTGATGGCGTAAACAACATTCATACAAGGCGAGGAACACCGTGTGTCAGCTCACACAAATCTTTCAAAAGTCTCCGTTCAAAATGCCAGTCTTGATTAGCTGGACAATGCGAGCCGCCTGCCTATTAGTATTCACTTCTTTATGCTACGTTCTTTATTCATATTCTTAAGACAGGTCATATAACTTGAACGGGGGCCATATAAAACAGAAGTAGAAAACAGGTTCGGTCGGAGGGTTTCTTTTATCTGTAATTTACATATTATTGTAGTAGAGGGATCGTGATTTGCTGAGCCATAAATGTTTCCTGCGCAATTACAACCCGAAAAACAGCTCTAAATGAGAAACAGCTGAACGCAACAATCAATTAGGCTGGCTGGCTTGATATGTTATTGTTTTTACATGCCCTCAGACACACACTTGTATTGCGAGGAATATGTATTTATTTACGAAAAATACTGTTTATTTTATAATACATTAGGATATCTTTATAAATACTAATGTCAGTAAATAAACCAAATGTACAGTGTACCAATACGTAACACCAATACAACTTATCAACCTCATTGTTGCCAGTTGCCCCCTCCCCTCCCCTCCATCGTTTAGGCGGAGGCCCTATATTGAGAGGGGAAAGAGTACACACACAATAAAGTTATTGAAGATCGATCGATAAAAACGGCCGGTCGATGTATTATAGACATACTTCTTTTATTTTGAATCTATAAATCCTTCCGTTCTTCTTTTGTGTTCTTGAAAACACTATACTATGAATAAAATATCGTAAATAAAGTTTTATTATTATTTTATATTTTATCGGTATCAACCGTTTATAATATTAAAAAAATACCACGCTTTCAGTATCACACATCTTACTTAGATACACTAATATTTTTCAGTCTGCTAGTACATTACATCCATGGGTTGAAAGCCATCCCCATGAGTGTAAACCCCGCATTGAGGTCAATTCGTAGGCATTGTCGCTATTCAGTGAAACCAATCTCGTATAAAATTAGGCTTATCTACCTTCGGGGCCCATTGTCCATTCTCCGTCTGTTTGGTGTAGTTTTCGGGCGTCGGACGCGTCGTTTAGAGCGAGTGTACTCTTGAGCCCAGGTGCAGGGCGCAGGATTACGAGGTGGGTGCAGCCGCTGAATAAGATGTTCTACTACTGATCTCTTCGGCCTGTACAAAGGGATCATAAGAATGACTGACCCTTGTGCGGGTGCTTCACTACATCTCCAGGGAACGTGGATGACATCTTCGATTCCACCGACAGAGACTCGAAAGCAAAGGGGTCGCCTCCCTTGCCTTGCCCTTACAGTAAACTGAACTCTCCCAAAGAGTACTGTGCGAAGAATGGCGAAATTTATCCCACTGGCCTTCTGTACTGTTGACCCTTAGAACGTTTGTGAAGGAAGAATGTGAAAAATGCCAAGAAAGTGGTTCAACTTCAACTTCAACCCTTTATTGGTCAACCCTCTTGGCACATCCGGTATGATACCGCCAAGGTCATAAAACGCTTTTGTAGTAAAAACTCAACATTGTTGAAGATTCTCTGAAGGAACTTGTGGATATGTTGTTCATCATGGACGTGGCGGTATTTTTAAGAATCACATTTTAAAATGTTCATTATTATCTGTTATTGATTTGTAAAATTAATGTATGGACAACACATGTCACTTCATTAATTCATTTATCACTTCACTTATACTACGTACGGTACGGTTAAATCTAAAGTACAGATACAGTCAAAAATCTCAAAATAAAAACACTTTTCAAGCCTTCATTTGAAACAAAGATCAGCAACAGCAGCACACTACAAATTTGTGTATACATGTACGTGCACCATACCAGTATAGCGCCGGAGCCGGAGAGCAGAGGGGGCAGTCCCCCCCCCCACGAAATCAAGGGGGGCAAGACAATGACTATAGTTTTAGTTTTGCCCCCTCAATATCAAAGAGCGTCGTTGTTGAAGTGGCAATATTTATTATAATAATAATAATAATTATTATTATTATTATTAATGGTTAAGACGCTCACCTGGAATGTGGGAGACCCGTGGTTCGAATCCCGTTTGGGGCGGACTTCTTTAATTTCTGAATTGTACTAAATAATAATAATAATAATAATAATAATAATAATAATAATAATAATAATAATAATAATAATAATAATAATAATAATAATAATAATAATATAATAATAATAATAATAATAATAATAATATAATCTCATAATAATAATAATAATAATAATTCACATTTTAAACTTTCGCGGCCCGTTAATATTAAATCAAACGTGTATGAGTTTCGGGTTATTTCGCCGCGTCGCGAGTAAACATTATACGTACCTCGACGTTTCGTTACCTCTGTGGGTAACATATTCATGAGAACTGAGGCTGATTAGTTTGCTTCAGCCTCAGCCGAACTTCGATCACGATCGATCGCTTAGGGGGGAGCGGTATTTACAAAATACCGTGCAAGTGTGGCCAGGCGTACATAGGGCAAACGTGTAGGACTGTCGCCACAAGGGTCAAAGAACATCGACATCACTGTAACTCGTTGAGAGAAGACTTGTCGGCTGTTGCCAAACATGCCGTCGATAACATCAGCAATCCTGACCACGAGATACTTTTTGATGAAACCCGAATAATATGCAACGAACCTGCCCTATGGCCACGCCTAATCAGGGAGTCAATAGAAATAGCCAAATCACCTAACAACTTCAACGGTGACGTAGGCGGCTATAAACTGAGTAACTCCTGGGCCCCAGTCATCAAACTAGCATCCCGACGCCACAAGGAACTACAACAACTACAACAGCAACGTCAACAACACAGAGAACAACAACAACAACAACAACAACAACAACAACAACAACAACAACAACAACAACAACCGCAGCTACCACTACATCGACGACAACAAAAACAACAACAACAAGTGTTGACGTCATCCTCTCCAACCAGGGGAGAAAACTACCCCCACTCCACCACGTGTGCCACCCCAGCCAATCAGAAGACACCGCCACGGAGGAGTGTTCGGCTGAGGCTGAAGCAAACTAATCAGCCTCAGTTCTCATGAATATGTTACCCACAGAGGTAACGAAACGTCGAGGTACGTATAATGTTTACTCGCGACGCGGCGAAATAACCCGAAACTCATACACGTTTGATTTAATAATAATAATAATAATAATAATAATAATAATATTTGTAAACTGGCAATTATGTGATCTTCACAATTTTATCAATTCGTTGTTCTCCTTTGTGTTCAGTTTTTGTAACTGAATAGAGTAGACGAGCCTCTAAATAAATAAATAAATATATAAATAAATATATTTTAATAAATCGACGAAAGCACGCTAAAATGTAGTAAAATTACACAATTTGCAATGTTAAAAATTAAAATAAATCTGGTGCCACTATCTGGCGGGCATCCACCCAGACAGGTGACCGAGGATACATAAATTTCCCGAAACATTTGTTACATGGACAGTTATCAAAATTTATTATTGATCCCCCCCACTACCAAAATGCACTTCCGGCACCTCTGCACGTACAAGACTGTATCAAGTATCAACATTTAATGATTCTCCGATTTACCAGTATTTTGACCAACTGACCTAAAGCGTCACAACGGAGAGTCAGAGCCTTCACTCCACTGTCCCAAAACTATTGTTGTAAACTAACCCGAAACAACAAGAAAATATGCAGTGTAGGCCTACCATGTCTCTGAAATGACGAGAACAATATTCGGGTTTGTGTTCCATGATGCATAGTAAATAGTGTCAGACGAAGTGTGTTAGCCGGTTGGTCATTCAACAAGAGAACACATTTCGTCTGGGATTTTTATTGTGTAAAACAAAAAACAATATACAATTTGACAAAAAATACTAATATGAAATTCGAAATTAAAAATATGTCGATGTGAGTGATTGTGTTGATTGGATTGTGCTGTTCTCAGTTGCAAATTACGTGTTTAAACACGATATTTCTATCGGCTAAACGTAGTTGTGTGACTCGTTGGTCTTGTGGTTGGCGTCTCTGCTTTCAATGCAGAAGGTCCAGGGTTCGATTCCCGCTCTGGGCAGAAGTTTTTAAACTTCTAATTGGGCATCAGTTCTTATCTTAGGAATTAGTAAACGGTGACTTTAGAGCCGTCCTAGCAACGGGGCACATAATAAATTCAAAGTTGTTCTAAATAGGCCTTGTTGATTCTGGCGTTGATCCGCGGGTGTTCGCACTGTCCATACCACTGATTGCTATAATATATTTACTATTAAAAAGTATTGGTCTTTGGTTGGTTATCGCCCACTCGTCGATTGCGTCGGGGCCTACAGAGTTGGCTCAGGCTCTCAAATCAGTTATATGACTGAGTGAGTAGACTCTAAATACGAATTTATTTATTTATTTTATTAAAAATATCAGCTTATGTCCCACTCCCATGCATAGCACAGCGCATCCCTTTCACATGTCAACTTTCCTTGGAGCGAAATAGAGTTGTCGAGTTCGTGTGTGCACATTCAGTAAACATGCATTCAACTAATGCGAAAGAGATCGCAAATGTCGGATATATTGAATAACATACAAAGCACTTAATACGATTGACTTAACAATGCTGTATTCAATAATAGAAATGCAATGGGACTTTTATGAAACCTTTATTAGGGACACATTTTGGCGTCAATCTACACAATGCTATTCAATAGTAATAATATAATGCTTTGCATATATGAATAATGTGTAGAAAAGGGTTGTGCATATGGCAACTGAACTAAATCATAATTCGGTTGAAAATAGAGCGCTGATTATACAAAGAGTGTTGCAAAGCACCTGCATATTATTAATTCAAATTTCTGGTCTCATTCGATCGGGAGGTGTGATCAAAAATTACAATATCTATAATGTGTATTATGAGCAAACAAAATTATTCGCGCATTTATAAACGTGAAAAAAATCATAAATGAAAAGGATGTAATTCATGCCTTAATATTGCTCTACAATGTGACATGCAAAGCAAATCAATTCGTTCAGTACTCTTCTTTTGAATTGAAGAACGACAGACACCGTATATAAAAAATGTTCAATCGATTGTGGTTGGAACATGCGTAGCTAAAAAATCTCCATACGGTTGACACGTCTGATAGCAATGGCATGACTAAGTTTGAAAGGGCGAGTGAACTTCTTTGCGCCCCCAGAAGAGAAGGTATGATTGTCCCCAGCAAAGTGGCAGGCAACTGTAACCGACGCATTACCATTGAACGCAGGGAGCACATAGCGTTTCCTGTCTCACGCACACACAAAACGATGCGATTGACCGCCACTCTCTTACGCCATTCTACCCCACTATAACGTCGTGTTGTGCAACCTTATACAAAGATGATCCCCTTTATTCTAAACTAGCCTTACACTTTTCTTCGTAATGTTGATATATTTCTAGCGCATTGTGTGAGAGTTGAAATCCACCCTCCCTCTTCAATTGGCAAGACATCCATTCACCAAGATCTAGGAAGCTTATTCCAATCTTTTTCTACCTCGCTAGTCATGAATGGACACTTGTTAGCTGGGGTGGGTCACACAAAGCGAGTGGCTTATATCATCGCGCGACTTTTTCTTCGAGTCCAACTCGGGTGTGTGTTTAGGACGCAAATCAGAATCAGCTCCATCATGAAACAGTTCCCATTTATTTGTACCTATAATCGTATACAGTGAGTGGGATAATATCATAGAAGGAACCAGGCTTAAAAAATACTTTTCTCCCGTGAAAAACACGAATCCCTTCAGCTCCTTTACATCTCGTTCGATTCGAGGAATGGAACAACTTTTTGAAACGAACTGGTAACTGAATGAACCTTTCCTATACTTCTTTTGTTGGCATTGTGCGCCTGTCCTTCTTACGTCTATCCCAGCTGTTAGTGGAGAATGCAGGGAGAAAGATAGGGGAACAGTGAACGGGCAAGAAGAATTTTTGTATCCGCGCATTGTTTGTCACCATTCAGCTCTCACACACTGGACACAGCGTCCAGCTTGCCCATTCAAGAGATACTCGAAGCGCGGGCATCCAGCAGTCACACTCGTTCAATACGCCTATGCCTTTATCTCCATGTTTGTACAGCAGGCATTTTACATTTCCGTTTTCTAATCTTGATCTAAATTATAATTACACCGCTTTTGCAAATCTCTCTCCTGAGAAGACTGAAGAGGCTCCTTTGTCTGTGGTGTCGTCCACCGCGCCCCACGACAATCAGCCCCCCTCCCCCGGCCCCCAGGTCCCCAGCCGCCACTCCATCCCCAGCCAGAAGAAAATCCATCACCGCGCTTCAATGGAGAGAATACAGCCTCTTATCAGATTTCCCTGTGAATATATTCAATCATTGCTGTATTAATGAGGAATATCGTCAAATGGAGTGTCAGTTACACTTGACGGAATTGAAAAGTACTCTGTTGGAGGGATTCCATAGAAACATCCACTTCCTCTCAAATCACACAATCATTCTCTCTTCGTTCACTCTCTCTGGACAGCTTCCTTTGAGTGGCCGAGTCTACGAGACGGTCTCGCTCCTAGCTGGTGCAGAGCCCGACGATTGTTTGTGCACCTACAGAACCCCCGGCCGGCCGACCGATGCATGTTAATGATGCAGCAGGAGGCACGTCACTTGCAGATATGTGCGTTGAATGGTCTGATTGCACACACTCACACATGTGGCCCATTGTAAGGCGTGGTTACATTGTGCGCGGGAGTAGAGAACGTGGTACTGTACGCACCGCGAGAGAATGGCATTTCAGGAAGCGACGTGGTGTTTTGTGCTCGGGTGAGCGCCTGAATGGAGGTATGACAGTGTTGGATTGTGCGGCTAAAGCGTGCATGCATTAGTGTTGAATGACCTGCACATTGGTTTTTGCTTCTATTCAGAATAATGGCAGCTGGATGAATTGCCGCACAGGTAACGAATATTGAGTAATGCAAGGGAGGGTAATGGTGGCAAGCTAGGGGAGGGACAGCAACAACAGGGAACGACAATGGAAATTGAAGCTTTGAATGGGAAACTACTCACAGCATTTGATTTGAACACAAAACTAAAAGCAATTAATTAACAATATTGTTAGGAGTGCTGGTGTGTGCACTTTGTCACCGTGTAAAATCTAATAATTCTTTGGTTTTACCCAAAACGTATTTTATGAGGACTACAATTTTGGAAAACCTAAGCTAATGTAGATTTAGATTACAATTAAATAATTCTTTGAAAATGATGAATTTAAGAACGATTTCTATGGCAGTGTGGAAGTTGTTAGAAATTATAACAGTAAAGTTGATTTATATTGATAAAGACTGTTGTTGACTGTTCTGTTTGGAATTTTGATGTGAGATATCGGATGCCACGAATCACGATCATGCTCGGCTATGTACGGGCGGGGCGTGAGAGGTGATACAGCCGAAAGGGAAAGTGGTTTGGGGGTATCAGCAACTACTCTTTCAGATGTAAATCCACTGAGTAGGGTTTGAGACAGAGAAGAAAGAAGCAGCAGGAAATGAATCAAAGGCGAAGAAACAAAAGATAAACAAAGGGTATTGGCATAATACGATGACATGACACTTCTTGTATTGGTGTAATGTAATGTGTGAGTGGGGGAGGGTGGGAGAGATGAGTGAGATCTTATTTTGGGCACCTCCCTTCCAACACACATCCGGGCTACGCGGGTGAAGGGCCCTCTCGTCCTCGAGTCTCGACTGCATAGCAAGGACACCACCCTAACTCCTAGAATAACAGGGGCGTAGAAGTGGTGTGGGGGATGATTGGGAGAAAACTCTTAATCGAAACGAGCAGGGTTTTCTATTATTAATCGTAAAAAAGCTCTCGATAGAAAATCTTAATCTTCGCACTACTAACTATAAGCAGAATGTGTAAAAGAATAATTTATACCAGCCCCCCCTCCCCCCCCCCGCAAGATTTGTTCCGAAAACCGCTTTAAAATATTAGGAATGAATGAACATATTGACACGGATGAGCAGGTAGTGTAGGCTGTAGGTTCTAGGTTTAGACAATCCAGCATGATTGAGATTGACTTTTGAGTATAGATGTAGCTTAGACTTTACAAAAAAAGTTTCAAGCTTTTTGTGCCACATACTCAAACATTGAACACACCCTAGTGTCTGCCTAGTGTACTGACTGCAATTAATTTTTCAGTTGTACGGTGTGCATGACTGGGTGTCTAACATTCTGAAGTAGGGGGGTCTCAGAAAAAAAACAAGGGGGGGTTCTCCCATCCCCTCTTCCTACACGTCTGTGAACAATATAAAAACAAGAAAACCATTTGTGAATTAATTACTTCATAATCCACGATACAGGTTTAGCCATTTTGATATCTATATGTTAAATACTAGTGATCTCGAATCTCGATATAGTGTGATTCAGATAAGGTGGCGGCCGTCAAGGTCAAGCGAGAGCACGGACGCCAACGTTGAGAATTTACATACAACTGGCATTAGGTAGGGCCTACCGTATTTGGTCATGTTATCGTGATATTTTATCACATAAATCAACATTTTATAAGCTGTGAATAAAGTAGTTCGTCCCACAGAGTCAGTATTTTAGCGAAATAATGATTTTAAGTAATCATGATTACGAAAGTGTTTTTTGCCTTGTTGGTTATGCTGTGTCCAAAGTTCCAGCTGTTTATAATGCCAACCTCGCCAGATGTGATGTCAATGTTTAGGAGCATCAAAATGTCTTGATTTTATTCGTACACTTCATAAATACTTTATTTTTAGGATATATTGGGCAAGGCTTGGCTTTAAAATAGTCGTGTTTTTCTCCGAAAGCAGTTTTTGAGATAGTTATTTTATTTACTGTTTGCCGATCCTGTGGCCATAGTGCGTGGACGACAGTGCTGCGATCCCTCGGCGACCGCCACCTTATCTGAATCACACTATACTCGTATGACTGGGTTCATAGCATGACGTCTGGGTCAATGTCATGATAAGCTGCCACGTGGTATTAAAAAACAAAAATCTGCCTGCGTTGCCCAGTAGCTATAGCCTTGAGATGGCTGCACAAAATGAAGGCCTATAACACAATGTGTGGTCTTGTATCCGACTCCTCCTCTTCGTTCCCCTGGTAATAACTTCCAGCACACTCCCAGTTCCAGTAGCAGTTGCTGCTGCCTTATCTTGTATCGTAGAAACTGAGCATGTTGTGTGTGAGTCATTCGTTTGGAGGTACCACAAAGGAATGTCTTTTTTATATACTCGTCGTGCGGCGAACACTGTTAAATGTTTCTTACGTTTTGGATGAACAATGCTGTGGTACAGTCTGTTTTTCTGGGTATTATTTATACCTTGTTATTACGTTCTCCGACTCCGCGGTGGCATCATACGGTTGGGGCTCCACTCTCAGGGAGTGCGTGGGTTCGAATCCCTCACAAGGTGAGGATTTACCCTCTTCTTCAAACTGTCATTACTCACCCGATTTCTCACTTTACTCACACACGCACAGGGCACACGCACATACTTCAAGTCATATTTACTCATAGAGTTTACAGTTATTAAATGTTATGTTATTAACATGATTGTGTACTTATTTTGTGGGGCGTCCGGCGTATGAAATATTTTGTGGCCACAATTTTTTTTAAATACATATTATATAATATTTATGAAATGCAAGAAAGAGATATACGAAATACTGATCACCATTAAATATTACATAAAAAATACACTTAGTGTGATCATATCAACTGGAACGTTAAAGCTGTAATTATCGTTGGGATTCGTTTTGAATTCTTTTTACCTTTATATTTAAAAAATAAATCAAATCAAATGTTCTTGAAGAGGGGCGATTACCAGCCAAGATGGAACCATTAAACATCGGACTCAGACTGTAGTATGTAATTCCGAATTTCATAAATAATATGATGCCATAAATATTCCATCGCCATAAATAAAATATGTGATAGCACACTTATGTATAGTTTCACATTGGTTTAATAGAACTTCAAATTTTTTTTCTCTTGTTGTACAATGTAGACTTGGAGAACACTTATATTTTAGAATTGGATTATTTTCTTAGGGCCTCATTCACTAATTAGTAACAAGAGTTGATGGAATATTTTCTCATGTTGAACACTTGTAGTTGTAAGCCTAGAACACTTATTTTGGAATTGGATTACCTTCTTAGGGCCTCATTCACTAAGGCGTAACAAGATTTGATGATATTTTGCTACCGGTCTTGCCAAGTAGCTGCACATAATAAGACTAATTGCAACCAGTGGCAAGAAAGAGAACAATTTGCAATTGAGATTTTAATTCGATTAATTAACTCCAGTAAATTGTTTATTCACAGATCACAACTTATAATTATTATATAATTATACTCTCTCTAAGGTATATATATATATTTGCGTATTTATTTAATTTTAAATACATACATTTATGTTTCATAACTTAACACACTTTTATGCATGGGGCCGCATTACAACCGAATCACATTCTTTGCACCATGCTATAAACAGCTATAAAGAACTTATACATTCCAGAATAGCTATATTATATGTGGATTTTGATGTTGTGTCGAACACTTATGAATCTAAATCATACGAACTCAAATTGTTATAATATATTATTAGCAAACATTGTTATACAATATACTCTACAACTCTTGCTTCTACTCGATTATACAGCAAACTATCTCTTTAACAATAGATGTAAAGTTAATTATTGTTTACTGCGTAACAGCATACGGATGACTTATAATAATATTAATGTGAATTATAACGAGGAACTGATGACGATGATGAGAAGACAAATTAACACCTGCTGATTATTTCCTCACATTTGGACTCATAACACGCGAGGAATATGTATTAGATAAGAACTTGGGGGGGTGGAGGGGGTAATCAACATTCACATGGCCTGGCCATTATTGCGTGACGTTTAGTAATGGGCGCGTGCGTGAACAACGAGACGACGGCCACACCATCCGATTGCCATTTGCGTCCCCATTAATTAACACGAAGTTTTGGCACAATATCTTGTATCTAAAACTATAAGGTAAAAGCACTTATAGAGCGTTCTTGGTTTACTACTATGTATAGTATAACTTGATAATTTTGTGATCTTTTTAGTGTGACAAAAAATGTGATTCGCATTTTATTTTTAGTTCTGCACCAAAGCGAGCATAATTTTTGAAAATTACAACCTGATGTTGGAGGGCTGAGTCGCCGGCACGCCAGACCCCCAACTGATGATGTAGATTTATAACTTCCCACTCCCTAATATTCGGCGTACGTGAGCAGGCTACAGTGACAAGAAGCCGGTCTATACTATTTCTAAAACTTAGCTATAAATATTTTTTTTTATTTAGTGACAGCGTGAGTTGGAGAAAATAACTCTGTGAATTATTGCAGGCTTCTTATAGGGGATACAAATGAGCAGGCACACTTCAACGATTGTTTATTTTATGCTGAATCGGCCAGTGTCACGCACAATGTGAACCGATCTATATCGTTGAAATATTTTTAACGTGTGGAAAAAACTAAAAAGGGGTGGCCAAAGATAGCAAAAATATTCGTCACTATATATTTTTTTTTTAGTGGTTTACTATATTGATGAACTGCTGCCATGCCGCAATAAGATTCTTCACACTTATATAATTTTGTATTTCAAATTACCTACTTATTTATGGTTTCCTTCGGTGGTGTAATTAGCCCTTGTTTTTTTTTGTGGGTGGGGGGGGGGGGGGGGGTAAACAATGGTCAGCACAATTATAAGGGAATGTGGGTACAATCAGTGGTGTCATTTAAAAATAATTTTTTGGTATCGCACGCTCTTTCCTGGGTAAAGTACTTGATTGTGTAATGTGTACAATAGCCTAGGTCAGGGGATATGGGGTGAGGCTCCCCCCAGTTAATGCGGGTCCGGGGTGCACAGCCTCGAATTTTTTTCCATTCTAAAAGTGTAATTGGAGCCTTTTGATGAGTTTTTTTACACAAACCTTATAAAAGATGTATGAAAATATTGCAAAATAAAATATCTCAATATCTCACTAATTTATTAAAAATCAAGTAAAATTAAAAAATTATGCCCCCCTCGCCGCTCGCCCCCCTCTGACCAAACTTATGGGGGGGGGGGCTCGCCTCCCACTCCGTAGTTGCACCACTGGGTAATGTACATGCACATGTATATTTCATATAGTAGTTTAATAAGTTATATACACAATACTAATATTTTCAAGTAAAATAACAAACACCTCAACACTGTTCACAATCACCATGTTTATCTGAATGTTTTAACTTTTAACGGGTTTGGTCAGTTTGAAATACATTCTTTCTTACATATTTTGTTTCATGTTTTGTTGTTCATTCGGTTTTTGTCTATCTTTTTCAACTTAACGCTGTCACGTTTTTACAAAGTTGTTTTAATCTTGTGATCACCACGGCAATCCCATCAAGCATCAGAATAGGATTACGGGATTTACATTTTCTCTTTCACCTCACCTCCCTTCCATAGATTCTCAGAGCATGTGTTCCTTTGCTGATTACGCAGCCAACTATCACAAAACATTGGCCACAACTCACTCTAAAATTAATATTATTTGACAGAATTGACAAATTACAATAATAACAACTTTTTATATTTTACGATATTTCTTACATAATAGGAAAAATACAAATATCTTCCAAAATACATTAACGAGAATTGGTTCTGTAAGTATATTTACAATTTGTAATGCTCTCCTAAAGGCGTGTGGACGTTATTTTTTAGTAAGAAAACCTAATTCATTTTGTTCGACTGCCTCTGCATAGAGAATCCCATGCAATACGAGGTCAAAATTGTTTATTTATATCAATGAGGACACAAGTTATTTTCACGCTATAATACTTAATTTACATAATCTGTATATGAATTTAATTCGCATGGTGTCCCTTGTGATTGTAATAAAGGAATGTCGTAGGATGTATAGGACATAATATGTTAGAGTGATGTCATAGTTGGACCAAGTCCTGAATAATTTTAACAGTAGCCCGTCCTAAAATTATAATACGTCAGAAAATATGATGCCAACAACAAAAGCTTGTTTATTTTTTGTGTTACAATTTTGTCAGTATATCAATGGAATGTAAATATCTCTAATAAGAAACGTTTAAAGAAAACCTTAGTACCATTTTAGTAAGGTCTATTTATTATTTAAAGAACATTTTTGTTCGGACATTTTGAGTTTTTTTTTAAATTCTTAACTTGGAAAAAATCTTATTGCTTTGAGCTGTGTGACACTTCAATCCACAATTATTTCATTGACGTTTTAAGCAAATGGCTGTTCGCTCGGCTGACTGACATCACCGCAGATGGTTGAAATTTTGGACAGTTGTCACGGATGTGGAAGTATAGGGCTCTACGGTCAAACTTTTAAAAAATTTGTTTTAAAATATTTTTTACAAAATAAACTGTTTTTCACGATTTAAGATTTTGTTAAAAAGTCCAAAATTGACTATATTCGTGGTTTTTTTCTGATTGATTTAGTAAAAAAAAATATACAACTGTAGGGCAGTCATACATGCTTAATTGACAATTTTGCAAAGTTTCATATATACTTCAGATGCTTCTTGGCCGAGCGAACAGCTATTGTGCCAACGGCCAAATGTGTTTAATTTAAAAAAATAAAAATAATACAAACTCTAAACCTTCAAAAATTATTATTAATTTTCTTTGTAATTTGAACAAGTTGTACAATTTGTTGTAGTTGTATAATAAACTTCACCCAAGAGAGGCAAAAGATCAATTATGATTTTTTCGCTTCCGAGCTCGTCGGCTCCTCGCCTGGTATGATGAAGACCTCCAGGAGGGCGGTATATCGCTGAAGAGTGTCAGAGAACGTCAAAGGTTAATGTGGATGCTGCGAGCTTGTTAAGACGCTAGATTGATCGGGAATGGAGTAGCTTGCAACCACCTGCGGTTCACTTGACCGGCCGCGGCGTTGGGTCGCATTCCTCGCGAGGCGTCCCGGGTACCGCGGCAACACGGCGCAGGAGGAACGCCGTCGCGGAAATAGGGGCAGTCGTTGGAACAATTGCAGTTTGCTGTAAGCAGATGAATAATAGACATGGGGCCATTCAAGAAAATGTGTTTCGTGAAAGGGCGAAATTCGTTAGTAAATAAAAATTAAATTATAAAATGTGTATTTCGAGTGTACTCCTTCATTTACAAGAAATTAGATTTATGAAACGTTTCTGACTTCATTAACTGGCGAATGAAGGTTTATTCGAGGCGATGAGCGAATGTAATTATTTATTATGTGGTTAAAGTGGCTTATCCTGAGAGCCTCCAATACTGATGATAAGGATGGCACTGGTGGTTAACGGCGGGAAGAACTTATTCATATTGGTTGCATGGGTGTATACTGCAGTAAACTGACTTGAAAATTGAAATCATCATCATACTTTTGCGATTTTATAAATCATAGAAATTATCAAATTATTTTCCTTGACCAAGTATCTGATTCTGAGGTTAATAGTAAAATCAATGTCATCCTTATGCTTTGTTGAGAGATGTTTATGCATAAAATAATACAATCACGTATAAAAAAAAAAAATTATTTTCATACATTTCGTATTTTAGTTGTCTTTAAATGATAACAATAATTGTGAACATCCATAGACTAATAAATCATAAACTTTTTTTTTCTTTACTAACACACAAAGGATACAGACTAATGTGAGAATTTGTTTTCACAAGAACGAATGCCTTGAACATAGCTATTTTGCAAAACATTAATATATTTCCTAGTTAATTTTAAATGTAAAGCATATTTACAATCATTATGATATAAATAAAAAGTTGCGACATTATCGTGCTTTCATAAGTTCTATATCGCCTAAAGGTACCGGAACGTGATTTCAAACGAGATATTAGAAAAATGTTTCTGAGCTTCCTGATACAAAAAAGCCCACGTGGCCCAATAACTTCAAACTTCAAAGGGTCGTTTCTCTCATTGTATTTTCAAAATGTATTTTCACAATACCGTCATCCTGTTTACTCATAACTTACATTCACTTAATTCATTTTTACCCTAAAAGGAAGTATGTGCAAAAGATTTTCGTAGAAATATTATTCGATGAGTGTTCATCTGAATCTGTTGTCGGAATGTATTCCTTTGACGAGCCAGCAGGTGGTTGTGGCACGTTTTATAGTTTATTTGAGGGCTCACAATAACACAATCATAAAAGAAGAAGAACGCATAAACATGAAATAGTAAACAGGTATAGTCTGGCCAAAGATAAAGTGACTCAGTAGGCCTAATCAGCTCTGTAGACCAGCATGGACCGTGATAGTAGAATCAAATGTTGCTGACCAATGGCCATATAAATATTATGCACTTACTTTATGTTATGGTTTTAATTAATTTGATGATCATTGAGTACAATCTTGATAAAATATGTTTGTGACTATGTGAAATAATCTTCAAAATCGACTTAAACTTTTATATATGATTGGTTGGTCGGTCGGTGCTAAATACAGATGAGACTGAGAGCAACCCCCATGTTCTGTTTTCCTGATTTATTATGTGTATAACTGTGAGCCCAATGTTTAAAATTGAAAACGGGATTTAAAAAATGAGTAGGGCATATATAATGTTTTATCAAAGTCAAGAAACCTTGACTGTATGCACGTGTAGGCACTGTGGGATGGGATACTTGGAATTGAGGTCTAGGTGTGTAAACGTGTGTGTACAAGGTAGATTGACAGGCCACGCACATCACAATGGAAGCTGTCGGACATTTTTGTTTGTTACAACTTACAACCTATGATAACTCAATGCTCTAAGCTGCCTGAATTGCATGGACGTTGATATTTGAACCTATCACGGAGGGCAGGGGCAGTGAGATGAGATAGAATTATTAAAAACAAAGTGGCCACCGATTCAAAACATTATCCATCGTCATCTATGATACGTTTACATGCAGGTTTGAAAACGATTTCAAAACGTTTTGAGTTTTCAAAACTGCACTCTTCGAATTTGATTTTGGATCGGTTCAAGTCAACCCTGTTTGCTAGTAGAGGCGACTTGAAAACTAGTTTTGAAAACTGCCATGTAGGGCCTAATTACATCTTGCTGCAACTGCAAGCCTGCAACCAAATCGCTCGTTGCGTTGCAATTTGAGGTTATGTTTGCTAAAAGCAAGTTAAGAACGTGATCTTGTTATTCTGAATTATGTTCTAAATGTTACAGCAAATGTTTTTGGTCATCTAACGAAGTTATACTTATGTTATACGCAATGAAATTATAAATTTTCTTCTTTAGAAAACAGTGGCATTGAGCTGTCTACCGGGAAATAAGTGAACTTAATAATAGAGAACGTTTTCGGATCTGTATCATGTAAACGCATCATCGTTTTGACTTGACTCAAGTCAAAACTTTTTCAAAACTGCATGTAAACGTAGTAAAAGGCGTCCTTCCTAATAATTAAACCAAATACGTGAACGATTCGGAGAATGTGCTCGTTAGAATGGTTTCTCTAAGCTAAGTTCAAACTCATAGTGGCGTGTTTGTTGCTATAACATAAACATATATTATGATGGCGTAGTTTTCACAGTGGCGTGTGGCCCAAATCATTGCAATATCATAATAGTTTGCAGAATGTCGTTGTGCCACCTGCGACTTGTTGCCAAAAATATTGTTTCGTTGTGTTGCCGTGATTCGTGAGGCTGCGCTGTTCTCGTGGCGTTGTGTCGCCTTGGAGCCGGCGACGCGCGGTCTCCAAGGACCAGACTGCGTGGCTTCAGACCTCCAGTGAGCTGTGGAACAACCAGGAGATGGATGTAGAGCTATTGTTGCCCCGGATTTGGATGTGAATAGAAAGAATGAGGTTAGGGGTGGAGCGCCGTGCTGCCCCCCGCGGCAACTTCAGGAAGTTACCTTGGGTTGCTTACAAAAGGAAACACACAAATATGTACAGAAACGACATAAGTATATAGAACTAAAAACCACAACTGGAGTATGGAGTATGGTGTACGAAAGTATAATATTTCTATAACATGCGTTGATATATCTAGTATAATTTATATTATTTACTACAATTCAGAAATTAAAAAAGTCCGCCCCAACCGGGAAATCGAACCACGGATCTCCCTTATATCCAGACAGGCGTCTTAACCACTAGACCATCAGGACGGGTACATTGTAAGCTCTGAATTGTAGTTGCATTATACATCTGAATGGATGGAACAGTACTGCAACGAATATCTACTGCCTTTGAACTGACCACCAAACATAATTATAATGTCATTACCTTTACGCAAGTATGAGCGAGGGTTTATTTCTCGATTTGTTTAGTCGGGAAACACTCCCGTAGGTGTAATTGATAATAATTTAATTAAGACTTGCTAATAGTTAGCATCTGTGATTTGGACAAGTTATTTTAAAATAATAAATAACAATATTGTCAATCGCTAAAGCATCAATAGCCATAGCAAATTTATTTCTTATAATACGTACAACGAAACTTATTTGTGAACGATTTTACGGCATCATATCACCTGTTAATAAAGCTGTTTGTGAATTGTATACTGTGGCAATGTGCCACCATAAACATCTCTTTTTGCACAAAACGTAATTAATTTGCATACATTATCACTCACTACATTTACATGTTAATTATTACATGAGATATCATGAAAGTGAAACAAATACATTTCGTGTACAACTATGAATATCGCGTATTCTCCATTACATTGATATTTCCTTACTAAGCCATGGTGAATTAAGATTTGAATAGTTTGATATACTTCTTTTACGCTCACGATAAATGTACCAGAATTGGTTTTATCGAGTGTCCATATAACAACTTCGATGAACAAAAAATTCCAATTCAGAAGTTTTGGTGAATTTCCAAAGCCTTACTCCAATCGTTTGCAACTGCAGTTGCACTGCACGTCAATTTATTACCCAGCTCATTTCCAGACATTAATTGGATCCTCTATGTCACCCTACTTTAGTAGAGTATCCTTTGAAACCTACTTTATTGTTTAAGGTTGCAAATAATTGTTTCGCATATTCCGAGCGGGGCTAATTCAAAAGAAATTGATTAGTTTGATGTTTGAAAGCCATGAATGTACCCTTTATATGAAATCTTTTCAATGTCTATAGCTCTTTGAGAATATTTGAAGCAGAATGGGTGCATGGTTCTCTTGAATGGGAAAGCATGTATTGCATTTTTCATGGTGAGACTATGAAAGGTAACTGAATGGTTAGGTGTGAACTATGCGATATTGTTGCAGAGGGTCGCCTTTTGTCCTGAGATTCATGGACCAAACAGCCGCGGGAAACACCTGCAAGAGAGAGAATGCTCTGCTCTGTCGTCCGTCCTATGCTGCCCAGGGAGTCTGCAACCTTTTCAGGCTGTTTCGTTAGATGAACTCCGATCTCGTTCTGCAGATCATTTCATAGAGAATCTAGAGCAGAACCCAGTCCCAAATAGTCGAAGTCGGCATGTATCATGCGACTGGAATGACAAAAACGTCAAAATGAAAAATAATTTGTACTAGTAACTTAATAATTGTTATTTTAACTTATTATATAGGTTTCTATACTACGTCTTTACGACCAAAATAAAACCACAATTAACTAACACAATTTTAGACGATTGATTATTGATTTTGTTTTCACCTCTATAATAGTGCATCTAACTTTTCCTTTTTGGTGTAAATATTACAATTTTTCTTTTCCTATTACTATTTATATTATTTATGTTTATTATTATTGGCCTATTTATGGATTTGTGTGATTCAGTGTGTTATACAGATTATTTATGAAATAATGAATAATATTTTAACTTTGTTTCATTGATTTAAAAACACATTCTATTTACGTGTTAACTTTATAGTTGTTATCAAAATCAAAACCAAGGACGCAAGTTGTGCGTGCGTTGGTTGATAAGAAAAAATGCATTTACATTTTTGCGCGAATTGACTATCCTGAAATATTTGCAACGTTTTCGCTGCGATGTGTTGACGCGACGCCGATGGACGGTGGACATCAGTTCACGGGTTGGCTTTAGCAGGTAAAGCGACTGACATCTCGGCCAAGGTGTTCGGAACAGGCTGCCAGGGGAGGGGGCTTACGTTACTCAGACAATACATTCTTTTTGATCTGTTCACAAGATACGTCCAACACACACAACTGAGTTAAGAGCTTTGGGATGGCCGGTCCCTCCCCGCCCATTCTACTCTGCTATTGAGAGGACAATGTGACTGAAAAGAAAAACTGGGAACAATCTATCTAAATACTTGGTGAATACAAGTTGGGGGTTCTCCCTCAGAAATTGCTTCATAGTTCATCGCTCAAGCAACAAAAATACAAAGAATCGGATCCTTGTTTGAGTACAGTTTGGGGTGGAGGTTGAGCCTTTTGCGGATTTGGATTTTCCTTCACGCTACTCCTCTCTTCAATTGACAATAATTTCAAATCTTGAGAATGAGAAATCCCTGGACTGTATTCCAGAAGCTGCGCCTGCGATCGGCCGCTCTAAACCAGTGCGAGGCGAATGGGGAGAAAATCTCCCAAACTAGTTCCACTGTGAGCCATTCTGTTCGTACTTTGGAGGAGCATCATTTGACTAAAGTAAAACCGTCTAAGCTTGGCATAATAAGATCGCTTGCATCCATACACTGTGTCACTTATTACTGCACTATGTGTTTGAATGGGAGAGATTCGTCTGTATGGATAACATTGCTTGTCCCTGCTATTCATTGCCTTCTATACATACAATTGAGATCATTATAGCTCCCTGACCCTATGCACATTCATCGTCTACACAACAAACAAAGGGCCCATACTTCATCATACCTTCGTGTCAGAAAGAAAAATAAATGTTTAGTGTTTATTAATGTAAAGAATCCGGTATACATGTGCTTTGTGACATGAATGGAAGTCATATATCTCACAGATCGTAAAGGAAATACATCCTCCACATGACATTTATAACAATAGAGCAGATGATTATTAATATTTGCCGTTTCCACTCTTTTAAAGCTGTAATAATGGCTAGGGGTGTCACTCATGACTGTTTTATGCAATTATTTATTTGAGGCGCGAAGTTTTACTGATTCCAGCGGATCGGAACGGATTGACGAGAACAGTGTGTGGGCCGGGAGGAATGCTCCCTTGTTAGCGGCAGAGCCAGGATGTCTGGCGAGAGTGGCCGCGACCTTGAACCGCCAGCCAGCGCGGCGCCGAGTTTCATCCCCACACCCTCGTAGACCGACACCCCCGCGCATTCCTATGCCCTGACGCGCGGTGGAAAAGTCAAATCTTTTCATCGTGTCATGGAAGTAGAAGGGCGTCTTTTTTATACTCGAGTTTTAACTTTTCAGGTTGGCAGGTGTTCCATTGATGACATTCTTGGTGAGGGAACTTTATGAAAGAAATTCAGCAAACTATTAATATGATTTTGTGGAATAGACCTACGGCAACGTATCAATGAATATGAAGCCCCGACAATACATTCACGGCTCATATAGCTACCCAACACAAACCTGGCAAACTAGAAGCTTAAATGAGTCCGTCCATTATTATTGAATTGAATGGATATAGAACTTTGGAAATTATTAGGCCTCACCTTATGAATTCTGTCCTTAGTTTGTTCAATAACATGTTTTGCTGTGCGTAACTATTGTTATTTGTTTCTGTCATTATTATGATTTGTAACCTTATTATTTTATAATATTATAGCTTGATACATTGATAATCATTTTCCTAATAATAGCTTGTCTGTAGCCACTATCTTAATTCGATTTGATAACACGTACTCGACTACTCTTGTGAATTACGTTACACAAACAAGAGATAATCCTCGTAATCATAACGGACATTATTCATAATTAACACAGTGAAGCTGAAGTTAACTACCTAGAAGTTGTTAATGTTGCACACTACTGAATAAATTAATGTGACAAATATTCAAATAGAAGGTGTTGTTAACACTGACTGACAGCTAAAGTCCATTTTAAGATCAACTGAGAGTAGCTGTTTTGGCGTTGCTTCCAAATGCAGAACAGTTTGGCTAGCCCCAACTTTCTTTGAGTCGTCTTAAGAGCCCGTATCCGGGAGCCATTTAAGAAACAAGAAAAATGCCAACTTTGACCAAATGTTTAAAGAAAACCATTCACAATATTTGAATCGGGTAAGTTGCATTGTTCATGTTGGACTTAAACTTAAACCTTTGCGCAATCACATTTTTCATTTTAATGGTCAATTAGTATATGTAAAAACAAAGCACAAACTAATGCTTCATTATCTTGAAAACTAAAAGAGATAGAACGATCTGACTTGCGGAAAGGTTTAAGTTTTTGATTTACACATATTTGAAAGTTCTTATCCAAGAGGTCGAATTCTATATGGGATTACTCAAAATATGTGGCTGAAATTTGGATTGATTGTGCTACTATCTATCGGCGATCCATTAAATTTCTTGTACGGACGACAGTTTTTTATAAGCCTTTCCCAAGTCTACCTACCTGGAAATTATAATTGACCATTTCAAAGACTGGCATTGTCGAGAAACTGAAAGGACGCGCCATAAAGAGGCTGGTCGGTCTGCTTGGGTTGCAGCGATGTATTTGATTGATAAGTTTATCCAACACAAAAATGATATCTTACAATTATTAGCGAAATAATAATATAATGCTATTAATAAAACGTGTGATACACTGTGGGTTTTATAAAATTTGAATGAACAAAATCGGACTTTGGAGTTGGTTTTTAAGTTGTTTATTGGTATAATAAAAAATCGCTTAAAAACCGTCCATGAAGTCCGATTTTGTTCATTCAAATCTTATAAAACGTACATTTTATCATACTTTTTATTAATAGTATTTTATTTTTATATTTCTAATAATTATAAGATTTAATTTTTTATTGTGTAACTTCTTGTACAGGTGACAGTTTTTATAAGTCTTTCCCAAAGTCTAGCTACCTGGAAACGATAATTGACTATTTCAAAGAGAGGTATTGTGGAGCTGAAAGGGGGCACCATAAAGAGACTGGTCGATCCACTTGGGTTATGTGATTGACAAAGTTACCCAATATAAAAATTATATCTTTATCATTAGCGAAATAATAATAAAATACTATTAATAAAACGTATGATACGCTGTGTGTTTTATAAAATTTGAATGAACATAATCGGACTTTGGAGTCTGTTTTTAAGTTGTTCCGACTTTGTTCATTCAAATTTTATAAAACGTACATGTTATCATACTTTTTAGTTTTTATTAATAGTATTTTATTTGTATATTGCTAATAATTCTAAGATTTAATATTTTATTGGGTAACCTGAAATTGTATAGATTGTTTCTTTAATTACAAAGCATTATGTAGCGATAGCAAGCTACAATTTGTGTAGTTGTAGCGAGAAAAATAGCGTGACATTTACGCCCCCCCCCCCCCCCTTGAAAACTCAAAAGTCGGCACTGCAAAGTATCTGTTTTTGTCCGCGGCTTGAACATTCTGAGTATAAACTGCCAGTGCCCAACCGCCTACACACACATCGTTCGTTTCTCTCGCTCACTCGCCCGCTCCCCCCCCCCACCCCTCTCTCTCACTATGTCAAGTGTTCACCTGCGATGTGACTCATCGAGAGTTCGTAATGTGCATCATCCGCCAAAAACTTAATTTAATAAAAACAAAATTATTATAGTAAGGTGTTTACCAATAAAATTTACGAAGAAATTACAACAATGACATGCCAGTTATTGACGACAATAGGCCTACTATTATGATTAGTAATCGACGTAATTATTACGCGGAATCTACTATTGCACAAATGCAATATTATGATCGTCTATCTCCGTGGACAATACGGTTAGCTCGCTCGTTATTGTTCAGTGTTTTAATACTGACCTGACCCTAACAGGCTTGCTGCATTCTTCCGTCTTTATTCAGTCCCAGAATGAAAAGCTTTGTTCACAAGAATTAAATTGTTCCTGGCCTCCTAGTGAGTACATCGTGAAGAAAATTAGTGTTGTGCAACAAAACGACGTGTTTTTGTCGATTTGTTACGCCCGAATCTGTGTAAATCGAGCTAAGTAAAGGTCGTGAAATCAAGTAGGCCTACTCGCACGCACGTCCATCACGAACATGTAGCGGAAAAATAGCGCTACTTTTACCAAGGCAAGAAGCGTCCCCAAACCCCAAGAATGTTTTAATAATATGTAGATAAATAAAACACTGTTAAAATATGCAAATAAATACATGTATAAGACTTTTAAAAAAATTGTTTGCCTTATTTGTATATTTATAATTCCTGATTACTTTATTAATTATTACATGATTATTTCATACAAAAAACACGAATGCGTAAAAATGTTGAGAATATATATTATTATTATTATTATTATTATTATTATTATTATTATTATTATTATTATTATTATTATTATTATTATTATTATTATGATGCTCCTAAACAAAATCGCCCATGAAAGAGAGGTTGTCATCAATGTCTTCTTAGATATGTATTATTATGAAATGAGCTATGTTTGTCGGGCCTTTAAATTCCAACTCGACACCTTCTCGCGGTTTGGCCCGTGAATAGGGGAGTTTCACTCCCTGAAACTAATGGCGAGCTCTGGGTCGTCGTCGGGGAACCCCTTCCCTTTGTCCTTTGACCACCTCCCCGACGGCGACGACGACAAAGACAACACGGACGGATGATGACACAGACGGAGACGACCACGACGTGAGGGAACCCCTGCCCTCCCCATGTTTGTGGCTGGTTCTGACCAGCACAGGCCTGTCCACCCCTTGTCCCCCCGCGTCATCCCTCACGTCCCTCTCTTCGTCTCGATTAGCCAAGTTGCATAAATATGAGACGTAAAGCAATATCCAATCATCAATTAATCATCAATAATACTGATCAAGCAGATTTGCGTGAATCTGTTCTAAATAAGAAGGATGAGTATATCAAAGATATTATTTAACTACTTATAGTCATGCATGGATTTATTCATGTCACACACAGCTTAGGCCTACTGCCAAGAGGTATCATAGAATATTGCTTCACATGCGTAATTCACATTTGTATACAAAATAAATAAGAAACTAACTGAAAATTTTCAAAGCACTGATGTCAATGTTACCCTATTGTTATACTCATCCATTCATACTCCAGCCCTCAGAATGGTGTCTTCCCACAGTGCCGCTTCCCGTAAGGCCATCAACCTTTTTTTTCCCCCTATGCCATCATTTCTACCTGTCGATAAAGACCATGTTACAGGAAGCGTTGATGGCCTAAGGGGAATTGATTTATTCCCGTTTGGCCAACACCCTGCATTTCATTATGGAAAATACAAAGAAGGTTTGTTGGCCTAGGGGTAATTGATTTATTCCCGTTAGGCCAACAGCGTATATGCATCGTTTACGGTAAGGAGTGGGGTGTTGTTGGCGTTGGGGTAATTGATTTATTCCCCTTTGGCCAACACCCTGCATTTTATTATTGAATATGTAAACAAGGTTTGTTGGTCTAAGGGGAATTGACTTATTACCCAACGCCAACAACACCCCACTCCTTACCGTAAACGATGCATATACTCTGTTGGCCTAACGGGAATAAATCAATTACCCCAACGCCAACAAACCTTCTTTGTATTTTTGATAATGAAATGCAGGGTGTTGGCCTAACGGGAATAAATCAATTCCCCTTAGGCCAACAAGTGTAACATGGTCTTTATCGACAGGTAGTAATGATGGCATAGGGGGAAAAAAAAGGTTGATGGCCTTACGGGAAGCGGCACTGTGGGACGGCTCCCTCAGAATGGGCAAAAAACTTAGTATGTCGACCCAAACAAGCTCTGCAACCTTGTGGTCAGCACAGACAGGTATTGTCGTGAAACTGAAAGGTGGATCCACTTGGGATGCATTGATGTATTTCATTGATAAGTTTACCCAATCCCAATACAAAAATTGTATCGTACAATCATTAGCGAAATAATAATCTAATACTATTAATAAAACGTATGATACACTGTGTGTTTAATAAAATTTGAATTAACAAAATCGGACTCTGGAGTCAGGTTTTAAGTTGTTAATTGGTCTAATGATAAGTGGCTTAAAAACTGTCCATGAAGTCCGATTTTGTTCATTCAAATTTTATAAAACGTACATTTTATCATACTTTTTATTAATAGTATTTTATTTTTATATTGCTAGTAATTATAAGATTCACTGTTGTCAACGTAACCCTATTGTTAATACTCCAACCCTCAGAGCAGGCAAAAAAATTACAATGTCGAACAAAACCAACACGGCGACTACCCACAGTCAGTAATGTTCCCGCCTCTTACTGCGTTCTCAACTCGTTTTTTTCGCCGAACACGAAATATTCCAGCTAAGATACGGGCTCTTAATAGGGTTGCAGCTAGGTCGAGACCTTGTGTTATTGTTGTCTGTTCGCCGATCCCTTTCTTTCCTTCAATGGCCATGTTGTAAACTACCTTTTCTATCATAAAGTTTATTGAGGTCTGACAACGATTTTAGCGGAGCCGTCCCACAGTGCTGCTTCCCGTAAGGCCATCAACCTTTTTTTTCCCCCTATGCCATCATTACTACCTGTCGATAAAGACCATGTTACACTTGTTGGCCTAAGGGGAATTGATTTATTCCCCTTAGGCCAACACCCTGCATTTCATTATCGAAAATACAAAGAAGGTTTGTTGGCGTTAGGGTAATTGATTTATTCCCGTTAGGCCAACAGCGTATATGCATCGTTTACGGTAAGGAGCGGGGCGTTGTTGGCCTTGGGGTAATTGATTTATTCCCGTTAGGCCAACAGCGTATATGCACCCCGCTCCTTACCCGTAAAACGATGCATATACGCTGTTGGCCTAACGGGAATAAATCTATTACCCCAACGCCAACAACACCCCGCTCCTTACCGTAAACGATGCATATACCGCTGTTGGCCTAACGGGAATAAATCAATTACCCTAAGGCCAACAAACCTTCTTTGTATTTTCCATAATGAAATGCAGGGTGTTGGCCAAAGGGGAATAAATCAATTTCCCCCTTAGGCCATCAACGCTTCCTGTAACATGGTCTTTATCGACAGGTAGAAATGATGGCATAGGGGGAAAAAAAAGGTTGATGGCCTTACGGGAAGCGGCACTGTGGGAAGACACATTTTAGCCCTTCCCAAATCAGAGCCACATCCACAATTAATAAAATATTTAAATTAAAATAAAAAGAATTAAATTCATATTCATATCATCATATTCTACAATAAGTGGAAACACATTTACGTATATTTGACACAACCGCACGTGCGTTCGAATCCCTCGTAAAAAACCTTTTTATTTCGTCATTGATCAATAAATGACATATTTTATTATTTATAACGATGTTTAACAGTTAAAAGCGGAATTCACAAACAGATTACCAACAATCTTATGGTTATATTATCAAAAAAAACTTTTGCCACGGTAACATGGTTATAATTTGCATTGTGAATGTGTGAGTGTATGTGGGGAGGGGGGGGGGGGGGGGGGGGGGGGGAGGTATCTTGGAAGAAACGTGGTCAAAACATGATAGATTGCGAACAAATGTTTTGTCACCATCTTATCATAATTTGGACGGTTCCTTTTCTATTGTGGAAAATAGTAACCAGCAACATATTATTGTTTTTATACCCAAATCGAAAGAAGTAAAAAGAAAACACAGCCTGTACCGGGATTTAAACCCGGAACCATCGGCATAGGGCACATGAATAAACCAACTTAACAAACCCGTCACAATACTGAGATGACCCGTATTCATGACCGCCCTTTATCCGTCGTTGCGCCTATATTTGCTTCGTTATATTGTCTTCCTCTTGTGCATGTTATATTTTTATTATCAAGCAAGTTACTATAAACTGGAAGCATAGACGATAAAAGTTCTTTATTTAATTCACGGAGCTAAAAAGCCTATTATACAACCGAAAGTTGTGAACATCATGACCACCCTGACAGTGGCTTGCTTTCATATGAATTCATGTTTAATTTCTCTGCTTCCGATGCAAAATATCGTGGGTTGGTGAGGTGGTGCCGACAGGGCTTAACATTAAAAACGCTTTGACATGTATTTATGTATTAATATGTATACAGGATTGGTATATCTGTAGCTGTGTTTTTTATGTACATGTTGTGTTGTTACTGTATACTTTTATATTTATTTTTATATTATTGTTAGACGACACAATCTACAATGATTTGTATTTGTATAATTTATGTATTTACAATGGTGACTGTCCAGAAACAAATTAAAATTCATTCGTTCCGCTTTAAATTAAAAGACCTGACCCCACTGAAAATCAGTTGCGAGAATAGCACCGAGAAATACTCATAGAGCAGACTCTAAATTCGAATTTATTTATTTAAGTTAATTTAATATTCGATATCGATAGGTCATTTGCCACTACTCCGCGAGCCATATGCAGACTTGCGCTAAAGGTACATGCCACTATAAAACAACTATAAAAGTTATACACGGACTGCTACAACATGCATTTTCAGAAATATATTATTAAACGATAGTTTTACGAAATGATATGGTAATTTAGGAATACCATGCATTAATGCAGGTCAAGAACGCACCACATTTTAAATTATATATTTTATTGCCTCCCCCCCTTCCACTGAACACCACATCTCAGAACCTTACCACCCCCCATTCAACATTTACGAGCTACTCTAGGGGATGTCCAACATCGGCTGGGGAAAGGAACCGGCTTTCGTAGCCTGAGGCACTCTCAGTTCGCTGTGGAATGCACTATAGGATTTCTATACGACTATACACTGTCATCAAGGAAAGCTTCATCACGCATATTCACGCGTCACTTCTCGACTTGAATTGATGTTCATGTGTCTTGACTTGACTTCTCAAAACTCGTTTTACAATACGACTCGAGTTTAATTTATTTATTTTTACAGTGTTCGTCTTGCTTGGTTGCTACCTGCTCTTGTGTCTCTCTCTAACTCTAAGGAATCACCTTTTACAATTCACCTTTGTAACGAACAAAAAACATTTGTAATGTGATAAGAAAGCCGTATAATGAGAATAGTTTTTGTTGGTAATTAATTCTCTTGGTTGGTTATAATATTTTAGCATTGATCGTGTGTCTTATTCTTGTTATTGAAGGTCCGGAGGATGCCAAGCCGACAAGAGAAGCACATTCAAAGCTGTTATTCTCTTGTGATCCAGAGACAGGGGTGTACAATTCTTGCTTTACCGATCACAAATGTTGCACGGTAGAAAAAAAAAACGTGGGTAAAAACCTTGCATTCGCATCAACGACTGAGGAAAATCTAAAAAAACTTCAGTCATGATTGCCGGTGTCTCGACGGTCGCCCGCGAGCCAACACTGTTGGTCAGTTGGTGGCTTTGGTATGGCCAGAGTAGTAGATACATGCTCTGATGGGAATTATATTTGTTTGAGTGGAATCGTCAAATTAATAACTTTTTATTATCGTCCTAATTTTTATTTTTAGTGCGCGACAGCTGCCCTCATAGGTTTGTAACAGTTTGTATCCGTGCACATTTTGCGTGCGACAAGAGTAAACTTCACAGGCATGATTCCAATAGAATACCGCATCAGATCACCCTTTTAAATTTAGAATTGAAAAAAAAAGAATTGACATTTTTACACATTGCGAAAGTTTTGTATCAAGTCTACTATCAATTTTGCCTTTGCGTTATCACAATGAAACTCAATTTAATATTCCTGGCGTTGGTATTTTGCGAATCTTTGTGTGACAGAAAATAGTCAGACCCGATACGAGTCGAATTGTCGACCATCGTCAGAGTTCAGGTGATTTACTGTTATTAGGCTGCTCAGGACCCAGGTTCAGGTTGATGGGAAGGGAAGTCCGAATTGGCATGTTAGTATAGAATTCAGTACCAACTCACTGCATTAGCCATGACTGCTGTTTCACGTATGCCACTGTCAGTTAGTACCATTGAGTACACCTACCTATGTGTCTTTAATATTTATTTATTTATTGCCACCAACAACAGAGTTACCTCCACAAGTGCGATATAGGCTTTTTACATAAAATTAATTAAATACTAAATCACAAAAATAAAAATGATATAAAAAAATCAAACAACATCTAAACATAGATTTCCTCAGTTGCACAAAAGAACATTATACTAAACGAAATGCAAATAGAAAACTATGAAGATTACAATGTTACACAACGTCAAGAACATTTCAAGAAAATCTTTTTAAAACATTGAAAATGTTGGTGATTTATGTCAAGATTTGGATGGATGACAACTAATTGGTTATACGTATGTTGGATCCGGTTAATTGGCAAATTACTAAAAATGTGAAGTCTGCTTCTTGGCAGATGGTAAGTCTACGTAGATCAGCGCCTCATGATCGAAGTTTCATTTACAATCGACGGTATGGCACGCACAGAAGACAAACGGTTTCTTAAATCGATTCTATGAATCTATGATACAAGAATATATTACAAGGAGTCTGCAATTTGTAGATACGGGACGGGTAAAAATATAGAAAACTCGGTAGAAACAAATCAAGAACTGTTTCAAATGTCACCTGTCACTGTACCTGTTCCTCTTTGTCTGTCTGTCGTCTTTGCTTACGGGGGGGGGGAAACTACCCCCCCTGACTTGATAGCTTGACTACGCAAACACTACAATCTTCACCAGTCACCACTAACAAATGTTATAATAAAAACATGCCCCAAACTCGTTAAAATACTCTATAAGAATCGAAAAAAATTCGGGGCTATGCGCCCGGTATCCGCATTAGCCTCCATCCAGACCCCCGATTGCAGAAAATTACGTATACTTTACCCACGAAAGTACGTTTATCCACGAATTATTATTTTATATGTTAAATTGATTTATATTTTTTTATTTAGTGTGACCCCCTCCCCCCCCCCCTCACTACAAAAATAGTTCCTACACCCCTGCCGTCTACCAAACCAATGTTCCCAAATCCCAATACTGTAGTAATTCGGGGTAATTCCCATAAGTTTTCAATTTTATGAACCGGTGGTAAGAGGAGGAAGTTTGAACTAATTTGCTATCATTAAATTTGTTTGTTGAACTATTATATACGTTAAAAATTTGCATGTGATTTGTCATATTTTGCACTTCGATCTATACCTTGCTTTCATTTTATAGCTTTAAATAATATAATGATTAATAAATTATTACAAATAAAGTAGCACATGGCCCGGGCCCACACAATTTTGATTTGCCACTTGATCATTTCAATAGATTCTATCACTTCTGTCACTTGCAATATCTGTAAATAACTCAAGATAACAATCAAACCTAATTTTGCTTCAATTTTCTGCCTGCTTCATCCAAGTGGTTTTCAAGATAAAATATTCAACAATCAACACCAAATATTTTTCATTTCTTACAATTATACCCACTCACTCACAATATACTTTCTCGGCCACAAGCGACGACAGGTTGCTCTCCATTAGCTTCAGGGCTAAGCATGTAGCAAAATAATTAATTAATTATTACGCTGATCAAAGCTTTACTTAGTTGTCCGCATATTCGACTAATTTTTAGTTTCTCTCCCTGGATTCTCCATTCACTGCAGAGAGCAGATAGGTACAGCTCTCTATTGGTCACGTTTGGCAACTCCTGAGGCGCGGTTTGTTTTGATGAGAGGCTCCGTGTATAAAGCTGTTAGATAAGGAATAAAACGCACTTTTTACTCCGGGCGAACACCTGTAAGTTTAGTTGCCTTCTCGCTGGCTACCTGCTTGACTGACGGATGAGGTGACGTGTCGTGCATACCGTATGAGTATGAGATGCATGGTTGACTGCTTGCAGCGCTCGTGCTGCATGGCGCGGCATTGCACATCAATGGTTGCTTTGCTCACGTTTGGTTTATTGTTGATAAATAAATATTGTTTGGTTACTTATTAATTATTTGTGATGACAATTCCAACACTACTATGTTCTGAACAATTTTATACTTATTCTCGTGCTGTAGGTAAGATTTCTTGTGGGCGTCATAATAACAGCCGATTTGATTTAGTATGAAAGACTACACAACTTGGTTGTCTTGTATATGCAGTGGATTTATTTATTATTACACGATGCCCTTTGGCTTTGCCAACTTTGATGAGTAATATGACAATTACTTATATCATTATTTTTTATTAATCCGGTAACATTTTCTCGTTATGTGTCAGTGTACATGCACCATTTATGACATTTACATTTTTACGACACCGACACACAATTTATCAATATTATAAACAGGTAATGAAAATTGTATTTATGCCGTGTCATGATTATCTGCATGATTGCTTATTTTCTTAAATCGACTGATGATATTTAAAAAAGTTGCTAAGACGATTCCATACAAACAATCAGTGTATTTGTAAATGATTGGTCATTATATTTAATAACCATTATAAATAATACCATGTTAATTGAGTGCAATGCATGGTTACAATGTTTTATAATCGTACACAATACTCAATAATCTATCTGTTATGTATGATTTTTTACAGTCTATCTTATAATTGAAATTCCCAAGAGAAACAGCAAAGTGCTCGAGCATTGTTCTGTTAAAATACAAAATACGCCAATACATATTTTGTATTTTATATTTATTGATCATCAACAACAGGTTAATCCATAAGTTTTATTGACGGTGTTGGCTCGAGCGTTTAGCGCGCGAGGTTCAATATTCCCATCGAGACCGGCAATCCTGACTGAAGGTTTTTCCCGAGGTTTTCCTCAGTCGTTAATGCGAATGCAAGGGATTGAGTCCTCTCGGACGTCCCTTCACAATAATTGTCCTATCCGCAACATACCTATAGTTAGATGCTCCATGAGCAGGCTTCCCACAAAAAGTAACTAAAACTAAACAATTAATAATACAATTTTAAAAACATACAAATACGTTGATGAACAAGTACTAAAAAATTAAAATTTTACAACAGTACAATAAGAAAAACTTGAATAACAAAACTATAAGTAGGTATATAAAAACGGCTGAAAGCCCAAGATTAGCGAAGAAAACACTGAGGTTATGAAATACAAAACTGGTGAAATGGTGATAAGGTGACAACAGTGATAAATGAGTCATGTTGGTAAATAAATAAATAAATGAATAAATAAATAAATACGTTATCGCGAATGGTGAATGAACTGCTGAATTGGTGGCCCGATAGTCTTAACTAAACTGCTTGTATATGTGAAATAACAATTTGCAATAACATTAAATTTTTTTTTTTTTTAGGTGTGACCTCGAAAGTGAAACTGAACCATTATTCACATTTCGCGTACCGAAACCCGCATTTATGTGGTTTGTGCCGAATATGAACATACCCGAAATATTTCCCTCTCCTGGGAGCTGCTTTGCTATTTGGACAACTATAATTTCGTTATTCACATCACATATTCAAATAATTAAAAATAACACGACATTTATATTATTTGTTTTCAGATGCATCGAGACTTATCTCTAGTTGAAAAATGTAGCTATTTGGTCTATATTTGGTACGAAGTTCCACTGCCCAGTGCCCACTCAGAGGGGCGTCAGAGGGGTGTTAGGCTTCCCGACTCCGAGCCCAGAGGAGATGCGAGGTAAGGTACCAGGGCGCAAATGAAACGGCCAGTAAATCTGCACACTCTTCCCAAGTGGCTTCTGAAACGAGATTCGCAAATGTCATCAACCAGAAACCAGTAGAAAATTATGCCCTCCAGCTCCTATCGATTATGTTTGGACGGGGTGTTGTTTGCCTTTCTTCTTGTAGCTATAGCAACGCTTAGCTGTAACTTGAACAGAATGTCCCCTCATTGTGTCATCGGAGGACCAGGGAGCATTTAACATCACAATAGCGGGATTATATTAAATCAGGCGCGGCAACAGAGTTGAGGCGGTGTCCTACAGTACAGAGGTAGGGTGCAGGCAGATCGAAACCCAGGGCGACATCTCCCCATAACACAAACACCGTACACAAACGGTTTTAGGAAAGAAATTTGCCACCATCAGCTTCTACCACAAAAGTTCTATCGGCTTACAATGCGAGGTGAGCAAACGATTTGTGACGTGAGTACCTAGACCCCTTCAACATCACCAGCCCTTGCCTTTGAATGCGTGATTTTGAGTTTTACAGCGCTCGGGAGGGGTAGACAATCCTCCGACATTATCCTCCTCTCTGAATCAATTACAGAGCTCGTTGTATTAATCATATTAACCGAACGAGAGCCAATCTTGTATTAAACAACACATAAAATGCCCCGTTGTGGTTAGACAGAGTGTGAAACGTGCGGTGATGCACCATCAATCAAGCCGCTTGTTCAGCCCTATGGGGAGTATTGAGGGCGGATTTGTCAACATGATAGCTACAGCACCAAGTCGCACAATCAGACCAGATGTTCTCTCACTGTTCTCTACACTGTAGCACTCATTTCCTTTCAATTCAACTGAATTATCTTGTTGTCCGACAACAATGAAAGTTAAAAAGTGCGATTATCTGATAAAAACACACAAAGCTTGAAAGCAACGGTTTTATACCGACGTGGATTAGGAGGTCTGATTATGATCGAGGAGAAAACAGGATGTGAGGACGAGGGGATGCATTCACCACTGATCAACAGCATCGGTTTGGAGCAGGAAGATAACGTGTACGCCTGCAATTCCTCGATCACGGATGCATGGTTGCTTGAGGGCTGTATTTTCGGCAACCCACTAATAAAATCCTTGAATTATGATCTTATTCTTATAATGTTTTCTTTGTGGAACAACTACGTTAATTCATTTTTTTGTCAAGACTCAATGTCCTTTGAGGTGGTTTTATGATTTCATATATATTCCATTCTTTTTGTGTTGGTCACCGCCCTAAGAAGAATAATACGTTCCCGAAGAATTCATCCTATTCAGAGCATGGTCAGTTATAAAATTTAAAGAATGGTACTACACCTCTGTCATTCAGAGCGTAGAAAACAAATTATTGTAGAAACGTTTGAAATAGTTGGAAAATGGTCAGTGTGTTCAGTGGAGAAATCGTTCCTCCGCGGGGCGTCGCATTCTTCGCAATGCACAGGGTGGGTTGGTGGTCACGTCAATAACCCCCAAGCAGCATGGAGAAAGCGGGCAATTCCCAAACACTTGTATTGTCCAGTGTCAAAGAAAACCCTAAATGTCCCATTTTGTTTGTGGGTCTGCACAAGGCCAGCATGAAAGGTACAAGACAAAAGCCCCTAACGAAAGAGGGCAACACTCAACACAGCACATTGTCACTGCTTTTACAGCTTCATGGAGAATTTGCTTTGCTTTTAAATAGTTTTCAAGATTTACTGCTCTGAATACTCTATTAAAATACCAGAATGAAGAAAAATGTTCTGCAGAACAATGAAAACAAGCAGTTCAGTCACAAAAGAAAGGTTTTGTACGATCTATTGACTGTCCACCTACTAATCCCAGTCATCTGCAATGTGAAGACATTACCTAAAGTTTTGTAACAACAACCAATCTTAGAACATAACTATCGTACAGTATTCGATATCTAGTAATCCGCCGCCGAAAAATTATTTTCAGGTGTTTGTGTAGCCTATAGTTAACAAAAGCTATGTTCGAAACAAAAGATAAGTAAGTGTTGATTGAAACATCAAATAAAGTTCCAAGTTTGCCTGCTTTGTTCCAAAATCAAGTTTGCTAAAGTTTAAATCAATAAGGACTGAAACAACAGTAGCCTTAGCAATCTAAATTGTAAATATGTAAATTGCAGGCTGGCTTTGTATTAATTATTGTTGATCCGGCTTCTGCTAATTGATTGTGCACGGAGGGAGTCAATAGAAGCCCGAAGCCTGGCTTATTCTGACCACAAGAGTTTCTACAGTTGCTCTGCTTTGAATGTGTTTGTGTTCTTTGTTAGGCCTCTGCATTGTGCCTGGGTGACGTTCCAAGAAGCAACGCAATGGTCGCCGACTTCAATTACACATTCTGTTATTAAGTTTTCAATTAAGACGATGATTCTTATTTTCAGAACAATGAATTGTTTCGATTCAAAGTTGAACTGGGGGAGTGACTAACGCGCAGCTTTCTCGATACACAAAAGCCAGCCCGCAATAGGAGAAGAGAAGCCCCATTCAGTGTTCTTGAGACGGTGTCTTCCCACAGTGCCGCTTCCCGTAAGGCCATCAACCTTTTTTTTCCCCCTATGCCATCATTTCTACCTGTCGATAAAGACCATGTTACAGGAAGCGTTGATGGCCTAAGGGAATTGATTTATTCCCCTTTGGCCAACACCCTGCATTTCATTATGGAAAATACAAAGAAGGTTTGTTGGCCTTAGGGTAATTGATTTATTCCCGTTAGGCCAACAGCGTATATGCATCGTTTACGGTAAGGAGCGGGGTGCATATACGCTGTTGGCCTAACGGGAATAAATCAATTACCCCAAGGCCAACAACGCCCCGCTCCTTACCGTAAACGACGTATATACGCTGTTGGCCTAACGGGAATAAATCAATTACCCCAAGGCCAACAAGTAATAATGAAATGCAGGGTGTTGGCCTAAAAGGGAATAAATCAATTCCCCTTAGGCCAACAAGTGTAACATGGTCTTTATCGACAGGTAGTAATGATGGCATAGGGGGAAAAAAAAGGTTGATGGCCTTACGGGAAGCGGCACTGTGGGACGGCTCCCTTGAGACTGGGAGATCGAGCCAACTCACCCTCCGCCACTTTGTACTTAACACTTGTGTGGTCGCAAAGAATAGCTGACTAACTTTTCAGGTTCTAATTAGTGATTGTTTAATGCTCTCAAGTAAAGCGAAATGGATGCCTTTTCTTTTCGTTGACCAGAAATCTGCATTGGTGTGGAACGTTTCGTTCGGCAGGCGTCGGTAGGGTGTCGAAGCCCGCCGAGAAGGACGCCGACACAAAGGTCTTAACTGCGAGTGCTCTATTCGCACAGCATGCAGAGTCGTTTTATTGAAAGAGAAACTTTTAAAAGACTTTGTGTGCTTATTCGTCGAGCTTTGAGTACACAAGCAGGAGGCAGTGGCGTCGAAAGAAAGCAACTGTTGGGGGCGGAGCGTCGCACAAATAACCACTGGATGGTGGATGGACTGCTTTTTAAACCCAAATCCCTCTTTCATCAACATTAATTAATTACATCTCCATTTCTTCAAGTCTTAGATCTTTTCATTTCGAATTCCCGAGTCAAAAGCAAACCTCCACAACCCCTTCAACTTGACTGGGGTTACCACCTTTTCAAAATGCCAATTACTCCATCTCTAAAGCCAACTTGTTTTTGTGTCACTTAAATTTACCTCCGTTTCATTTTAACTCAAACGCGTCACTTTTCGATAGAAAATGCAAGTATTGAATTAAGAATAATTGTTCTGGGTCACTGATTGCTCGAAAGCTACGTGAAAACCCTTAATTTATAGCCGCAAACCTTTGATGTGTACATAATTGCCTCGGTATTGCTGAGAGTGTTAACTACAGTATACACGCCCACTTTATGCTAACTGCGACACACGTGTCAATTACGTGAACTTGTGTCAACAGACTGACGACTAAACTTATTCCCGGTCCGGGATGATTTAATTGGATGGCATATAGCTGTTTATGCAACGTTGCACTTTTATAATTCGCAATCGCAAAACACCCAATCAACGTATAGGCTAGATACACGTAATATAAAGTTGCATCAAACTTCAAACGTGCCCATATTTTATTTAAAAGGATGTAGGTGAGGTTCTAGAATCTACATCATATAGGCTACGTAAAATTTGGTTTTATTTTTTGATGCCAAATAGCTGTGACACAAACGCTACAGAACGCACATTTTAGTGAAAAATACGGTTTTTTCAACCTATTGAGAATAAGCTTAAAATTGGCCAAATTTAAAAGTACTAATTTTAAATAAAAAGAGCATTATTTTTGTAGCAAAAGAAATCCACAACATTTTGATGTAAAGAAAAAGAATATGTTACAAAATGCTAAATAATCCCCCCCCCCCAACCCCAAAAAAATTATATTATAAAAAAAACTAAATTTTTATCATCTCTTCCGGCATCTACCCCCTCCCCTCCCCGTCCCCCTCATCGTCGTTCCCATCTCAAATCAACGGCAATTGATGGGTTTCAAATAGCATCCAAATTGCATAATGGTGTAACCTGCACAGTATAATCTTAGTCTCTTAGATATTAGTATTACTAAACTGGTGTGGTGTGGTGTAATTATGTGATGATGCTATGTTATTTCTTCATTTCCTGTTTACTTCAATTGTCTTGAAACGTTGAATCCACCTTAAAGTCATCGTTATAGTTTATCATTAAAAAATGCGTTTGTAATTTCTTGCCAGTTGCAATTAGAAATCAGCTAATCTAATTGTTATTACGGCATATTTTAACATTACTTTTAAATCTTGATATACAAATTCTTATTCGTTGTATAACTAACATTTTACACTTTATTTTATTAAATTATCAGTGAAGCCTGTGTAAGCGATCTCATTTCGGTTCAGTGCAACTTATCTTCGAGATGAAGGCCACTTTACTAAGGTATGCGAGAAATGTTGCCTTGTATTTTAGTATTGTATGACGTGTATAGTATAGTAGCTGATGAAGATGCCATGATTCTGTAGAAACTAGAATGTCAAGTTGGTATGCATGTTATTACTCCTAGCTTATTAGACACAGCTTGTCAGGTTCAATCTAGCTTCTTCGCTGAACTAATGGCTTTAAAGATATCTATAGTGCGGCATAATGTACTCACTTTACAATCTTTTCATCGAGTTAATAAGAATGGTAACAGTTCGATCACACGTCAGACCCAGTTATTCATTTTATAGATTGCAGGATAAAAACAAACTCCGACATAACCTTGCAATCCACAAGAAATGACCATTGTTGTCAGAAAAAAATATTTTTGAAAATAGAAATCACAAAATATTGTACATTTTTATTATTAATAATGTGAAACGTTGCGATATGCAATGTTAATTTTAAACCCATTCTAATGCCAAAGTTAACAATTGCTAACATAAAATATGAACATAAATAATATAAAACAATATGACATCTGGGTTGCGAAATTTTGCTCAGGCCAAAAAAAAAACACATAACCATTACAAAATGCTATTTAAAAAGTAAATGCTGTGTTTGTACTTTCTAAATTAGTCTCTAGGAATTGTTTAAAGGAGCTATAAAGTCAAAAAAATATTTTCTACCACATGATCTATAGCACAATACTACATTAAAATGACGGTTTAAAAAATTATATCTTGTAACAGTGATTTTATACGAATTTTTAAATTGTTTTGATCCAGAAATTTGCAAAAATTGGCGTTATGGGAAATTTCTTAAATCGGCTTTAACCTGCTTCTTTTTTGGTCCATATAGATACTAGAGCATAGTACCAATCTAAAATGCCCATTTTTTACATCGAGTCTTGAAACTGTGCCAAAATATACCCTCAAACATGCAAAAATATGCATCTCAAAATCACACCCCATCTTAGTAATCAGCATATTTTGACCGAACTACTTGCCCAAATTACAAAACAAAATATAGAAAATTTACAGAAAAGGCTGTAGAGTACGTCAATAATGGCCAATATTTTTTTGGATCAAAATCCTCCAAGGTCACGGGGCATAAAGATCGTCCCCATGTTATTTCTTATGGGAGATTTTTGCCGATGGGACCTAGCTCGAAAAATGTCATGTTTGACAATTTTTTGGGAGGTCATGGTGGCCCCAATAATTTTTCTGTTATTGCTAAATTCATTACTAGTTAGCCTGAATGAAATATATTTTTTGAGTTTAGCGCTTAAATACCCCTTTAACTAAAAGAACAATTTGCATCGGATTTAAAGGAGGTTTATTTAATTCATTTATTTTATTATTTATCTTCCCACTAATGTTGGAAGGTTTAGAAAAGGGGCAGTATGCTCCAACCGTCAATACACTCGGTTATAATTTTGAGATTCTAGATCTGTACTGTATACCATTCTTTTGATTGTGTGCATGCAAAACGATATACGTGGCTTTTTCTGGCCAAATACAAATAAATACCCCAAAAACCCGCCTATGCTGTTTTTTTCTTCGAAAATTCCGGGATTTTCTCAACCCTGCATGGCATGAACACAATTACGTCGATTACGTCGGGGCCTACAGGGTTGGCTTGGTCGCTTTGATTTAAAGTCCCCCACTGAAAATCAGTTAAATAACTGAGTGGGTAGACTCTAAATAAAATTTATTTATTTATTTATTTACACAACATACATACAAATATTTTTTGTTTCAATGGTCATCATAATAGGCCTATATCAAGTTCTCGCTCATATTATGTCCCACATAATTTATTCTTACATTTCAAAAGTGCAGATTGCTAAAGTCACTTCTTTTAGCAGACCGTGGGGGAATTACCCACGTATAATCAAAATTTATTTTAAATTTTTTATTGACAAAAATAACAATAATTTTGGACTATTTTACCATTCTCAAAAAGTTTTTTTTTATTTAATTTTTTTAAATTTATTTAACGACTATCCTGTTCAGTTATAAAAACTGATTTACAAAGTAGGACAACTAAACAAATCTTATTACATAGATGCAGAGTTGCAGACTACAATGAACTACATAAGTAAATATTTGAAATAGTAATATTACAACAACAATGCATTAACACAACAACAATTTTGGTAACAAATAAAAAGGATATAAAATGCAATAATTTAATGAATCAAATATAAAAAAGTGGTGGAGAGAAAAAAAGAAAACAAAAGAAAACAAAAGAAATGAAAAGAAAAAGAAGAAAAACGAAACGAAAGGAAAAAAGAAAAGAAAATGAAAGGGAAAAAAGAAAAAGTAAGAAAGTAAGAAAAAAATCACTACTATAAAATAATAACGCGTCTTCAATAAATGTATTAATTTCCAAACATTGCGTAGGCCTACAGGGCCAATAAAAAGTAATGTGCATGTTTATACGTTTAAGTTTTCCAAGCATCGCTATCATTTAAAGTTTGAATCTCTATTCTGTATTTGTGGCCGAAACTGAAGTACTTTCATGCAAGACTTCGCGGGAGGTCAACGGTTCGAAATGGGCCACTGGCAGATGGTTTGATTTTGTTCCAAGTGTTTTCCCACTCAAAACGCGATTTCTAGCATTGAGGGCAAGCTCTAGTGCAAGTACCCCAAATTCCCACGATAACTATAAACAAAGATAACAACTAATTATTAATTTGTAAAAATAATCTTTCTTTACAGCATTGTATATTTTCTCTCTGATTTTCCTCATTTGCCGCATAAGAGTGGTAAATCCCAATTACACAGTGTGAAAGATGGCAAGTGAGCCGGCCAGCTGACAGCTGTGTATGTGAGTGACGGCGTGACAGATCAAGCGGGTAGCGACGTGGAGGGGCCCGGAAGACAAGGCAAGGCGTTTACCTGCCCTCAACATCACGCTCTTTAGACACCTCCAAGCATTGTTTCTTCAAGCAGAAATTCGTTTCAGGTTTCCTTGAAGGTGATTTCAGTGCTCCCGCGTGACATCGTGATATTTATATTCGAGTAGGTATGGTCGTCCACATAGGCTGATTGCGGGGGGGGGGGGGGGGGGGGGGGGGGCAAACATTTAATAAGTTTGGATGTACGTAGTTGATTTCAAGCGCAGGTATCGCCGTATGTTCTAGCATTCAAATGTCGTATTGTTGGAGGTGCCCCCGCCAAAACATTCTGTAACATCCTCGCCGCCAAAAACGCATGTCAATCGGAGGTCGTGTTCGTTTCTTCGTGAGACGTGACACAGGCATACTGGTACAGTCGGACGGACGGACAGAAAAGTAATCCGCTCCCTAACTATGATTGTTTTCACTGTCTGATACGAATCGAACTATAACAAATAACAACAAACTTACTCTAACTATATTTGAGTAGCGTGGCAAGTACACTACACACGATCGATTCGGCGTTGTTCCATTCGGCGTTATTCAGCGCCCCCCATATTTCGGATTATATTGTTGACTCTATGTGTTACATTGCAGTTATTATACCACTCCACGCTTGTTACCCGCGTTCAAGTCTAGTGGCGGAGGTGACGAGTAAATAAATATTTCGGCGGGATAGGGGGAGGGGGCGCCTAGGGGCACATAGGAGAGCTTCGCTCCCTTATTATTATGTTTAGAACTGACACAGTGAAAAAGATATAAGCGGTTTTAAATATAGCATTATTTTATTTGTTTTGGTATGTTAATAATATGTTAATATCGTCTTTTTTGTTGCTTCATCTCAATAAACGATATCATCTTAGGGGATGACGTAAAATAATTCATTCCCCTTCTCTCTTATATGAATGAAAACACGCACGAATGCTCGATCTGTGCTCAAGGTTCTCTGAAATCGGTCGTGTTTTAAATATCAAATCTGAATGGACTTTTAATTCTTAGCAACATTCTTTTGATACACTCTGATTCAGGAATTTCAGCTAAGACGTGGGAGAAGAAAACTGCGACATTATTCGACACAGATTTTATATCGGACATATTGGAGAATGGAGATAAAGTGAAGAATGATAAAAGGAAGCGTGAAATTACAACGGAATGAAAAGAAATAGTTGTTGAGAAAGAATGAGAAATGAACGAGGATTGTTTGTCCACATCACAGAAGGTTGGAGGACTCAATAATACCAACATGACTTGGCCAGAATTGTGTTCGATTTTCTTTGCTTTTGTCTGTTGCATCTCGTGGTCTTTGTTCATGAAGTCTTGAGCTTACAAAGAGCTTAGAAACACTTGTTCCATCTGTCCGAGAACTGCTTTCCTGCCTGCACGGCGGTCACTCACTGAAGGGAATGAGACCGTCAACCGAAGAAAGAACACTATCAGACAACTGTTTTCTATCATTATCTCCCCGGCCTCCCCACTTCACAGGCAGCAACTGTGTTTATATCTCCCTCATCTGAAACCAGCGCTGTGATTGTGCATCGCAGGGTGCAGTCTGCATTGCCAGCTACTGGGCCGACCTCCTTTCCGTGGCGCAGGCCGCAGAACCAATCATTAATCTTCTTCACCTTCACTTCTATTGCATCAATGGCATTTGGCAACTATACACATTCCGTTGTTTGCGTCTTGAAAAGGTCCCTTGTGATGTGTATTCGTTTACAATGGAAAAGAGGGAAGCTTCTGGATATTTTCGTGAATAACATACTTTTTTATATCTTTTGTCGGATGACTATTGTGGGCAATGTTTATGCAGACGGTTCCATTCTTAGAAAGTTACGCTTCGAACATCTAGGAAATAATGAATAATTACGAAAAAGTGTTTGGAATATAATTGGAAAATCCCAGACGTGATAACATAGGTTAGGGTTATTATAGGCAAGTGAATAGATAGTGTCAATCAAAGGTTACCCTTAAATTGGATAATTTCACAGCGATTAGTTAAATGACAGTAATTCTCTACAGATGTTTTTAGTCTGATCAAAGTGATGTGCTTGTTTGACAGTGGCCTTGTATTCTTCTAGTAAAGGGTAGCCGTGCTGGGCGCGGGCTACTTGCTTCTGTGTGCACGTGAGGGCAAGTGAGGAAGTTCTGTGTATCGTGCAACAAACCCACAATATCTTCTAACAAGTAAATAAACTAGGTTTGACAAGGAACCATTCTCTTGTTATCAGTAGCATTGTGTCGTACCGTACTTGTCACTTATGCACCTAATGGATTGCCTGTGTAACTCGAAACTTGACCAATTTATATCAAGTATTGAGCGCTATACAATGTTCAGCAACAATCCGTATAGATAACGCGATATTTCATTTCTCTTCACGATGATTTTCTTGTGGGGGAAAATCATTTGTTTATTTATTAATTAATTAGTTAACGTGCATCCTGCCAGAGTGCAACTGCGATGCATGCTCATCTATACAGGTGCATATGTCTATCTAGGCATTTTCGAGTTTTGGATCGCGTAGGGAATGTTCGAAATCGATAGTGAAGAGTGGCGACTCACGCGTAGCGTGTGAACTCTAAATCTGGAGGTCACGGTCTGAAACCCGACACCGGCAATCCTGACTGAAGCGTTTATCGAGTTTTCACTTGGACATTCCCTTCACAATTGTCCATACTCCAAAATATTAACACCTGAAGGGGGGTTTGCATTGCACCCTAGGAAGGCTTCCCGCGATAAATTAACAAACAAATTCGGGAATGTCCGAGGGATGTCAATCCCTTACCAGGCGCGTAGGAACGTTTAGAAACTTGGGGGGGGGGGGCAAATCCATGTGAAGACTTTGTGTGCGGAAGCTGGCAGCCGCCGGAGGCCCTTGCGCCGAAGGCGATTTTATTTTTCACCATACTGCAGTTATTTCGTCATGTCTTAACTGCACTCGGACTCTGTATACGATGTTTTGCTGCAACTATCTGCGATCTGAAAACTAAAAAAATGAACGTGAAGTGGCCCATTTTAGTAAATTTCTACCTAATTTTTTATGTGATGAAGCATACAGGCAAACATATTCGTTTTACCAAGTTGGCTGTCGAATTGTAAAAGTGTAAGTGTTCGTCAGATCGTAGAGCACATTCTAGAGCTCTATTCATGAAGAATTACACGCCACTTAACTTCCTCAAAGAGCTTCTGACCGGACGCACGGACAGGGTCCTACTACTGTCACCAAATGGGGTAAACATGACTAGACCATCAACGCATCACACAAACATGTATTACCTGACCGGCCTACGAAGGGTTGACATTATGTTTCAGCATCTTAGTAGAAACCACAAATTCTGGCGCAGCCGAAGCAATCATTGCCTTATTGTACCTTTGACAAGTACATGATTGGGAACCCTATTCATGAAGATTTGAAAGAAACCGCTAGCGCTCCACGATCTTACGGCACTAGTGCATATTTAATACAGAAATTCTGGGATTATTATTTAACTCACGTTAGTTTCAAACTTGGGGCAGGGGGGGGGGCATTGCCCCCCTGCACCCTTCCCGGTTCCTACGCCACTGTCCCTTACATTCGCATTTCTGTCTGAAGAAAACGTCAGATAAAACTTTCAGTCGGGAATGCCTGCGTCGGGATTCAAGTTCAATGTTCAACCATAACTATGCCAACTGATACAAAAACTAGCTACCCCTGGGATTTATCCTTGAAATCTCCCCACAGCGGACAGCGGAGAAGGAGATCCCGGCTTCAATACCCGATGATACCAGTTTGTTTATTAGTTTCTATGTCAAAACTCAAAATACCATCATATTAGCGTAGTCATAGTCGACTACTGCATTGAACTGAACAGTGCTTAGTGCGTGAATTTGTTTCCTTTCCCATCAAAACGATTAAAAAAGGCTTTCTTCAATCTATGGCTAGCCCCATGTTTTCAGAAAATAATCGATCGTTAAATGGCCTACTCCCATGTACAGGGTTCAATAAAATATGTATATTCACATCACATGTGGTATAGTGTAGGTCAGTAGGTAGTGTGCAATAATATGAGTGATGAATTTAAGTAAACATGTTTATGTTAGAAAGTAAATATTAAATAAAATAAATAAATAAATTGTATTTAGAGTCTACCAACTCAGTTATATAACTGATTTTCAGTGGGGGACAGTAAATCAAAGCGACTAAGCCTACCCTGTTAGCCCCGACGCAATCGACGAGTGAGCGATAACCAACCAAAGATCGATATTTTTAATATGAAATATAGCAATCAGTGGTATGGACAGTGCGAACACCCGCGGATCAACGCCAGAATCAACAAGGCCGATTCAGAAAACTCTGAATTTATTATGTGCTTCGTTGCTAGGAATTGTTTATATAAATTGTTGCTCTCCGCTTGAAAAGTGTTGTATTCCATTGGAAACAAGGAATGATGGTTTACGAAAAAGATCGTACTTTCAAAAATCTTGCCCCAAATAAAAGTGTTTTTCAAATTCTTCGTTTCTCTGTTTATTGTTTCGTTGTTTTTCGTAGTTGTTGTCCACTTATGCTACAAGATTTATGACTATACAAAAGGCGGCAAAATCAAAGATGATATTTCGTTAACATTGTATAAATAAAAGGACATCCTCAATAGATTCAAGCCATTCAAGACACTAATTTAAAATTCGAAACGTCATAAAACGTCTCTATTGGATACGTCTAGAAACGTCAACTTGCTACTTTCTATAAGTAACTTGATTTACAACCGTGGTCAGTCCTGGAGCCTGACAGAATGCATTTCGTGACCTGTGTAGTGTATAGGCCATTACTGGTTTATTGAGGTCTTCTCTTGTCAGGTTTATTGCAGGGCACCTCTCTGTGCTCGCTCGCAGGTTTATGGTGTGACCTTCCATTGTACGCGCCCAAAACAGGATTACTGCATACCATAATGGGGTTTGGGGTCCCGCTTGCCCCGAAACAAGAGGCTATTGTAAGTGCCGTTGCGATGGGAACAATCGTCTATTCACCCTGAATTGAAGCCCATGTGCGGTTGGGTGTGGGGCGGGGAGGGATGAATTGGATACTAGTAGAAACGTCATGTAGCATACTGTTTCATGAAAGCCAAGCTGCATGCATGCATGGACGAATCAGGGCTTACAATCAATCTAGATGGGTATTATTCGTTTGCTGCGATTATTTTGACCGGCAGAGGAGATTGGCGTTTTATGCGATCGAATCAATCGAGCATTAACACGATTGAGAGGACGATTACACCCCTCCACCCTGTACCATGCCGTTCTACCCCCTTAACCCACATAATATACACTGCACGTAAATAGATATAAACACAACCCCTCCCTTAGGTAGAACATAATAACACACAAGTAAAAAAAATTACACAAGAGAAATTGCTCTACGTCAGTAGATTTTTACCATGACGACGTTAAATTTTGAAGAGGAGTTTCGAGCACGCCAAAACTGAACTGGCAATACATGACTGTATTGGACATCATTTAAAGTTGTCTTTATTTTCGTAGGTTCGCACTGGGGCACACTTGGTACGAGTAGGCCTACGATAATGCCTTTCAACAAATTAGAAAATTTATTTATTTTAAACATTTCGTAACAAAAAAAAAAATGAAATTCATCCCGAGCATACCTCGCTAGCTTCCTTTCACACCCGCGTGTTTTATGCGCAGTAAAGATGTCAGTAGAGATGTGTATCCCTGGCAGATCATCAAGCCAAGGCGAGTGTCCCGCTGACAGCGCGATGGTCAAACGGCCGTGTTTTCACCCCATCTCATTTCGAGGTGGCCGAAGACCAAGCGCCGCTGAGACGGTTTACGAGCGGTCTCGGATATTAGCGCTCGGCGTGATATCTGACTTGACTCTGCAGCGCACGCCATTCCCTTCACCGTCATGCGGGTGTCCGTATCACGTATCGTTCACCACACTTTGGTCTTCAGCGTGGGTTATCAGCATCACGTATCATTCACCACACTTTGGTCTTCAGCGTGGGTTATCAGCATCACGTATCATTCACCACACTTTGGTCTTCAGCGTGGGTTATCAGCATCACGTATCATTCACCACACTTTGGTCTTCAGCGTGGGTTATCAGCATCACGTATCATTCACCACACTTTGGTCTTCAGCGTGGGTTATCAGCATCACGTATCGTTCACCACACTTTGGTCTTCAGCGTGGGTTATCAGTATCACGTATCATTCACCACACTTTGGTCTTCAGCGTGGGTTATCAGCATCACGTATCATTCACCACACTTGGTCTTCAGCGTGGGTTATCAGCACCACGTATCATTCACCACACTGTGGTCTACAGCGTGGGTGTATCAGCATCACGTATCGTTCACCACACTTTGGTCTTCAGCGTGGGTTATCAGCATCACGTATCTTCACCACACTTTGGTCTTCAGCGTGGGTTATCAGCATCACGTATCGTTCACCACACTTTGGTCTTCAGCGTGGGTTATCAGCATTACACGTATCATTCACCACACTTGGTCTTCAGCGTGGGTTATCAGCATCACGTATCATTCACCACACTTTGGTCTTCAACGTGGGTTATCAGCATCACGTATCATTCACCACACTTTGGTCTTCAGCGTGGGTTATCAGCATCACGTATCATTCACCACACTTTGGTCTTCAGCGTGGGTTATCAGCATCACGTATCGTTCACCACACTTTGGTCTTCAGCGTGGGTTATCAGCATCACGTATCATTCACCACACTTTGGTCTTCAGCGTGGGTTATCAGCATCACGTATCATTCACCACACTTTGGTCTTCAGCGTGGGTTATCAGCATCACGTATCATTCACCACACTTTGGTCTTCAGCGTGGGTTATCAGCATCACGTATCATTCACCACACTTTGGTCTTCAGCGTGAGTTATCAGCATCACGTATCATTCACCACACTCTCTGGTCCTGGTCTTCAGCGTGGGTTATGAGCATCACGCATCATTCACCACATCTAGGTCTTCATTGTGGGCTAACAGTTTCTAACTCATCAGTTCAGGGCACCTCATGGATCATTTCTGCCCTCAACTTTTGAATAATTGTTTATATTTTCTCACTCCTTTATTAGTCTTTAGTTCAATTTCGCTCAATTATAAAATTATTTCACTTTCAGTTGAATTAGTCACATAAACACGTTTCTCTCACCCGTGCGTTACTTATTACTATTATTGCAAATAGACTTCACTCCCATTTTACACCATTACTCATAATAAATAAGTCTCTATTCTATAATGATGAATACCCAAGTCCTTGCCTCACTTCACTTTCTATTCTACACGATGAATACCCAAGTCCTTGCCTCACTTCACTCTCTATCCTACACGATGAATACCAAGTCCTTGCCTCACTTCACTCTCTATTCTACACGATGAATACCCAAGTCCTGCCTCACTTCACTCTCTATTCTACACGATGAATACCCAAGTCCTTGCCTTACTTCACTTTGAGCATACTTACCAGGATCACCGTTATATTTTGTAATCGTTTTGCTAATTAATTCGACGTATCAGTGCTTTAAAAATTATAGTTTAGTTTTATTATTTTATGGAAATAAAACTCTAGCTCAAATACAGTAAAAAAATGAACCTTGAATTTTCATCAAATATCTGTATTTTCCCTAGGAAAAACGTGATATAAACATAGGCTATAACACTCTTCTAGAAAGTCAGCCTGTAAACTAAATATAAATATTCTTTGTCAATTTTGAAAATATTTTGTTGTAGATATTTTTATTTTGTTATGCTAATAATATCATGGATTACGATTTACAAAGCATGTCCTGTAATGGAGCCAATTCCAAACAACATTGGTGCAAAACACCACGGTTTTCAAATCAAATACCAATACTAGTGAAGAGCATGGTGAAGTGAGTGATGACTGATGGAAATAACTAGAACATAACTTTAGTTTGACTTACAAATTATAGTTATACTTACTAAGATGTGAATGTTTATCAATTTATCTTGTTTTATACAATAACGCATCATAATTACTGATTAATTGAACATTATGGCTTCAAAGGCGTACATTTATAGCGAGATAATGATGTGTAATGAAGTTAATTTCCAAGTCAATGCAGGTTTTCCGTTACATGTCAGATGATTGCAAATAATTTTCAGGTGTTCGCGTTTATTGTTATTCGCACCTTCTCGTGTATATTGGGGCCCTTAGGTTTACAACACTCGAACATTAAAACTTGTGGTGTTAGACTGTTAGGTACGGAATGGGCGAGGCAGTGTTTTACGTTTTGAAATACATTAAATACTCGTATATCGCATAATAATAATAAAGTTTCTCGCAATAAATTTTTGTTTGAAACGTCTCTATTATTTCGAGGTGCGAGAAATGGAAGTTGGGAGGCATAAATTATAGGAAACGTCGAAGCACGGCATAAACCATTAAAGTTTTATTTAGGACATAAACTTGGAGATGGGGCATTCCTCAGAGGAAATCCTGGTGAGGAATATGCACGCGTGGAGCGTATATGGCGAGTGGACCAAATGGTCGACCATGAGTTTTATGTTCGTCTTGACGTTCGATGTTTTATACTGATTGCAAACAAACATTAAAATTATAAGGCTTTGGTATTTTTTTTTGTGAATTGCTTACACGGTTGGAGGACATCATGTGTTTAGTGCTACCTATACTGATGCCATTTTTCGTCAATCACAACAATGTAACATTTAATAATAAGTGAATGTATTAAAAATTGTTTTTATGCATTGCCATAATATGGTACGTTTGATTTACATTTTCTCTATTGTATGGTTGGCTTTAATTTAATCTTATCGAAATCTGTGGTGCCTCTATGCTTGAAGATGTTTATGTTTGTGCAGTGTGTACCAAAACAATACATAATTACAATTAAAGTACTTAATAACATAACTATCAAACTGCCAATCGTCACTGATTCTTTTGATTTTTTTATTTGATCGTGAAGCGGTGGTTATGTATAATGGTGGTAATCGTATGTAAACGGTGACTTTGGAATCTGTCAAGCAACAAAGCACCTTTCAAAGAAAATAATATTGTCTTCTAATGAAAATCGGTTATAATGAACATATAAAACAAAATTTCGTTGATTAGCCGAAAAAATATCAAAATATACTTCTCGTTAAAAAAAATGAATCTAGAACCATTCTAAATAATAATATAATATTATACCAGTCGGCACTCGGCAGTGCAATTTTGTCAACGTGATTAAACATGGTTTTAAATCAAAACTTATGTTATGGGCCCATCCAGTTAAGATGGAAATAATAATTAAATTATGGATACTCCAAATCCCCAAACTCCAATACCCCGTCTGGGCCCGGGGTAGAATTGGCCCAGAGCATGGATCTGCTAATCGTAAAAGGCGATTCTAGAGAAAAAGTCCACCTCGCAAACATCAGCTAGTATGAAGGGTAGTATTTTACTCACAAAAATAGAGGCGAGCTCTGGCAATCGTCGTCGGGGACCTTGCCCCCTTCTCTTGACGAGCCCTCGACGACGAAGACGACAATGACACCACGAACGATGACAAAGACAATGACGACCGCGACGTAAGAACCTCCTTTCCTCCCCTTACCCGTGGCTGGTTCTGACCTGCATGGGCGCCTCCTCTCTCCCCTCCCTAGAGTAGAGTGGTGCATTATGACCTAACGGTTGACGCGACCTTAATCCAAATAATACAATACAATCCATCCAAACTCCAATAAGTTTAACTAGGAAGCTTCGCAAACGCTTTTTCAGTCGCGTTGTTGGATGAGCGTAATTTTTTTAAAACTAAACAAGCGTAAAATTGCGATTTTCACAAGAAATAATTTTTTTGATTACGCTCAAATTTCACACGAATATATTAATTCATAAAATTAAGGCCTGTGAAAAAATCACTACAATCGGATAAAGCAATTCGGTATTATAAGTCAAAGAAATTTAAAAAATCGAAAAAATCTTAAAATTGCGATTATTATGAGAAATAATTTTTTGATTCCGCTCAAATTTCACACGAATATATCAACTCATATAGGTTCTGTAAAAAATTCATTACAATCGAATAAAACTTGTAGGTGAAGTAATTTTAAAAATCGAAAAAAATCGTAAAACTGCGATTTTCATAAGAAATAATTTTTCGATTAAACTCAAATTTCACACGAATATATTAATTCATAAAATAAAGGTTCTGTAAAAAGACATTACAATCAGAAAAAGCCTGTAGGTGTTATAAGTCGAAGATTTTTTTTTAAATCGAAAAAAATCGTACAATTGCGATTTTTATGAGAAATAATTTTTCGATTGCGCTCAAAAACGTGGCAATTCTAAGTTTAGAGATTTCGAAGGCCTCCAGAAAATTTCATCGCAATTGGACTATCGGTTTAGCCGGAATCGTGTTAACAGAGCAGACACACAATACATACAAAAACAGAAAAAAAGAAAGAAAGAAAGAAAGAAAGAAAAAAAATCCAGATTTTTTTCTCCACTGAATTGAAATCTCCAGTGTAGTGAAATGGAATCTTCGCTTCGCTCGCTACGCTCATCCAAAAATCACTTTTAATCCTAAAATGATAATGATGACGACGAAAGAAAAACCCTGTAGCCAAATTCGGTTGAACTCCCTGTAGTACTATCCACCTCTGAAAATAAAAAGATGAAGTCATAGAAAATGATAATCATTCATTCGCAAAATACATCGTCCAAATAAACAACGCTTTTGTATGGCATAGCATTTGCTTTTATTTCTTGTATATGTTACCGACTGAGGACGGTGATAAGAATTTAAAGAATGCGGTATGCTCTGAAGATGAAATATTGACTGGCGACCTTGAAGATGCCGAGTACTAAAATAGCAGCCTCACGCTAAAAACTCTAAAAAGTATAAGATAAAACTATTACAGCATCAATTACTATCACTATTTCCTTTTAGCTATTTTTACAACACTTCGCAAAAAATAGCTACTGCAGTAACTGCACACTCTTGTTTCATGCAGTAATTATCAACGTGTTCTAAAAAAAAAAAAACTGAAAGATTGTCTGAACTGTATACTATACACCAGTACACCGCCTCTGCCGTGCACTGATTCTACAGTAGCGAACTTCCAATCTTGAGGAGGAACGAACGCGTTCCTTTTTCAGGAACTTTTGTGGGAACGCGTTCCTTTTCTTAGATCAGGAACTTTTAACGTCAAAGTTACTATTTCGCGGGAACTTGGAACGAATTTAACGTTCCTTTATAAGTTCCTTTCGCCCTCGTAAACCCGTCGAATTCCAGTACCCGATATCGTGAACTGTAGTTTGAAAATTATCTTGTAACATCTTGTGTTTTAGAAATTGGCGCCACCCTCGTCAGATGGCCTGGGACTCACTTTAAAGGGATATTTAACCGCTAAACTCAAAAAATATATTTCATTCAGGCTAACTAGTAATGAATTTAGCAATAAGCAGAAAAATTATTGGGGCCACCATGACCGCCCAAAAAATTGTCAAACATGACATTTTTCGAGCTAGGTCCCATCGGCAAAAATCTCCCATAAGAAATAACATGGGGACGATCTTTATGCCCCGTGACCTTGGAGAATTTTGATTCAAAAAAATATTGTCCATTATTGACGTACTCGATCTACAGCATTTTCATTAAATTCTCCATATTTTGTTTTGTAGTTTGGGCAAGTAGTTCGGTCAAAATATGCTGATTACCAAGATGGGGTGTGATTTTGGAATGCATATTTTTGCGTGTTTGAGGGTATATTTGGGCACAGTTTCAAGGCACAATGTTATACACGGGCATTTTAGATTGGTACTTTGTTCAAGTATCTATGTGGACCAAAAAAGAAGCAGGTTAAAGCCGATTTAAGAAATTTCCCAAAATACCAGTTTTCGCAAATTTCTGGATCAAAAAAATTGAAAAATTCGTGTTAGATCACAGTTAAAAGATATAATTTTTTGAACTGTCATTTAAGAGTAGTATTGTGCTATAGATCAGGTGGTAAAAAATATTTTTTTGAGTTAAAAGCCCCTTTAATAAATAAAAGTAATGATAAACTATAACTCCTATTACATTAATTTATTATTATTTAAATCAGTGATGGTATAAGGAACGTGAAAGGAACTAAGTTCCTTTTGAGGAACGAGGAACGTCTCAGTTCTTAAAAAAAGAAAAAAAAGAACGAAACGAGGAATGTCTCAGTTCTTTTTTTAGGAAGAAGTAACTTTTCAAAGTTTCCTTTTTGGGGGTACGTGCCCAAGACTGCGAACTTCAGTCTTATTTTCTTGTTTTCATATTCTTGTTCATTATTACAATAATAAATATTTGTTCACGCACGTCTAGTTCATTATTATTATTTATATCTACGTGCACCAAAATTCAAAGTAGGTTGGTTTATATATTAGTAGATTTAGGGCGCTTTGTAATATTTTGTTTAAAAAAAACGCTTCTTGTTAGAAATGATTCAACACCCACACAATAATATGGTCTCATTCACACTCATGATGTATGTATACATGATGTACGGTTCAAGTCCCGGTTACAGCTTGTTTTTATTATCATAAACCATATCTCTTTTCCCAGTTATCATTTATCAGTATCACTATCGAACTACGTCTACCACTGCAAAAAGTTGATTAATAAGCATTCTCATTGAAAAAAAAACTAAATGTATTCTTTCCACAATCATGGAATCTCTTATCTATCATTCATCCCGTTTCCCCTTTTCTCTCATCCCAGGAGATGACCACATTTCTCCCTTGTTTCCAGCACTCTCCGCATGCTAACAGTATATTGTCACCTTATGTGTATCCATAACAGAAAACTTTATTATTGAAAACGAAAAGTGTCCGCATCTTTCCTCGTGTTCTATACACCAATCTAAAAAAGTTTCAAATCTCTTTGATGGGATGAAATTATTTTTCACTTTTGAAACTTAGAACTTGATATGGCGGTCCGCGGTAACAACACAATTTCAGTTGTTAGAAGCCAGAAGGACTAGGGAGGTATGTATGGTGAAAACAACTGGAAATATTTTTTTACACAAAACTGAAGAATTATTTGTTTTGGTTTTAAATTTTAAATTTTCTAAATTTACATGTATGCATTGCATGCCTCTGCGTCTGCTTATAAGCTTATCTTCCCCAAACCTATTCGTATAGTCCTTCCTCATCTCCTCCCTATAACTTCTCGCCTTACCCTATCCCCACCTCAAGATATTCCCGCATCTCCCTCACCCACTCCTCGCGGCCACTACGTCTCTGTCTAGCCCGACGCCGACATCAGGCGCGTCCTCATCTCCTCCCTATAACTTCTCGCCTACCCTATCCCCACCACAAGATATTCTCGCATCCCCCTCCCCCACTCCTCGCCGGCTCACGTACGTCTCTGTCTAGCCCGACGCCGACATCAGGCGCGTCCTCATCTCCCCCGCGTCCGCGCCAGGACCTGACGATCTGATTGCTTAGCCACTTAGCATGGACATGCCAAGAGCTTCTGTTCTTGCTTGTTAGATCTCTGTTTGATGTGTCCCTCGCTCTAAATACTTAAGACTGGCAACCATCACTTGAACAAGCCTTGCTTCGAGTCTCCTTCTGATTCGTTCAGTAAACAACCTTCTGTTCTTCATTAGCTTCTGGTGACAAGCACCTCACAACGTGTGTGTGCTCAACTAATAATCCGACAGTGGGAAGAACTCGTTGGAAACGTTGCGACAAACGACAGACATTGACTTTTTAAACGATGTTGACAACGCTCACAAAACTGTTTGTTTTACTCAATTCAACCACTTTCAGAACCATGGAATTTAGAAACGAAATTGTTAAACTTTGCTTGTGTTTTCCATTATCTAACTCACGTTTCCCTAATGTTAAGTGTGCTCATTATGAGCACTGTTCTTCTGGTTGTTCAAACACCGACTGATCCTTTAGTTTTGAGTTAGACGCTTCGTCTGAGCGTAAGTGTCCTTCAGATAAACTAGCTTGTGTTTGGTGGGACCAGGAGGAGGGCGTTTTACAATCATGTTTGATTGTTTGTAGTGAATTTATATATTATTTATAACACTTTACCTTCTTGTTGTTTTCGATGGTTGGTTCAGGAGTGAATAATTTGTCTTAGGCCTTTCATGTGATTGTCGATTGTCTACTCGATTATCAAGATTCAAGATGCTAATTGTTTGAAAGATTATATGATACAAATCATTGAAATCAAATGTATTTGTACTTTCATTAAGATGAGAATACCACAATGCTTGATGACTCACTATGTATTGCTGGCGATAATTGATTGGTGTGATTGTTATATGTGTTTTAAATTTTCGATTAGTGAATAATTAGGTGACTGATAATTATCAATTATCGATGAAGAAAAGAAACGTCGACATTAAGTGTTGCCTAACTAGGAAAACGCTTAAGTCCCGCCGCGTTGTTTAATGAGCGTAATTGGTGCATTGAGATGCCATGTGTTATGCGGATTTTCTATTGATCTGTGAAAAAATCATTACTAAGTTGAAGATTTTTTTTAAATTAATTTAAATTTCATAAAAAATAAACTTTAATTTTTAATTTTTTTAATTAATCGTAATTTAAAAAAAGAAAAAAATCGTAAAATTGCGAACAGCCAAAAAGAAAAGAAAAAGAAAAAAAAAACTTTCCGGATTTTTTTCTCCAGTGTAGTGAAATGGAATCTTCGCTTCGCTCGCTATACGGTCATCCAATTTATAGATTGTTGTGAAATTTGAGAGATCAAAAAAATTTCTCATAACTAGGAAAACGCTTAAGTCCCGCCGCGTTGTTGGATGAGCGTAATTGGTGCATGAGCTGCCATGTGTTATGCGGATTTCTGTTGTTCTGTGAAAAAATCATTACTTAGTTGAAGATTTTTTAAATTTATTATTTAAATTAAATAAAAAATAAACTTTATTTTTTAATTTTTTTAATTAATCATATTTTAAAAAGAAAAAAATCGTCAATTGCGATTTTCAAAAGAAATAATTATTCGATTGCCCTCAAATTTCATACGAATATATTAATTTATAAAATTAAGATTCTGTGAAAAATTCATTACAATTGGATAAAGCATGTAGGTGTTACAAGTCAAAGAATTGTTTTAAAAAAGAAAAAAACCGTAAAATTTCGTTTTTTCATAAGAAATAATTTTGGATTGTGCTCAAATTTCACAAGAATATCTTAATTCATAAAATAATGGTTCTGTAAAAGAATCATTACAATCGAATAAAGCATGTAGGTGTTATAATTCGAAGAAATATTTGAAAAGATAAATCGTAAAATTGCGATTTTCATAAGAAATAAATTTCCGATTGCGCTAAAAAACGTGGCAGTTCTAAGTTCAAAGATATCAAGGTCTCCATAAAATTTAATCGCAATTGGAGTATCAATTTAGCCGGAATCGTGTTAACAAACAGACAAAAATACAAACAGAAAAAATAAGAAAAACGAAAAAAAATCGTAAAATTGCGATTTTAATGAGAAATAATCTTTCGATTGCGCTCAAAAAGTGGCAGTTTTAAGTTAAGAGATTTCGAAAACCTCCAGAAAATTTCATTGCAATTGGAGTATCGGTTTAGCGGAATCGTGTTCACAAACACACAAAAATACAAACAGAAAAACAAGAAATCGAAAAAAAAATCGTAAAATTGCAATTTTCATGAGAAATAATTTTTCGATTGATTTTTCGAATCGTGCAAGTTCAGAGATTTCAAAGGTCTCCAGAAAATTTCATCGCAATTGGAGTATCGGTTAGCCGGAATCGTGTTCACAGACACACAAAAATACAAACAGAAAAAAAAGAAAAAAAAAACACTCCGGATTTTTTTCTCCAGTGTAGTAGAATGGAATCTTCGCTTCGCTCGCTTCGCTCGCTACGCTCATCCAAAAATCGCAATTTTACGATTTTTTCGTTTAAAAAAACAATAACAACACCTACATGCTTTATCCGAAAGTAATGATATTTTCAATGAACCTTAATTTTATGAATGTATATAATATTTGTGTGAAATTTGAGCGCAATCGAAAAATAATTTCTCGTGAAAATCGCAATTTTACGCTTTTTTCGTTTAAAAAAACATACGCTCATCCAACAACGCGCCTGAAAAAGCGTTTGCGAAGCTTCCTAGTTATTAAACTAGGAAAACGCTTTAGTCCCGCCGCGTTGATGGATGAGCTTTTTTGTTCGTTTTTAGTTTTTGTAGGACCACTTTTCCTTTGCAAGTGCTTTTTGAATGCATTGTAGGTGATTGTTGTCAAGTTTCTATTGTTACTTGTTAATTGTTATTATAAACCTAAAAAAACTCATATTAAAACCTTTATTTATATGGATTCTGGCTAACTTATTCAACTTTTTCTTTCAAAAGGCAATACATCACCATTACCTTAATGTTCGTGTGAAATATGAACGTTGTAGCCCCACCCGTTTGGTCAGAATCGGCCCAAATGTCACGAAAATATCGCACTAAAAATGGGAAAAAATCGTAAAAGTACAATATTCATGGAGAAATATTTCTTCGAATGTATCAAAAAAAACGTGGCAGGTCTAAGTTCAAAGATTTCGAAGGTCCGCAGAAAATTTCATTGCAATTGGAGTATTGGTTTAGCCGGAATCGTGTTAGCAAACACACAAAAATACAAACAAAAAAAACAAGAAAAACGAAAAAAAAATCGTAAAATGCGATTTGTATGAGAAATAATTTTTCGATTGCGCTCAAAAAGGTGGCATTTCTAAGTTCAAAGATTTCAAAGGTCTCCAGAAAATTTTATCGCAATTGGAGTATCGGTTTAGCCGGAATCGTGTTAACAAACACACAAAAATACAAACAAAAACAAAAAAAAAAATCGAAATAAATCGTAAAATTGCAATTTTCAAGAGAAATAATTTTTTGATCAATTTTCGTACGGTGCAGTTCTAAGTTCAGAAATTTCGAAGGTCTCCTGAAAATTTCATCGCAATTGGAGTATCGGTTTAGCCGGAATCGTGCTTACAAACACACAAAAATACAAACAAAAACAAAAAAGAAAATCGAAATAAATCGTAAAATTGCGATTTTCAAGAGAAATAATTTTTTATCGATTTTTCGTACGGTGCAGTTCTAAGTTCAGAGATTTCGGAGGTCTCCTGAAAATTTAATCGCAATCGGAGTATCGGTTTAGCCGGAATCGTGTTAACAAACACACAAAAATACAAACAAAAACAAAAAAGAAAATCGAAATAAATCGTAAAAACTACGATTTTCAAGAGAGAAATAATTTTTTGATCGATTTTTCGTACGGTGCAGTTCTAAGTTCAGAGATTTCGATGGTCTCCATAAAATTTCATCGCAATCGGAGTATCGGTTTAGCCGGAATCGTGTTCACAGACACACAAAAATACAAAAAAAAAAGAAAAAAAAAAAAATCTGGATTTTTTTCTCCAGTGTAGTGAATTGGAATCTTCGCTTCGCTCGCTACGCTCATCCAATTATAATAATTATAATGTATTGATATATGTGTACAACGGTCAATACACTGAAACACTACAAAAACAAATCAATACCTATTGTAAAAACTTATAAAATAATAATTGCAGAGAACAGTTTAAAAAAAGTTGATAGCATACATATCGATGATAAAACGAAATGGAAAACATAGAAAATTTGCTAAATATGTGTCAACCATGTTCTCTAAAGTCTAAGCCTTTCATTGAATACACTTAAAACTCTGAAGCATAGCTCGGATCAGCTATTAGGATAACCACCAGCCCGATCTGCCAAAGCGTGTAAATTCACACTCTGAACAATTGACAGCAAACAGTTTTCAAAAGTTGCTTAGTAACTGAAATCACAATACAAACGTTGAAATCATTGTTACGTGGACAAGGCGTGACATTACAAACAGCATTCGAATCGAACGTTAGTTGTGTTTTCAAATCAAAGTGAAACGATCATAACAAAACAAAACGAGACGAGATGGATTCGGATAGTTTAGTTTGTCACGAATCAAAATGAAAATTTCGCAATGCGATTGGTTTCTGCCAAAATAACAGTTAGAATGAAATATTCAGTGAAAGGATTTGTGGTGTAGGCTAAAAGACACCTGCCCGGTGCGTAGGCTAGTTACACACATGTGTGATTGCATCATGGAAAGCTCATTTGTTAAAACACAATGAAACGAATGGTGGATTGGAATGGAGCCATTTGACCTGATTGCAATGAATCAACGATGGCTTTTCATAAACCCACATTCCCCACGCATACAGGAGAGTAAGTTCTGTCCTGCAGTCTACAGATAACATACATGCGATGCGGCTAAGGCTAGCTCTGTGAGTTTTATTCAGGGATACTGTCAACCGTGAATGAAGTTTTCAACGTCTTCCTCAGTCATACTCATATCAAATACTGGGATTCAGTCAAACACTCCTCGAGTCAGGCTCGGGGTTTACATTATTTCCGTCGACCGTAGGTTAAAGCAATACGATTGTGATAGTGACATATTATACCACTAGGAAAACGCTTAAGTCCCGCCGCGTTGGATGAGCGTAATTGGTGCATTGGTACCCTGCCATGTGTTATGCAGATTTTCTGTTGTTTTGTGAAAAAATTATTGCTTAGTCGATTTTTTTAAAATTAAATTAAATTAAATAAAAAATTAACTTTATTCTTTTATTTTTTCTTAATCGTAATTAAAAAAAAAAAAAAAAATCGTAAAATTGCTATTTTCATAACAAAATTATTCGATTGCGCTCAAATTTTAACGAATATAATAATTCATAAAATTAAGGTTCTGTAAAAAAATCATTACAATAGGATAAAGCATGTAGGTGGTTATAAGTGAAAGAATTGTAAAAAAAAAGAAAAAACCCGTAAAATTTCGATTTTTATGAGAAATAATTTTTCGATTGTTCTCAAATTTCACACGAATATCTTAATTCATAAAATTAAGGTTCTGCAAAAAAAAAACATTAAAATCGGATTAAGCATGTAGATGTTATAAGTCGAAGAAATTTTTTAAAAATCGAAAAAAATCGTCAAATTTGCGATTTTCATTAGAAATAATTTTTCAATTGCGCTCAAAAACGTGGCAGTTCTAAGTCAGAGATTTCGAAGGCCCCCATAAAATTTCATCGCAATTGGGAGTATTGGTTTAGCCGGATCGTGTTAACAAACAGCCAAAAATACAGAAAAAAAAAGAAAAAAAAACATTCCGATTTTTTTCTCCAGTGTAGTGAAATGGAATCTTCGCTTCGCTCGCTACGCTCATCCAACAACAGTCAGTAACTGACAAATTTTTCTAAGGGTTACCCCAAATGGGATTTCATTTTATTAACTTATTCTCTTGAACATACATTCTCAAATAAAAACGAACATCCAACTTACTTTTTAAGAACAACTGTTCATGCATAACGGCGTCCTTTGGTGTCACACCAACATAATTGCTATAGTTGAATTGTTTCCATGCATCTGTTTGTAACTAGAAAATAGTAATAGTTTCAGCCAGTGGCATGTGAGTGTCTGTACACACATTCATTTATGCATTATACTCATTCATTCATTTCATACACTCGTTCATTCATTGCAATGTTGTAATTACCACATGCCTTGTTAATTATTTGTCCTTAACTTACCACTTCTTAGTCTTAGTCTTAGTTCTTCATGTTTTGTTCTTGCACACAGCCTGAGGAACAACGTTGTTACACTCTTTGCCAGGGTGTCCGTGTAGTCGAGGGGACACGAGAGGGGTGTCCCTACCTAGGGTAACTCGCGCGTCTACCCATGAATTATTAAGCTTGCCTCGATATTACACTTTTCAAAGCAAAACAATTCGCATTGTTGAGTTGAATCAATCAAAAGTGAACCAGGGTTGTTTTAAGCTGAAAAGGGTGATTTCATTTTCATTGATGATGACGATGACGATGACGATGACGATGACGATGACGATGACGATGACGATGACGATGACGATGACGATGACGATGACGATGACGATGACGATGACGATGACGATGACGATGACGGTGATAAATCGAACCCTGGACCTTCTGTATTGGAAGCAGAGACACTAATCATATGACCAACGAGCCACACAATAATTGACTCTTTCAGGGTTATTTCGTAGGCCTACAAGTACTAACATAAGTATGTGCCAATTACGCACCAAATAAATACATATGCACACACATTATAGAATACTTTATAAAACATAAACCAACTACTTTTCCTCTTTCAATGAAACAAAGTTTTGTCGATATGATGAATGCTTGACAATTTAAAAATGTTATTTTACTTATTTACAATAAGTTTTATCACAATTCCCCAAGGAAAATACAATGTAAAAAGAACCCTTAATAAATGACCACGAGCACTTACGATTTGTCGGTCTTGTATAAACAAACTTCTTTTCATCCCCATCGTATAAAACGGCTTAGAAACTTTTTTAGAAGAATGAGATGTTTATCAATGGGAGATGTTTTGTTATAAATTAATCTTGAGCTGAATGGCTGTCATTCCCTCTGCAGCATTTTGTCCTTCTACGGACTACGGAGTTTGGCTGTTTTCTTGCAAGGGAACAAAGCTCAAGGCCTACCGTCGCAAAGACATCGCCTTCCTATACAAAATATTAATCAAATATTCACAATGGCGTTATACGAACTCCAAAGAGAGAATATATTATGTTTTTTCTTGACGGGATAAAATCAATTATAGATCTCAGAGCGCCCTAAGGGAGGGGTTTAGCTGTGGTGGATTTGTGCGATTTCTAAATTCTGAACTATCTGTTGTACGATTTTGTTGTGTTATCTAAATTCTGAACTATCTGTTGTATGATTTTGTTGTGTATTGGGCTATGCGACTGTAATATGTAGACGAAGCTAACATGCTTTGAAAACAGAATTATTATTATAATATGCAGGCTACAAAGGAAGTTGCAGTCGTCATTTTATTTTGAATGTATATACACATAAGTTTCTTTCAGTAAAGGCCCAGTATTTGATACTGTTGAATTAATTGTAAGTAACCATAAGGTTTGTGCTTTTTAATATAAGCTATTTTTCTATTTATCATTATCAGTCAGTTTTCTCTTGGACACTGGTTTTCTTTCAATCCAGAAGAAATGTGTGTTTGCTTGTTTGTAAATAATTTTCGGACAACAGCAGATTTCTAGCTTCAGTATAGGGCTTAGTGTGCTCACATATATAGGCCATGTATACAGTATATAGATGGCATTTTGTATTATCGATAGGCCTATTTGCTTCTTTCATTGCTCAAATGTGGGTTTCATGGTACTCTTTATGGAATACAATGATACTATGAGTACGACTATGAAGTATGAATTGATTTAAAATAAATTAATCATTATTTTATGAAAATACATCGTAATTAACACGCATGAAATATTATAAACATAAAATATATTTTTATAGAATTGGAAATCAACTATAATTACAGTTATATGGTTTTGCACCTTTTAAGATCATTTTTTACTATTGATATTATTTATTTATTTATTTCTGTCAATAAGCAAAATAGGTTTTTAGAGAGTTTGTGAAAGTTATGTTGTGTACAATTGACTGTTTTTCATGAACACGCTCGGCATCCAGATCATGGCATTGTTTCTTCTAGTCGCCTTAAACTAAATTAATCATTATATCTAATTATTTAATTATGATATCGTAGTTAATTTATTTACTTTCATTCAACCTATTTATCACAACTGTAGGCCAGTGGCGTTAGCAACATTTCCTGGGCCCCCCCGCGACTTGCGCGGAATAGCTGGGGTCTGGGGCGAAGCCCCAGCCGCCGGAGGCATTTACACCGTAGGTGAAAAAGTTTTGGGCCCTACATTATGTTTCATGGCCTAAAACGCGAATTTCGATGACATCCCCTAATACATTTATTACTGAAACCATTATGTTATATTAAAATATCAACACTAATAATGATAAATGAAAACACCCCAGAAAATACACATTTTTAAACTTGCATACATTTACGTACACACACCAATCAACAAATCTAACGACAAAAACAACAGTGGATGGATTACTTGCATCACTTTCAAATAATAATATAAAAAATAATCACTTATCTACTTATGATAATACTGACTATGTTGATGATGTTGATTAAAATGGGTGTGAAGTCATGGGATCATTTGTAGTGTGAATGATATTTCAATGAACTAATAATTGCATGCCACCCATCGAAACATCCCTCTGTCAGACAACAGAAGGGTTGTCATGATTTATTAGTGTAAGGGACCGTGTTATTTTACTATGTGAAATGAGATTTCTTGAAAAGGCATTTTGTAAATATCCCCGTTCAAAAGATCTGGAATTGGAATCTTACTAATACGCCCCAGTTCTCTATAAAATTAAAAAAAAAGATTGACAAACTGACAGTAGTCATGTCACAGATGATCATGGCCATGTTCAACTAGGGGGGATTTGACAAAATTGTGCAAATTTTTTTAGAGGTGTGCATTTTTGAAGTTAATATGTGTAAAAAATTGGTTATCACGGTTCATTCTTCTTTTTTGTCAACTTGAACTAATGCGTATGTTTTTTTTTTTTTTTTACAAAATAGTAATTTTGGGGTAAGTTCTGCAAGAGATTTTTTTTCTTCAAAATTTATTTCGAAAGATGAAGGGGCCCTCTGTAGCCTGACAGGGGCCCGAGGGGGCCCCCGTCAGGCCAGGGCCCCCCCCGCAGTCGCGGGGGCTGCGGGGGCGGTAGCTACGCCACTGCTATAGGCAATTTTAGGGTTTAATATAACGATGTACGCATCAGCATATAGTTAATTTGTAGTTTGTATGGATTGTCTAGACTCTAGAGTTAGTTTGTTATCCAGCAGATTTTGGTTGAGGCCAACTCTCTCATTTGTGTCTCACAGTCACAGTGTATGTTATGAAGTAAGTTGCTTTAGTTTCACAGACAAGGCTGACAACGGTTTAGGTTCTCTGGGCACAAAGCGTCGCGACTTGTGACAAAGGCAGTGTTACGCCTGTGCCTAGTTTGAGGGAGAAGAAAGCGTCTGATGATTATTGTGTGCGACGAGTTCGTTCTCATTAGCTCGACTCGTCCGCAATTCCATCTACCAATCATGTTTCACGCTGGAATAATAATTGGCGGTGTTGTATTGTTTCATGTTTTGGTTGGACATAGAGGAAGTTAGGAATTGGTGAGCTCATAACGCATGACTTCGGGATTGTAAATGAATTCACAACCGAGAGATGATTTGCGCCAACTGTTGTGACTTATATATAGATAAAATCTGATATCTATTATCTTATTTAGATAAATTTTTTGATGTTATATTTTTCTATTATATCTAGATAAAAGTTAAGTCTAAGCTTTTTAAACTTTAAGATAATTGTTTTAGATAAAATAAATTATAATCACTTTTTTACATGAAAAATACTTCTACTAGTTGTAAGTGCGAACTCGGTTGCTAGAGTCCCTCCGTTGGTGATGCCAGAGTCAACAAGACTAATTCGGAGCAACACCATACAATTTATTATGTTCTTGTGTCAAAAATGATTGGAAAGAAAACTGTTGGGGAGGAGGGGGATATTAAAAAAATCGTCAATCTCAATTATTATCTTTTATCTAAACAAATATATCTAGATAATTATTTGTATCTCTTATCTTTTATCTAGATAATTTTCTACGCTTCTTTTATCTTATCTAGATAAAAAACAACACTGTTTGCGCCACAGATGAGACTGGGCAAACATTTGTTCAAAATTTACCTTTTTAGCAATTTTCTATTAATTGGCAATGTACAAAAAGTTGTGAAATAATGTACAAACCTGACTTCTCCATTATTTCCAAATGGTAACGTTTGTTGTTGCTTGGTTATTTATTGTTTTATGTACAACCATATTATCTAAATCATGTGACTAAGTTATTGAGTACAAATTTATAATTGCCAAAATCAACATTACTGTAAATCATTATTACAAAACAATTTATTTATTTAGTACCATAATATCAAAAGTAATAACTTTATGCTGATTTTAGTTTCGCCTAAATATTTCCTACCATCCAACCTGATGTCCTGCGCCCCGACAAGTAGACAATCTATCTAGTGAAGGCGCGTGCACATAAAATGATTAAGACTATGGTTTAATGTTTAATGATTAATAACTAAGACTAACACCTGACTACGTTAGAACGGCGGCGCCGCCCCTAACTTAGTCATACTCGCACTCGTTTTAACAAACTCGTTGAAAGAATCTTCAAAATCATCTATGATGTGTTGTCAAACCCTAACCTAATTTTTAAGACGTCAGAACCAACAGGAAGCAGAACAGAAGCGGAAACGGTCAATTTAAAATTAAAATACTAGGCAAGTAAATAACAGACACCATTTGACTTGTGTAGCAATGATTTCATTGGCCGTATTGTTGTGACGTAGCGCCCCGTTGATAGGTTGTTTTTTTACTAACAAGTGACTAAGAAGATGAACGTTAGTTATCTTTCTTAATCACAGCTTAGTCATAGTTCTTAATTCTTAGACATTAGTCATCTATGTGAACCCTTCCACGTAAATCACATTGTTCAACTTTAAACCATAGTCTTAATCACTTTATGTGAACGCGGCTTCACTACCTGTGATTCCGGATTGTTTGTGGCAGAGGCGGGCCTTCTCAAGAGTCGCCTATTTATTAGCTCTCAAGAAAAACTTGTCTCCGTGCAGTCCGTGATAATTATAACACCACTCGGGACATGAATCAAACTCCCTTCTGATATATGACACTACACAGAATACACAGTGCTCCGACACAAAGGCCGACATTATCCACAAGAACACAATTTATATAACGTGGTGCCTTTGAAAATCAGCTCAAGTAGAAGAGATTCCAGCCGTATGCTATTATATATTCAGTTAATATAATAAGCAGCACCTTCATCATAATGGCTGGCATGTCAACTACATTCCTCTTATGAGCTGTGATTGTGTCTCTTGTTAGTTTCACATATATTCAGGATTTGTGTGCTGAATCCTTGTTGTACGCCCTTATGGAGTGAGCAGATATTATTCTATCTCGATTCGATGGCGCAGAATGAACCTGTTGTAAGCGAGGCTTTGCTGTCTACTATTCACTCCTCACAAACAAAATATCAACTCTGTGTATACAATTTTCACTCAGCATACTGTTAAATTATCAAAATTCTGCACATTATATTTCCTGTATCCAAAAATGTAATTTAATAGGATGTCAACATTATTTATTTAAAATTATGTTCGTTTTGGAATTTTGCCTTGTATAACCTGCATTATTCGCGAAAATTAAAGGGATTCAATAAATTGATGTTCGAGCAATAAATAGGAATCGTGATGCCACATGATACTATATAAGAATTACTCAACTAATTGTAGAAAGGTAGAACGTGGAAAACACGCTATCAACAATCACGTACGTCATCATTATTTGTATATCTCTTCAAGTGTAACATAACCCTCCACTTTTATTTTTAAATTTAATATCTCTGTTTATCTTCCTTCCGTGATATATTATTATCTCCTATTTGTTGCACAATATGCAGAGGTTTTATTTGTATCATTATTGAGAACACTTTAGTATTGACAATTTTCTCTCTTCCTCCACCAACAAACTGCACCGTATATGTCCGTCAATACAACTTTGGGAGCAGTCTGGTCTTACAGGTTGTCTTGATCGATCTCGTTATTTTGTAATTCGTATAGCTTGCAGAATACACACTCATGATTCTTGCATGCGTTGCGTAGTTATATTATTGTAAACATTGTGTGCTTTATATTTTTCTCCTTCATTTAATTATCATCATATTTTAATTAGTCTGAAAATTTAGAAATTAAAACAAATAGTTTTGACGAAATATAGAATAACATTATAGGAATATTCTTTTGTTTTTATTTCATCAAGCAATGATTGCACGTTTACAATACGAGGGGACCAACATTTTTCAATGTTTTTTTCTCCGATTTCTTTACATTATTAACTTCCAAAACGTATGAAAAGCAGGTTTGCTTCTCGTGTATATTCGTCTCCCTTAATTGAGTGGTTAATACGTCTAGCTTAAAGCAACCACTTATAGCTAACATGCCTGATAAAATTTCCAATTCTATATTTTACCAAAAATCCTTTATGTAACGAACCCCTCTAACTCATTGTGTAGCTTTCATATTGTGTGTTGTGTAATGTATATACGCGATATTTATACGATCAGCAATCTGTTGTGGGTTTTCCATTCAACGAAGGTATATATAAGAGAAGTTTTGAAAATACTTTTGAAAAGTTCTTTATGCCTCGAGTAGCGTTTTGCCACACTCAAGTGCCGAGTCTTTCAAATAGCAAGTATACCAAGTCACTAAGGCTGATTGGAAAAATGTTATAACTTAATTTTGTTATGAACAGAAAAGTTCTTTTCTTTGCACATGCATGGTTATGTTGAGTGGTTATTGTGAAGAAGTTATATAATATTATGTGCCATTAAATGCTATTCAAGTGTAAACATCTGTGATAAGAGTGGATCCATAAAGCAATAGCTATTGTAGTTTATGGTACATTATTTAAAATTTCTTTCGAAGAGTATTGTTGAATTGTTTGCAATTAAAGCACTCTATAACTTTTTGCTGAAAGAAACAGAGGAAGGGCCTGATGGGTAAACTTCTTGCAGAGTATAAAACAAAGAGTATAACTCCAATGTAAGGAGCAGAGCCACTAAAAGGGAACGGTTGTAAGGAGGGTTGGATTCATTCAGTTACGGATAACACGAACAATTTATTGTAGGATTGTTTCTATAGCTCAATTAAAAATGCAGTTCTACTCAATTCAAAGAGAAAACAAAAATCTCGGATAGTTTTTATAATAAAGTTGTTTTCTAGAATTAACAGTGTTGTTGATGAGTACCCTATTTGGCTTAAAATTCACTCTTATGTATTAGGCCTAGGACCACAATTTATAAGGAGGTGTAGGCACAGGCTAACTATTTTATGGTCTTATTTTTATCAGTTTAGATTCAACATTAACATAATAATATTATAAAATTACGGGTTTATGGATTTTCAAACATTGATAAGCTGAGTTTTATTGAAGTAGAACTAAATGGCATTTATACACAAGACAACAACAATTAGATAAGTGTACAAAATATATATTGATCATTGTCTCAGTTTCTATCTGGACTCTTGAGGAATTGAGTCGAAGCATTTATCTATGACAAAACAAAATTACTTCGTCTAACCAGTGCTACAATCCATCCAGTCTGTTTTTATATGATTCGATAGTTCTGTGATCGTTTCAGACCTGCAAAAATGCATTTTTTATTTTCTTGAGATTATATACACCCGGCACCTACACCAACAAGGAGATTTGAATGCTTGAACAAAACGTCCAATTTTATTTATGGCACCTCTTCTGCAATATGTTGCTTGTGCAGCTTCATCACTATATTTTGGAAATTCCCTTTCCTTTTTCTTTTCCTTTTCCCTTTTCCCTTTTCTGTTTTATATTTTGTATTTGTATATATGTATAGGCCCACGTTTATCATTGTTTCTACACTTCATTTGACATAAAATTGTTTAATATTATGAGCTATTGTGTGGACTTGTGGAATTGTGCACTGATTTTTACAAACTTATTTACCATTTTATTATAAAAAAACATTTTTTATAAAACGCCAACATGCGATGTGGAAGATATACGATTGTGGAAAGAGAAGAAATTATAGAACATTTTGGTTGCTAATCCCATGGCTGACCTTACCAGAAGAAGACTACGGGGTTAGGTAATGGAATGGTGGTGACGATCAAATAGGGCCTACACACTTTTATGTATCCCCCAAAGGAATTGAGAAATTTTTACTTGTCCTGTAAATAAGTTTGAGATCGAAAGTGTCACAATTCACAAACTAAAAACAAAACAATTATATATACAACTTATTTACTCATACATTATAATATACATACTTTATATAGGGGTACCGGGTACTATACTACAAATTGTACAAATTCTCCTGTTTATCATCATCCGTGCAAGAAACATCAGTCTATATCGATCCAGCCATTTACAGAATTGATTGTCCGTGGGAGCTGAATGCTGTAGCATAAAATAATGTTGTTGTAGCGGACAGGCACATAGACAAATAAATACAATAAATAATAATAAATATTTTAAACAGATGCATGAGATGGATTATAGGCAGTGTGGACTATTTTGACTAACTGTCGTGTCGATTAACATCTTCGCCCTATATATAAGTATGGTTCTTATAGGAGATGAATGAAGATCGCCTTTTTCGTATCTACAAATCTTCCGTTTAGTGTTGAAGCCAAGGAAGGCGCGAGATATAGAATTATCGTTGAGGGGGATATTATTCATCACATGGCATATTGCGTAGCTGACAAAGCGTAATGAAAGGGGAGAAAGAGGGGTTGAAGTAGAATCAATGTTTCCTGAAATTTAAATTAGCAGTTAGGCATAATCAAATCACGTATAATAATTACTGAGGAATATGACTATAATATTAGGCTATATACATGCAATGAAAAATATAACTGTTTATAAAATCTGTTTGTAACTAAGAAAATATTGTTTATTTTAGATGAAATCTATGCATTCAATTTGTGGATATGAGGTTGATGGCAAGTGGTGGTTTTGGCTTCATCAACATCAACCTCTTCACCACCCATGGAATTTAGCGATTTTTAGGTTACTTGAACGTGTTTTTTTTTTTTTTTTTTACTTTTTGCAATATATTATTTCTTATTAAACCGTAGCCTACAAGATCTAATTCCTGTTCACCTCATTTTTAGACAAATAAGAGCTAAAAGGAAAACGAAGCCAGAGAATCGCAACCAACGGATTGACACAAAAGATAAAGGCAGCTTACAAGAGTCTATTTGAAAGAGCAATATAATGACATATTATACAAAATATAAATGTTAAGGACCATAAGAGATTGAAACCACGACCCTTTTCATATTTCGTCCTCTCCAGTCCTTTCAATTTCTTTTATTGAGCCTTTAATGATAAATTCATGCGACACACTTGAACTATGCTGTCAAGCGCTGACTAAGGGTCTTGAATACGAATGAGTAAGCACATTAATTGCAAAATCTGCTCCGATAGGCATCATTATTAAATAACTAGTGGTCGTATTTGTCCCGGGGAGAAGAGCATGTGTTACCCTCCACCCACCCTCGAGTTCTTTGCGTGGGGCTACATAATAACATATATACACAAGTGATTAATGACTGCAGTTAATGACACTGTGGACTTAACATGGTAAAAGGGGGTTGGAAATATAATTACTTTATACAACATTGCGGATGTTTTACTGCCATCCTTTTGTAGTCAACAGTCAACACTATGGGTGTGCAGCTGTTCTGTTGGTATTATAGGCGAGACAATGCAATGATATCAATGACAACCGGCGACGCCTAAAGACCTTCGATAAAAAGTCAACGTATGTTCAAGAGTGTAAGCATATTTAATTACAGTCTTTGATGCTTCGTTGTAGAGCATGACACTTGAATTTTAATTTAATCTTATTCTAATATTGCGATTTATAATATTATCAGTGCACGGTCAGAACAATCCTGTGTATTCATAATTTGTACTATGTTTATATTGCACACTAAAAAGGTTTTCTTTTAGCGAGTATTTCAATCGATGCAATTGTGGTGTCAGGAGGGGGTGAAACTGAAAGGTAAGTCATACAATGCAAACCAAACTTGGAAACAATATAAAAACAATATAAGTTTGTATCTCTTTTAATAGTATTAAACAGACTGTAATCCAATCAAAATGGTATGTTTAAAACACCTTAGATTTAGGGTAGTTAGTTAAACTGATTAAAAATGCACAAAGGACAAATACGGAAGATTATTAGAATTGAGTACCAAATGCACTCACGTCACTTTCATCGTCATACGACGAAATTTTATAGATCGCCAATCAGTAGGCCTATCACTGACCAAACATATATTTACCATTCATTCATCTCATGTAAGTGTATATGCGTATACATTAACACAATTAATTTCATATTATAAAAATATTTAATTATTACATAATATGTCATATAATTATGGTATGTTCACACTATCACACATGCACTATTGTAATGATATAGGCTACAATAATAATTGGTGTTATTCTTCTTTTAAAATACTCGTACACCTCCAGTATTTCTGCAATGATTATTTGAGTAATTATAATTTTTTAAATGTACAGTTTTCAACGCTTTATTTTGATGTACTATTACATTGGTTCTTACACAATTCCTTCAGTGAAAGAAAACCAATGTTAAGTGAGTGTACCCAAGTTGTGGCCCAGTGCATTATGTTGTTGTATACAGTAGTATCGTTTCCCCTACATTATACCATGGTTATTCCATTTCTATTCAAATTCGCCCCCAACTATCGTCGACAATGGGCGTCCTACCTTGAGTTGTACTGTTGAAGATCGATGTATGTAACTTTAGTTGAGGGGAGCTATACGGAGCGGAGACACGTTCACAATGGCCAGACTTGGCAATCAATACCTACCTCTATGTCGAGAGCCAACAGAAACCGATAACATGGTAATTCCAGGGCATAACAATCTCATTACTTGCCATTATGCCTATAGGTCAGCAGATAAAAAATTAAAATTAAAACATATAACATTTTGTAGTCTACTCTCTGGTATATCATATCATTGCTTGGATAATAAAAGTTTGTTGACAGAAAATAAAACTAACTTGTAATGTAGAACATATAATAATATTATGAAATTACCGAAGATGATAAGCGAACGCAACTTCCTCGGTTGGTTACAGGATTACGGAATATTTGCTTTTGTTTTGTAAACCGTAAAAATCACAGAAGTTTATATTTATGTGTGAAGGTGACAAACATTTAAAATACAAGAATGAACTTTTAAAGCCATGCATTGCAATTCTCCTTTAGAAGTAAATGCCTGTATTTTGTAATTGGTTCAAAATTCGGGTTAACCCTTAGTAACAATGACAATTAGAAATAGTAACATTCAAGAGACTTGACGATAGTTTTAACTTTTAAGTATAAGTTTAATATTAAATCAAAAGTTAGCCCATGTGTACTGTGTAGTGTAGGCCCATACGACACGATATACGAGGCTGCTAAACTGAGCAAAAAGAATTATATTCGATAGTTCAACTCAACTGTTATAACATCTACACAGTTCTCTTTTCGAGAATTGCGATCTATGTATCGGCATTCACTTCTTCAAGATAATATAGCATGGTAAAGAGTCATTAGCTCATATTTTAGAAAGTATATTAGAAAAAGAACAAGCATTTCATTTGTAAATAAAGTAAATCAAGTGAACATGAAATTCTGTTCTGACAGATTTATCGGCAACGCAACTCAGCCAAGCTATTGTATCCAACTCGGAATACCATTATTTCCTCTTTAATTGGAGTATGCAAAGTGGAAGTGTGTTTTCAGAAACTTGTTCAATAATAAGGTGACAACCACAAAAATATGTCAACCAAGTTAAGTGCTTTTTATACTGCTGCTTCATAGCTTTCGTGCGTGACTATTAAATTCCATTCTACCTTCCCGAGAATAATTTATAAAATCCATTTATTTACTGATAGGATATGCCTATTTAAGAATTGAATTTTTTTTAGAAATATAATAAAAATATGTAGTACTGAGTCCAATTCCAAATAACGGACATTAAAATGTTACCAATTTTTTTATCACAGCATTTTCCCAGGTTTAAATTCAGTTAAACGAGATTGTCATATAATTCCACGGTATAAGTACGCTTCTTAATTCCTATAAACTTACTATATTCTGGTTTCTATTATATATATCCTTTGCTGTTCGTGAATGGGTCACCTAATAGAATACGTAACTATATGTGATATTTATATAGAAATACATCATTACATTAAATTCTATGTGTGGCAGCTAACGCCTAACCCCACCCTCCCCCTTCTATTAAGGTGCATGAAGTCGTATTTTATAATTTTACTTCATGGTAAGCTAAATTGGTGTAACCGATGTTTAATTCTTTATATAGGGCCTAATACTATAAATGTATTTGGTGCTAAAAAATGAAACAGAATCGCCCAAATTAGATTACAAATTGCATTAGTTTTCCATCCATCCATACACTCACTTAGACAGTCCTACTGAATTGTGTTTTAACCAAACTAATGATTTCCGGTATTAGTCTAACAATTTACGGTAATAATTTCCCGAGGAACCAGTAGCTATAGCAATATTGTTCGCTAACAGACGAAACAATTCTCGAATGCCGTGCACATGATTGTTTAGGCCTACGTCGTCTAATCGACGAGGAGAATACAATGCAATATCTTCATACGGTGTTCACTGTTCATGTTACGGGTGGAAACGAGCTGAGAGCTAATCCTTATTGCTATAAATGTAGGCCTATGCTATAGGCAATTATGTCTCTGCTATAATGATAAACTAAAATATCACATTCATGAGACTTCTTTTGATAATACGTATGCCATGAAAAAGTGTTTTCTAATCGTTTAGCTTCCAGGCTATAGCTCACAGTCACAATGTTATAGGCATATACGAAATTGACCGAAGACTAAATATGTTTAACTTGATTGCAAACAAATGAGCATAATATGGCTGAACTAAACCTATTACGCGTTCACGAGGCTAATCGGGTTCGGATGCCACGTTGCAGACATCCATGCAAAATGTTTTTTTTAAATAAGCTTTAATATCTAAAGTAGCTATAGAAACTGCCATAAAATAAGACGCAACATTCGTTGCGTGGTTTTCTTACGATTGCCAAAACAAGTATTGGATTAAAAAAACTGTTTAGTGTTTACCGATGGCTTAATGTCAGTAATGCTATGGTAATGTTTCCACCCTTGGGGCAAAGGGGAGGATGAACTTGAGGTCCATAATTAAAGCAATGCAAGTAGATCAAGCCTGGGGAGAAAACCTCAAGAGGCATTTCATCCACTTTCTAAATACCACTGTATTCATTTTCAATTACGACACAACTCGTAAGTTCTTGATTCAATAACTTGGCGTGGCCATAAGCCGGAATGTGGGGGTCCCGCCTGTCCCGGCGTTGGAGGGGGGGAAGAAGCTCTTTGCAACCTCTATACAATTTATTCTTCCTTTTAGATATAATATAATGTTCATAAAAGGCTAGGAAGGGAAAGAGTTAAAGAGCGTTCATGATGTTTGGAAAAGAGCTGAAAACTTGAGTCGTAAAAGTTTCTTTGTCCCGGACACAAGTGAACAATTAAATAATGAATGCCCCTTCTACTTGAATGATTTATGAAAGCGACGCCAAAAGCGAACACTTTACTTCTTGGGCAGGGTGGTGTATATTATGTCACTACAGCAAGAAACGCAATGCGGTATACACATAAATAACTTGGAACAGAGAGCACTATTTCTCGAACACAGGTATATAATAGATGAAGAGTTGAATGCTATTGCTATAGGACAGCTTAATTTACCCTTTTAGTATTGCAATGAGGCTCTGCTAGTGCTATATCGTTACTATTTTATTGTTAGGGGATGTACCAATGTTCCTGAGAAGGAACATACCATTTAATAATGCATAGTGATTGCCCTTTCCGCATGGTTCTATGGTTCATTTGTATTCAATCACTGTTTTGCAAGTTACGTTACCTTGGGCTTACCAGAACACCATCTATATAAAATCTATGATACATTCAAAACATACCAATTTTGAACTACTATATGTTCTAAGAAAAAAATTATTGCATAGTTTAATAAATGTAAATAACATTTTTGGAACCTACATAAAAATATGTTGCGTTTTTATCAGTCCAAAGAAGGCAAACGTAAAAAAATGCATTAACATGACGTTGGGCCCAAACCTGATAAATGATTTTCATTGTGATTTGACATGAAATTTAGCTCGTTCAGACCAGGCGTCCATTATTAAAGGACATAACAAATGTGAGTCACAGTTTTTTCAATTTGGCAAAAAAATAATAATTGTGGAATTCAAATTCACATGTTTTTAATCTCACTTTGATAGGCCCTTGATTTTGCCCTTTTTAGAGAATATTAAAATAGAAATCCGCAAAAACGGAAAAAAACTTTTTTAGGGTATTTCCCGGAAATTTAATATATTAATTTTCTAGTATTGCTGGTATTTGATACACAGAAAATCCAAAATATCCATAATTGCGGTATAAAATCCAAGCTTAAGAGATGCACTTATAATTTACATTTGAACATAAAATGTTGCTTTTATTCAAAATCCAAAATTTCCCATAATTCCTTAAAATTACAATGAAAAATATAAAAAAATACTAAAAATCTCAGAAAAATACGGAATGTTAATTTTTAGCTTAAAATAACCAAATTTGAGCGAATTTAATTATAGTCTGAATGAGTAAGGAGCGAACATAAACCATTTAATAAATAGCTTGATATCTTACAATTGAACTAGTAACAATCTTTGGTAGTAGGGCCTATATATACGACTGACTGTAGGCCTAACACTGATTTTTAAATGAATGAATAATTGAATAATACACTTATATTATTCGCAAATTACTTATTTATAGCCTTTTCACCTTTTTTAAGAGAAGTCCTATTCTGTAAGTTACAAAACTATAAGTTGATTAATAAATATTTCATTTGGACGCAATTAGCCTCCAGTGATTTTTTTCTGGAACTGTTACCAGCCTTTGTACAATGTTGTGGTCATGTATTTCCAGTCTAGGAGCATTTAAAAAAAAACATTGTAACATCTAAATAAAATAAACTAAATGGATATTAAGGATTTTTGTAAAAAAATCATCAAAGTTAGTAAATTTCGGAATTTATTTGAGCGTAATATGCATTAATATTTAGGTATCTGAGAGTGCTTTGACTATTAGAAGAGTGACCATCCTTGCTTGACAATTACTCAAAATTGCATATCAAGTTTCAAATCGGTATAGCAGACTAATTCTGTCGATTTAGTTGCTGGTTTCTGATCATGTTGTTGAATACACAGCAATCGAATTGGGGTGGGGGTTTCCATTCCCCCAAAGATATGTATTGGACTAGCCATTCCCCCTAAACGAAATATTCTGGTACCCATGCATCCCCCCGAAGAGCATCACGGCCAGATTTGCCACTTTCGTTATAATCAGAGATGACCCAGACTCCCTCTTTTTCGTAGGCTACATGATAATTGGTTATAATATAATCCACTACTTTCTTTCAAAATGTACAAATTATTATTGTGTTTTACTGTTTTGCTACCCCAAACCCTTTGGCAGGCAATACCATTACAAAAAGTTTGCCTTCCTCAGACAAGACCGGCCATCTCTGTTTTTCTCTGACCCCAGGCTATCTGGGACATGCCAGATTACGAGTTGACCCCCACAGGCTTCACCAGCCTTTTATGGCCATAAGAAGCCGACATAGACATCATGGGCAATGAGCCCAATGAGTACGCAGAATAGCATACGTTAATTATTTCATGTATTAAATTGTATGTACATATTTATATTTCCCGACTATATTTATCAGAAATAAATACTGATTTTAAAAAGAGGTGCGCGATAAATAATATTAGCATAACAAAAATGCAGTTGTATTAGCTATTTTCTCTGATGGCGTATAATTATATCAATAATTTCCGAATAGTTTAATGTCTCAGTTATATTCGTTGATAAAGGCTCATGACCGCCCCCCCCCAAACGCCAACGGTGAAATAAGTTCAAGTATTGCCTATATTGCTTTTTGGCAGAATGCTGAAAAATGAAATGACGCCATCCCCCCGTCGACTTTCTCTATATTTGACCACTGGGAATACATATCATTCTCATTCCCTGTTGCCTATGAAGAAATCCCCAGTAATCAAGCAGTCAACCCCATGCATGTTATAAGCCATACGAACGTATTCGAACACGCGTTTCTTATCAAGGACAAGAAGGTCCTCCTTATTTACCTTGTTCTTGACACTTATCACTTTATCAGAGTTAGTCGTGTTGACAACAATTAGAAATGGAGTAGCATGTAAATGCATTCTGTAAGGAGGCTATATTCAGATTGCTATAATTGTTTTGTTTTACATCGTAAGAACAAAACTCACATGATCATAAGAATAAACCATAATACAAATTAATCCCCTGAAATCAAATCAAAATCACCGTAGATTATAACAAAATCATGGATTCTATATAATATGTGGAATTTGAATATGGATAACTACTATAATTTATGCATGGCTTCAATCACTAGCCCTACTAATTATTGAATGAACTAGACTTAGGTTTACCAATTTTATTTTTTTGCTATGTAGGTGATGTTGATTTCAATAATAAGAAACACTGTTATTTTCATGTGAAGACGCGTTGGGGTAAGTTATTTTTCGTTATATTTTTACTTTTAACTCATTTTCGCCAACTCATCAAAGAAACAAAGAAATAAAACAAAATGCAAAAAGGCAACAGCTAATTTTCTCCAATATGAAAAACGTTTTCGGGCACGAAAGAGGTCCTTCTGTTATAGTGAATTTTAAATTTCTAATTAATAACTAATCATTTCATCTTTCATTGGTCCAATACTTTGTAAATTAAGCAGTATATTTAACTGAATTAGATAAAATTCTTCAACGTTTTATCCATGTTGGTATGTTTGGGTAAATATAGTTTAGAAATTAGAAAAATAACTAGGCCTATTAACAAAAACAAATTGTTTATGAATAATTAATTTGCCGATTAGGTTAGCTAGGGACTTGTAGCATGATGCAGGCACCATTCCCTATACAAGTGTCGACGACCACTCCAACAAGAACTGAATTATCATCAGGACCAAGTATTCAAACAGCATTGATTGTAAGGCTTACGTTATAAAATGGCAAAACATTATTAATTAATATGTATTATTAAATGAGTTCAATCATTTATATCATATAGAAAAATGATTATGAATATTAGTTTAAAAAGGTATAAAACGACAACTTATTAATTGTGTGTACTAATTTGTGTGCCGGAAGGAACAATAATAATTCATGTTCACACAGAAATAGTACGTCTCAATTATGAAGATCATAATATTGTAAAACTCATTTCAAATTAATTTATTGGTTATTCTCAAAATGTTTCTTTATTGGAAAAAATCCGAAAAAATAAAAGCATTTCACAGAAAATAAGGTTTCTTCAAAACAATATAATATATTAATGCAAATTAAAGTATCTTATTCTTTTCTTATAGGTTTCTTTGCAGTATACTTACACAATCACTTGAGTGAGTGTTACCTTTATACTTGTGAAGAAGTTCCAAAGCAGATGGCCCGAAATGGTACTGTCTCTCGTTCGCTCGATCACTGCGTCAGCACCAACTGTCATCTCCTTGTCATCTTTCCTGTCCATGCGATGAGCTGCCTTGTTTGCCACGGAAGTATTTAGTTTCAAAATTTAAATACCAAAATATAGGGGCTGCTAACAAAATGAATAAGCTAGGAGCTAGCCTATAAATGAATGACACTCGACCATGCATGTAGTTTGACTTCTAATCAAGTGGTAAAGTAACCAATGAGAGGGCCATCAATAAAATTAAATTAAAATATGGTGCATAAAAGCTAATTTAATAAATTCTGATAGGAAATATAAATGCTATATATTTGTAAATCCAGAGCAGTGACACGAGGAAAACTAGCCCTACGGTTATTTCTAAAGGGACAGGAAACTGGAATGTAACGGTTTAATTAAACAGTAGGAACAGTACATTTGGGATATAATACTATAATCTCAAATCGACCTCTTCTACAATGACATGTATGTATGTAGCCCAGTCTCATAGTTTTCAATGAAAACCTCACTATTATTCCACTCGCTTATTGTGAAGATAAATGCAAAATAATATTATAATACGTTAAAAAATATAATATAATATAATAAAGAGTTGGTATCTTTTTAAATATTTGCAATGAAACGTTTGAGACAATTTGAGTTCTACATTGTATACATGTCATCGAAAAGATCATTTAAGATCTCTCAAATCAGACAAATTGATTTAAAAACAATGCACTTTTATTATAACAAATGAATGTCGTCAATCAACTTCGCACGAGACGAGACCTCAGGAAATGCGGACAGATAACTTATTAGGCCCACGCAACGTTTACACCAATCACATACAAACAGGCCTTTAGAAATGTTAGGCCTAAATTTTTCACTTGACTATTTGCAGGGAACTATCGTAAGCTTATTACTAAATTGAAACATCTACCACGAAGCTTGATAAGAATTTGAATTGTCACTTTAGCATTGATAGGTAGGCCTATAACACGAACATTGGTTATCATGATTGAGAAATGAATTTTATCTAATAAAGTAACATAAAATCAAATAGCCTACTAAATAGGATTTCTTTAAACAACCAACACAGCTTACAAATAGAACGAAGCCATAGCATTTCGTAGAACAGTCTCGAATAAAATGTAAGGGTTGAAGTCTTTACCCTAAAATTATATTTACAGTGCGGGTAAATAAGTAAGTGCATGGTTATAGCATAAATAGAAGAAACATTTAATAAATTTAACACAATAACTGACCCTTATATAAACGGTTTTACGGTCATTTTCCGAGATCATATTTACCCGCTTTGTCGTACGGATAACATTGAAATAAAACGAAAAACATATTCACAACACATCGACACTTTGTTTTCTTACAATTAAACGAAAAGTCTGCAGTCTTGTTCTTCTTGAGTGAATCCGATCACTGCTCACAATCGACTAGAATATGACGGACACTGGCCGGCGCAGCTGGTCAAGGTCGAGACTGCTGACTGCCGAGTTGGTCTCCCCGGGGCTCGACCCGGGACTGTGTTGTCCAGAGCCGAACATAAAGGACGGGGGTGGAGGTTGATGGAAGAGAGAGCTAAGCTGGGGGTGAGAGGGTTGGAAGGAAGACTTGCTGCTCGCCAGACCACCAGGATAGAGGGAGGAATAGAAGGAGCTGACGACGGCCGCGGCGCTCGGCGAAGACTGCTTGCCGCCGGCGTCGGTATTGGCGGCGGCGTTCGCTTGACTTACCAGCTTCGAGAGGTGGACGGCGTCGAACGCGGAGCCGAAGTAGTGGTGCGGCATCGGCTGGTAGCTGAGCGGGTCCAGGTGATGCCCGGAGCCGGGACCGGGCGGCGCGAAGTAGGGCGGCAGAGGGAAACTCGGGAAGCCGCAGTTGGCGACTCCTCCAGACGCACGCCCGATGTTCTGGTGCTGCAGGGGTGACTTCGGCTTCCTCCTCGGCCGGTACTTGTAGTCGGGGTGTTCCTTCATGTGCATCGCGCGGAGTCGCTTCGCCTCGTCGATGAACGGCCGCTTCTCCATCTCGCTCAACAGCTTCCACTCGGCGCCGAGACGCTTCGAGATCTCGGAGTTGTGCATCTTGGGGTTGTCGAGCGCGATCTTGCGACGCTGGATGCGAGACCAGACCATGAAGGCGTTCATCGGTCGCTTGATGTGCTGCTCGGCCGGTGACTGGGGTTGCGGTGGGTGTCCCATGGAGTCACCTCCGAAGTGAACACCCTCCATACCGGGCACTGAGAAACCGTACCTAGCCTGAGGGAGGCCCGCACCGTTCGACATGACTCACTCGATACTTCGCTCTCGCACGTAAATAACAGACTCGAACACGATATCGCACCTCAACGCATGCCGTCACGTAAAACACTGACTGGTCTCAGCTGATACCTCGCCGGTCGGCCGGCGGAAGTCACGCCCACCGAGGCGGCGTGCGAGGGCGTGGTCTGGGGTAGCCAACCGGAGCCGTCAAGCTCCGCCTCCAAGCTTCATTGGCTCCGCGGAATTTACCCTCTGACCCACTTTACGCGAAACCACCTGCTTGCGCTAACGCACCTGCATGTGTTCGTGAATGTGAGTCATGCTGCGTCGTCTAATCCACGGATTTGGATTTTGACTAATTGGAACACTTTTAATTTTAAGCTGCTGGACAGATAGTATACGCCTGATTAGTCAATGGTACATGGCACAGCTGCAAAATATGGCATACTAAATAAATTCCAAAATCACCAATGTTTACAAAACAAGACAATTTACGCGCAAAATTCAACGTGCACAAAATGTGTTGCCATTTTCTTTCGTGAATAGCTCAAACAAAATAAAACACATTATGAGCCAAAGAAGAGAACATTTGACATTGACCTTGATTATTAATATGGGTTTAATTCATACTTCTGTTTGCCTCTTAATAATTTTGAAACATTTAAAAATACTTTTAGTATTTTGCTTGTGTTTGCTTTTTAATTCCGACAGTGCGGGAACGAAAATAAGTTTTTTTCCATTGTAACTATATAACAGTAGTTTTGGCGAATGATCATAAATAGTCTTTTGAAAAGACCAACACTATTTTTGAACATTTTTTCGTCCATTACGTATTCTCCCAATATTGCGGTTTTTGAAAACCATTTTTGTGGATCATTTTATAAAAAACGTATACGAGTTGGTTGGCAGATATTTTTAGTTTTTGTTACCATAGTTTCCACTTACCCGTGACAAGAACGTGATATTTTGAAATTTAAAATCTTGCGTTGAACGATTCTTTGTATTTTCCTGTACAAATACCCTCAGCGTACCGGAAAACAAATCAATGAAGGCAATATTAGTGATAACTTTCAAATTATCACACGTCCTATAGTCACGGGTAGGTATAAATGTAGACTATAATACAAAATATCGGCCATCCAAGTCCAACTCATATGCTTTTTGATAAAATATCTTCAAAAATGCTCCAAGAAACTCGAAATATTAAGATAGGTAGGCCTATATTATGCATTACGCAAAAAACAAAAAAACAAAATGATGATGAGTGAAATCTCATCGGAACGTCGGCCCAACGAAAATATACGTGACAACGATGGCATTATAACCGAAAAAGAGATGGGACGCTGAGCTTGGCCCGACTCAAATGCGCGCACTCATGTGTTGATGATTTCTGCTGAACGGTTGGTATTATGTTGGTAAGTAAAAACTTTATAACTCGGATACTCCAAAGAATTCATTATGTCTCATATACATATATTATTTTATAACTTTATTGTTTATCAATTGTGTTATTAAAAATTTTTCAACAGTCCACTTCAGCAAATGTATAATGATACAATTATTCTTGATGCCATAAAAAAGATAATTTCAATGTATAGGTAAGGCCATAAACGTGCAACGTGCTTATACTGTTGTGTGTTACACATGAAAGGTAGAAAATTCGATCCTTTGTGGGATTTTATAAATAATTGTGAGTATATTGTCATGGGGCGGTTATCGCGACGATTGTCATCATGTTATAATATATTATAAATATTAACTTACAGCTATATTGCTCACACTCAACTATTATTGCATCAGAATATTCATCTACGATCAGCCGATCACTAATCATATTGGTTCAGCAACGCATCTAGCCCAGCATAGGCCTATATATAACAAATCCAAATGTTTTACATTCCATCACATAATTATTCAAATGCGCCTGATAATTCTCCGAATTATATGAATTCCATGAACTAGCTAATATATTCTAAAATTCTCAGTAATCATCTCGATTCTCAGTAAACGATGATGATCGAGTTAATTACCTAATTACGACACTCAGTTAAGTATATGAAGAACGTGGCCCAGGCTTCAGGATGCTTCATTCTCTAGTTACTTCTTCGACTACAAACAAGTAACGAGCTTGCCTACTAGGTAATTGCTATTGAATTGATTAAGCTATGTGCTAATCAACATTATTCTGCTGAGTTAACATTTTATGTATTTTATAATTATGTATCAATAAGTAAGTGTTGATTTGAAAATGTACCTCAGAATATTAATTATTATTCATTCTAACTTCCATGTCAAAATGATCATTGAATAATTGGCAATGTACAATGTACATTCCTTCCCACTCCCTTTGCCTATATTACATACATTAAACTGGTCTTGAAACAGTATAACTTCAAGTGGTAGCAGCCCTTACTTCCTTACTATCCCTATAAGGACCGTCTCACGACAATAATCGCTAGTTAATAGTTAAAAATATCTATGTGCTTCGAAAAATATAAGAAAATATTATAAACTATGAGAATTTTTCTCTGTCATCTCAATCACCACATGAGAACATGCATTTATACTTTGTGTAGAACCCAAAATTTATTTTACCCGGCACATTATATATATGTGCATGACTTATAGATTTGACCACATGTGTGACAAGTTTAGTAAACAATGCCAATTTTACTATTTAGGAATAATCATCATTTTTTTAAATGTTTATATTGCATTCCTTTAAATTGTTTTCAAAGACAAATACCATTTACAAAATGTATACAGCATATTATAACATCCATTATTAATTTTAAAATAGAGTGTTGCATGTATTCTACGCATTCCCCATTCCCCAAGTATTCTGAGATATAGAAAACAATTCAGCCCACCAGAATTACTGCCATACTTTTAGTCCACTCTGTCCAGTGTCCAGTTCCACGTGCGATCTTGGGGAATTAATATACCTTTATAAGTAAGGTCTCCTCTATACGCAACGTTTCTGTATGTGTGTGTCATTGACTCATTGAGTTCTCGTAATGAACTAAATTCAATGGCCAAGCAATTTTTTTAATGATTTTGAGTTTACAATTTTTACCTTTTTTACCACGAAAATGGTCAACAGGCGAAATGATCTTGCTCCTTTTCAATGCGAAACTAGGGAGAAAAAATGAAAAGCTTGGCTCAACTTCGATATCTCACATCATTCACAGCCAAAGAGTTTTGAAGGAGAGCTTGGCTGCCGTTTTTTTTTTTTTTTTTTTTCAAATTTTTTTTTTTGTGGTTATGTAGGCCTATACACAAATTGCAATCATGTAAGGCAGACAATGCGACCCTTTAGGTGACATTTTTCGACTGCCATAGGTTGATTGGATGAGCGAAGCGAAGATTCCATTTCACTACACTGGAGAAAAAAATCCGGAATGTTTTCTTTTCTTTTTTTCTTTTTGTATTTTTTAGTGTTTGTTAACACGATTCCGGCTAAACCGATACTCTAATTGCGATGAAATTTTCTGGAGGCCTTTGAAATCTCTAAACTTAGAACTGTCACGTTTTTTAGCGCAATCGGAAATTTATTTCTCATGAAAATCGCAATTTTACGATTTTTTTCGATTTTTTAAACATTTCTTCGACTTATAACACCTATATGCTTTCTCCGATTGTCATAATTTTATCACAGAACCTTAATTTTATACATTTATATATTCGTGTGAAATTTGAGCGCAATCGAGAAGTTATTTATCATGAAAATCGCAATTTTACGATTTTTTAAATTTTAAAAAAATGTTTTGACTTATTACACCTACATGCTTTATCCGATTGTAATGATTTTTTCACAGAACCTTAATTTTATGAATTAATATATTCACGTGAAATTTGAGCGCAATCGAAAAATTATTTCTCATCAACACATGGCAGCTCAATGCACCATCATTACGCTCATCCAACAACGCGCCTGAAAAAGCGTTTGCGAAGCTTCCTAGTTATAGGATGAGCGTAGCGAGCGTAGCGAGCGAAGCGAAGATTCCATTTCACTACACTGGAGAAAAAAATCCGGAATGTTTTTTTTTTTTTCTTTTTTTTTGTATTTTTTGTGTGTCTGTGAACACGATTCCGGCTAAACCAATACTCCAATTGCGATGAAATTTTATGGAGGTCTATGAAATCTCTGAACGAAGAACTGCACGAGGGGAAAAATCGATCAAAAAATTATTTCTCATGAAAATCGCAATTTTACGATTTTTTTTCGATTTTTAAAAAAATTCTTCGACTTATAACATCTACATGCTTTATCCGATTGTAATGATTTTTTCACAGAACCTTAATTTTAAGAATTAATATATTCGTGTGAAATTTGAGCGCAATCGAAAAATTATTTCTTATGAAAATCGCAATTTTACGATTTTTTAAATTTTTAAAACATTCTTTGACTTACCCACCTACATGCTTTATCCCATTGTCATGATTTTTTCACAGAACCTTAATTTTACTAGGAAAACGCTTAAGTCCCGCCGCGTTGTTGGATGAGCGTAATTGGTGCATTGAGTTGTTAAGTGTTATGCGGATTTTCTGTTAAAATCATTACTTAGTAGATTTTTTTAAAATTAATTTAAATTAAATAAAAAATAAACTTTAATTTTTAAAAAAAAATTATGCGTAATTTAAAAAAAGAAGAAAATCGTAAAATTTCGATTTTCATAACAAATAATTTTTCGATTGCGCTCAGATTTCACACGAATATATAAATTCATGAAATTAAGGTTCTGTGAAAAAATCATTACGATCGGATAAAGCATGTAGGTGCTATAAGCCAAAGAAATTTGAAAATCAAAAAAATTCCAAAAATTGCGATTTTTTAAAGAAATTTATCTTTTGATAACGCTCAAAATTCACAAGAATATATCAATTCATAAAATAAAGGTTTTGTGAAAAAATTATTACAATCGGACACAGCGTGCAGGTGTTATAAATCGAAGAATTTTGTTAAAAATCGAAAAAAATCGTAAAATTGCGATTTTCATGAGAAATAATTTTTCGATCGATTTTTCCCCCCGTGCAGTTTTTCGTTCAGAGATTTCATAGACCTCCATAAAATTTCATCGCAATTGGAGTATTGGTTTAGCCGGAATCGTGTTCACAGACACACAAAAATACAAAAAAAAAGAAAGAAAAAAAAAAAAAAAAAAAAAAACATTCCGGATTTTTTTCTCCAGTGTAGTGAAATGGAATCTTCGCTTCGCTCGCTACGCTCGCTACGCTCATCCAATGAATTAATATATTCGTGTGAAATTTGAGCGCAATCGAAAAATTATTTCTCATGAAAATCGCAATTTTACGATTTTTTTCAATTTTTAACATTTCTTCGACGAATAAAACCTACATGCTTTATCCGATTGTAATGATTTTTTCACAGAACTTTAATTTTATGAATTAATATTATATTCGTGTGAAATTTGAGCGTAATCGAAAAATTATCTATTAAAAAAATCGCAATTTTACGCTTTTTTCGTTTAAAAAAATTACGCTCATCCATCAACGCGGCGGGACTTAAGCGTTTTCCTAGTAATATGATCATATTTTAACCATCACATGGCCATACCATGAACGCACCACGCCAGATGGTCGCGTTGCCCGTGCCTCGCCATACTACCATGTCTTCTAGACCAGCGTCAGGGGGTGTGCCACTATTGCTTTGCCAAATAGTGGATAGCATGTGAAACAATGATTTGGAAGGAGAATCAAATTTTGCATATTATGTTGTGTGCTTTTTTATAATATTAAAAATTTGGGGTTATTTATTTTTCAGAAATTGTTTAGGGGGAAGTCATCCTGGGGAAAAGTGGCCGGAGGCGGGGGGAGGGGGGAGAAAATGTCAAAATCGGTTTAGAACTTATCAAATTACATGAAATGCCAAGTTAAATATAGGTATTTTTTTCGTTTAGAATTACAACCAAAAAATTGGGGCGGAAGGGGGTGGGGGATGGTGGGGTCGGGGGAGGTGCGAGGGAGAGGGGGTGATGGGAGGAGTGACTTTGGTTGGGGGTCGTAGGTGGCTAAATGTCAGTACTAGGAAGCTTCGCAAACGCTTTTTCAGGCGCGTTGTTGGATGAGCGTAATTTTTTTAAACGAAAAAAAGCGTAAAATTGCGATTTTCATAATAAATAATTTTTCGAATATGCTCAAATTTCACAGGAATATATAAATTTATATAATAAATGGTCTGTGAAAAAATCATTACAATTGGATAAAGCATTTAGGTGTTATAAATCGAAGAAATGTTTTAAAATTAGAAAAAAATCGTAAAATTGCGATTGTCATGAGAAATATTTTTTCGATTGCGCTCAAATGTCAGACAAATAATTATTCATGAAATTACGGTTCTGTGAAAAAATCATCACAATCGGATAAGCATGTATAGGTGTTACAAGTCGAAGAAATTTAAAAAAATCAAAATAAATCGTAAAATTGCGATTTTCATGAGAAATTATTTTTCGATTACGCTCAAATTTCTCACGAATATATTAATTCATAAAATAAAGGTACTGTCAAAAAATCATAACAATCAGATAAAGCATGTAGGTGTTATAAGTCGAAGAATTTTTTTTTTAAATCGAAAAAAATCGTAAAATTGCGATTTTTATGAGAAATCATTTTTCGATTGCGCTCAAAAACGTGGCAGTTGTAAGTTCAGAGATTTCGAAGGCCTCCATAAAATTTCATCGCATTTGGGGTGGGGTGAAGTCTGTAAGGGGGTATGTGATGTCAAGGTTGGAAAGGATCCGACAAAATTAACAGCGGAAGACATAATTTTTCATTTTCATTTGTTTAGTTTTTTGGAATGAAAAAAATGTGGGGGATGGTGTTCCAAAGAGCGTGACTTTAAATTGGGTAGGAGAGCGGTAGTAGAGGATTATGTCAATTTTGGATGAAATCTGACAAAATAACCATAGGGAAATAAATTATTGCACTTGGTCATATTTTCTTTAGAATTGTAGAAAATTCACGAAATATTATGGGGGGGGGGGAGCGGTGGACGCTTAAATGTCAATGTGGGAGATAAGATCAGATAACATTTCCGAAAAGGGAAGAAAATTTAGAGTTTTAGTTTTTTCCCCCGGCCCATAATTCGAGTTTAAATAGTATTTCATGGCTATAAACTAGGGTTTTGTAACGTTAGGCTAAGGGGATTGTTGTCACTAACTAAAAATACTGACAAAACTACCCTCTGACCTGTTTTTTTCCAAAATTATGACTTTTGAATTATACTATAACATGGGCTAACACGCATCCATTTAATTAAAAAAAGATTTTTAAGTTATTGCGCGCACGGAAACTTGATCAATGATTGATTAAGTTAATTACTTTTATGAAATCTCTGGAGTAGACAGTTCTTACATACTTGGGAGAGCAATATTACCATAATAATACAAAATTATGGTGATTTCATGTAAAAAATCTTGAAACCATTTTGGCGAATAACATTTTTAGCACACTTTTGGAACTTAAAAAAAATCTTCTGAACCACTTGTCCGAATGAGCAAATGTTTGTTTTGTTTTATTACTTGGAAATAAATAAACAAAATTGTGTTTGCTTTTTATATATACTAAAAACTTTGGCTACAATATAATATTAAACTTATATTTATATCTGAACTTTAAATTAATAAAATTCATTATTTAAAATGCATATAATTAGCCATTAAAACAAACATGCACAATTTCGACTTTGATGGTTTATTATTTCCCTATAACAGGGTCGAGTACTAATCCCTTGTAAAGTCAATTTTCGGCCTTAGTTAATTGATTGACCTAATCACGCTACACTGTGAGGTATAGATTAGGGTCGATTGTGGTCGATTATTAAATCATTTGGGGTTTTCGATGAAAATTATTCTCCGTCGAGTTGAATTTTTCACCTGAAAATAACCTTTCCGACCATAATCTACCCACGGGTCGAACAGTCAAACCTTGTGATACACCCACCCCTATCTACCCTCAATTGGATTTACAGTGAACGAGTTATATATTGATCGATAGAGCCCTGTGAAATTTGTATTAACTATATAAAAGCGATAAGTGAAAAATGTTATTTTTTATTAAAGTTCAACTTTTGTGAGGTTATGTATACGTTATAAAAGTTTTTTTTGCGAATAGCGAAACACACCGTTTTGTGCGATGTCTGTGAAATAAATGTGATTCATGCGAATAAAGGCATTTTTTAAAGCAATACTTGTAAAATACTCGAAAGTCGAAATCTTCCTTGAATTGCATCTTGGAGCTCAATTATTAAAAAGTAATTGTGTGAGTAGCCTACAAATGCCTACTTGTAGTAAGTATGCCCAAGTGACCAAAAACATACATGATTGTAAGTTGTCCCAGTATATATGAACCCATCAAGGGGCCTATGAGGGCTGTAAATTTCGAGGTAAAGCAACCCCCCGCCACCTCCGCATTTACCACCCCTACACCAAATCCTAGGAAATGTCTCCAATATAATATGAACTTCACATAAGCTTTTACTTTTCTAACAAGCAATTGGACGAGTAAGTTATAGTGCGGGTGTAGCAAAGAGATCAATTTGTGACATCCTCAATAGAAAAACATCTCACTCGTTTTTTTTCTACTTTTAGTTCGTTCTTTTCCGTACAAACGGCTACTCCGAGTGTGATGGAATTTGTGGTGAACGTTCAAAATCTTCACTATAACACACAACGTCAATTGCTCTTTTTGTTTTCAAGTTCAATCAGAAGAAACAACGCTCACCACAGTTAAATTGAGACGAACAATGATATATTTTTAATAAAAAAAATGTATAATTATATTTCTTCGCTCGGACAAACAACTATTCCGATTTTGATGACATTATGATGAATTTAATGAATTTAAAAAGTGTTTAAACGCAATCCTGCAATTGCACAAGAATATTAATCTTTTACTACTTATTTTTGCATACACTTGCAATGCACTTGCAATGTTGTGTAATATGGAATGTAAGACTATGTTCTTATCAAATTGAAATTGAAATAGGCGGCCTATTTTTGAAATAAAATAATTGAGTAGGGAATGTCCAAGAGCAGTTAAAAAGAACTCAATCCTTTGCATTCCCATTAACGACTGAGGAAAACCCTGAAGAACTTTCAGTCAGGATTGCCGGTGGCGAGATTCGTTCCGTTCTCTGCGCTCTTGGACATTCCCTTATAACAACAAAACCCAAGTGGTGCTCTGGATTTCATACTGGTGGGCGCTGATGGTGGGGATTTGCAGCCTTATAACCCATACTCCCCTCCCACCACCCATATTATAATGTCACGTTACTAGGAACCGTTGTTGGATGAGCGTAATCTGTGCAATGAGCTGCCATGTGTTATGCGGATTTTCTGTTGTTCTGTGAAAAAATCATTACTTCGTTGAAGATTTTTTTAAATTAAATTAAATTTAAAAAAATATTAACTTAAATTTTAATTTTTTTTAATTAATCGTAATATTTTAAAAATAGGAAAAAATCGTAATATTGAAATTTTCATAAGAAATAAATATTCGATTGCGCATAAATTTAACACGAATATATTTATTCATAAAATTAAGGTTCTGTAAAAAAATCATTTCAATTTGATAAAGCATGTAGAAAAAAGTCGTAAAAATTGCGATTTTCGTAAAAAATAGTTTTTTTAACGCCCAAATTTCACATGAATATATTAATTCATTAAATTAAGGTACTGTGAAAAAATCATTTCAATCGGACAAAGCATGTAGGTGTTGTAAGTCGAAGAAAAAATCGAAAAAAAAAACGTAAAATTGCGATTTTCATGAAAAATTATTTTTCGATTGTGCTCAAAAACCTGGCATTTCTAAGTTCAGAGATTTCGAAGACCTCCATAAAATTTCATCGCAATCGGAGTATCGGTTTAGCCGGAATCGTGTTAACAAACAGACAAAAATACATTTAAAAAAAAAGAAAAAAAAACATTCCAGATTTTTTCTCCAGTGTAGTGAAATGGAATCTTCGCAGCGCTCGCTACACTCATCCAATCATTATTACTAGAGCTCGAACGATATTTATAATCACTTTGGAGGATGAGCGTTTTTACTTTATTGTGCATGCTTGAACGAGTAACTATCGCGTTGGACTTTATATGGAAGGGATTTTAAAGACTCATCCTGCCGAGTTTTAATGTGCAATCAACAAAACTTATTTTCTCATGGATGTTCTTAAAACTTTTTTTATGTTGTATTTGTTTGCGCTTTTCCGGCTACTGCAATTTTGCTCAACGCTTTAGTGCACTGTTTGAACTTACAACGATTTTGGATACAGTCAAAACAGATTTCTCCGAAGATGCTTACGTGCGAAAGATATGTTGTAACGTATGGTACTGATACCTAACTTTATTTCGAGCACATAGGTAGCATTTAGTTATTTTCCAATTATGAAAATTATGAAAGTCCTTTATATATATTCACGTTCATCACACTGTCTACTAATGAAGATATTTTAAAATAATAGTAACATCTGGTTCACTGACTCTACCCGGCACCTCCACCATTTTCAAATTCATGTACAAGTAGATAATCATATACATACAGTACTGTGTTCGTAGCATAAAGAATCTATATTCTTCATCTTATCATTTGTAGATTCGATACACAATTAAACGCATATACGTTATTTAAAAGTATTTTTTAGCTTTTTAGGTTGTCTGAAAGCTCCAATTTCTTAGTATCATAAGATTGATAATATGCCCTTGTTGATGAGGTTATTCAATAGATGTGCCCTCACCAACTTTCTTTAGTCTTTGTTGAACCCCCCCCCCCCATTCCAGCATTACATACTTTATCAGATGAAGGGTGGATCCAGCCTAGCCTATAGTTACTATAGGAAGCTTCGCAATCGCTTTTTTTAGTCGCGTTGATCGATGAGCTTTTTTAATAAGTTTTTAGTTTGCGTGGGATGTCTTTACTTTTGATGTTCTTTTTGAACGCATTGTAGGTGATTGTTGTCAAGTTTCTATTGTTACTTGTTAGTTGTTAAACCTCAAAAAACTTATATTTAAACCTTTTTACTATGAATTCTGGCTAAATTTTTCAACTTTTTCTTTCAAAATATGAACGTTGTAGCCCCAGCCGTTTGGTCAGAATCGGTCCAAATGTCACGAAAATATCGCACTAAAAATCGAAAAAAAAATCGTAAAAGTACGATGTTCATGAGAAATATTTCTTCGATTGTACCCAAAAACGTGGCAGGTCTAAGTTAAGAGATTTTGAAGGTCCCCTCCAATTTTCACCAACCCAATTCAACCAATTTTCATCGCGAATCGGCCTAGTTAAACGAGGGAGCGGAGCGACTGAGTGTCTCCATTCAACTCAAACGGCTCTCATTCTGTGATTCTGTCTGTCTGTACGTCGAAAATCAGCCGAACCGCTGAACAGATTGCGCTGAAATTTTAAACAGACATCCGGAACGAGTTTACTAAGAACTGTTAACAAAATCAGCTTGATCCATTGCGATTTAAGCCTACAATAAATAAAATGTGATTTTTAATAATATCAATGGCATTTGTTTCGTAGCAGTTAGCGGGACGAGGTTGACGTGGCCTGCATGGCCTAGTGGTAACCATTTAGCCTACCGCACGGATGGATGGGGTTCGATACCCGTCAGTTATAACTTTTTTATATTTTTACACCCACATATTATTTTTGAGGGGTGTTAAATGGGAAATAAAAATTAGGTGATTTTGTTTTATCTTGGAAATTTATTAATGTTTCACTCTAATACGTTTTGAACACGATTCGCATTTTCAATGTTCAATTTAAACTAGGAAAACGCCAAAGTCGATGTTAAACGAGTGTGTGAGCCAAGTGTTGAGTACCTGGGAACATCGCCTTTTCTCCCATATACCTAAGGCACGATCTAGCCCAGTATGGGGAATGATACCGGGTACTATACACATGGCTCACTCACTCGTTTAACAACGACTTTGGCGTTTCCCTAGTAAATAATTAAACGAGGGAGCGGAGCGACTGAGTGTCTCCATTCAACTCAAACGGCTCTCATTCTGTGATTCTGTCTGTCTGTACGTCGAAAATCAGCCGAACCGCTGAACAGATTGCGCTGAAATTTTAAACAGACATCCGGCACGAGTTTACTGAGAACTGTTAACAAAATCAGCTAGATCCATTACGATTTAATCCCTGATTTTTTTAAATATCGATACCATTTGTTTAGTAGCAGCTACTGGGACGAACTCTACGTGTCTGCCATGGCATAGTGGTAAGCATAGAGCCTACCGCACGGAGGGTTGGGGTTCGACACCCGTTAGTTTTGAACTTTTTTATATTTTTACACCTGCATATTATTTTTGAGGGATGTGAAATAAAAATTAGGTGATTTTGGTTTATCTTGGAAATTTGTTAATGTTTCACTCTAATACGTTTTGAACACGATTCGCAAATTGAATGTTCAATTTAAACTAGGATAACGCCAAAGTCGATGTTAAACGAGTGTGTGAGCCAAGTTTTACCTTGAAAAAGAAAAAAAACTTAAGAGTAGGCCTACCTGGGAACATCGCCATTTCTCCCATATACCTATTACCTAAGGCACGATCTAGCCCAGTATGGGGAATGATACCGGGTACTATACACATGTTTCACTCACTCGTTTAACAACGACTTTGGCGTTTCCCTAGTTAAACGAGGGAGCGGAGCGACCGAGTGTCTCCATTCAACTCGAACGGCTCTCATTCTGTGATTCTGTCTGTCTGTCTGTACGTCGAAAATCAGCCGAACCGCTGAACAGATTGGGCTATAATTTTAAACAGACATCCGGTACGAATTTACTGAGAATTGCTAACAAAATCAGCTAGATTCATTGCGATATAATCCTACAATAAATAAAAATGTGATTTTTTAAATATATATAGCATTTGTTTAGAAGCAGCTAGTGGGACGATAACTACGTGGCTTGCATGGCCTATTGGTAGGCATTTAGACTACTGTTGTCTGTTTAAAAATTTCAGCCCAATCTGTTCAGCGGTTCGGCTGATTTTCGACGTACAGACAGACAGACAGACAGATAGACAGACAGAATCACAGAATGAGAACCGTTCGAGTTGAATGGAGACACTCGGTCGCTCCGCTCCCTCGTTTAAAAATTTAAAAACTTACAAGATCAACAGTGTGGGCTATCTTCAGAAAACAAGAAATAAAATAAAAAACTTACAAAAATTATAAGACAAGAACAAAAATAAAATAAATAACAAGACAAGGCGTTACATAGAAAAACAAAATAACAACAACAAATCAAACAGTTCAGGCCCCGCCTTCTCTAAAATACCCCACAACCAGATCAATGTCACATTTGAGAATTTTTGGTGCGTATACGATCACTCCGTCGAACTCCAATTTCTTGGGGCTGATCCAGTTCCATAATATTCCCAATAAAAGCATATTCGACGCGGCGAAATGTTCCGACCAATTAATTGTGTTCATTATTTACCCGGCCGCGAAAGCTATAATTTCAAATTTGAAATAACTAGGAAAACGCTAAAGTCCCGCCGCGTTGATGGATGAGCTTTTTAAAATTTTTTGTTTGCATGGGATATCTTTACTTTTGCAAGTTCTTTGTTTTGCTGCCTACGCATTGTAGCTGATTGTTGTCAAGTTTCTTTTGTTACCTGTCAATTGGTATTATTTACGTAAAAACTTATATTAAAAGCTTTATTTCTATAGATTCTGGCTAACTATTTAAACTTTTTCTTTAAAAGGTACTACATCACCATAACCTTAATGTCCATGTATAATATGAACGTTGTAGCCCCACCCGTTTGGTCAGAATTGGCCAAATGTCATGAAAATATCGCACTAAAAATAAAAAAAAATCGTAAAAGTACGATATTCATGAGAAATATTTCTTCGATTGTACCCAAAAACAATACACCTCTAAGTTCAGAGATTTCGAAGGTCCTGTCAAATTTTCATCAAGATAGGATATGCCGTTTTGCCTGGTAGAGAGTTAACAAACAGACAAAAAAAAATAACAAAAAAAATAACAAAACAAACAAACAAAAAAACACCCGAGCTAAATTTTTTAGGGTCAGTGAAATTTAAGTCTACGCTTCGCTCATCCAATAATAAGACTGCATGCATGCAATGAGTCTGCAATAGCAGTGATTTTTTCTGGAACTTTTCCTGTAGCCAATTTTTATCAGATTGTTACCATACTTTGCACATAGCTTATGGTATACTGAATAAATTAAATGGATCTTTAGGATTTAGGATTTTAGTAAAATCATCAAAATTGGTAAATTTCGGACTTTATTTGTGCGTAATGTGCTTTAGTATTTCGTAATTTTTGACTATAAAAGTGTGACCATATCCTTGCTTGACAAGTGCGCCAAATTGCATATCAATCGGAAGACAACTGGAAGTAGGCCAATTATTCGGCCAATCAAAACCTTCCATTTTACCTTTTACTTCTTGTTCTATACCCAGTCGATGTCAGTTGTAACTTTTACTTCTTGTTCTATACCCAGTCGATGTCAGTTGTAAAGTGAAGCCCTGAGACTACATATTTGTCTGTGGTAGACCAATAAGGCTAACTGTAATCTCTCTCCTCACTATCAAAGTGTTTTTTATTCCTCTTACGTATTGTTAGAAGAATTCGTCTGTGTGTGAATACAATACAATAATTGTACTGTATAAAACACAATCAATAAATTGGTCCAGCCGTCATAGTCTCTAGTGCAGTCTTTGTCCCTGGCTTGTTTGATAGGGCGACAGTCACGTGCTAGCATCCCCCCTCTTAATTCGGAGAAGTAATTAATACCAACGGAGCGAGATAGACGAGCCAGACAATTGAACGAAAATTCATAACGACTAACGAGTAATTTTGGTTCTGCACTTGACTGACTTCAAATACACAAATTTCTTTAGCAAGGGCCTAGTTCTCAATGCTTTTGTGCGTCGCTGAAGAGAGAGAGAGGATCAACTACGAAACGATGAACGAGAAAGAGAAGGTAGTAATTGTTGTGTGCTCTTTAATCAGGAGACAAAATGGTTCTCGACAATAGAAAACAAGGAGTAAGAGAGACAGAGAAGGAAATTTACTCCCGGTTGAAATAGGTAGACATTCGCATTATGAATTTAGATGTTGTTTATTAGTGTAATAATGCATTTTATTGAACATATTTACTGCCGTGTGAAATTGAAGTAGAGAATAAGACGCCAGGTTTGTTTGGATGTTTTCTCCATTACAAACAGTCTGTTAATTCCAGACGGAAGGTACGATGGCGGGGATAATTACTAATTAGCACTACACTTGTACCGAGAAGGGCGTGTTTGTATAGTTTTTAAGATGTTTTTCGGTCGCATTTGCAAGGACATTTAAAATTCCCCTGCAAAATACAAAGAATAATCCGTTTTCTCGTTTACAAGCAGCAAGATAAGAGCTGTTTAATTGGCCGAAGAAAAAGACTTATCGCGATATAACTTCTAAGTCTAACTGTGGAGTCACACATCGTTAATCGTATAAACCAAACCTAACCACAGATAATAACTTACATTACACTTTTCCTAAACTGTTCTTCAAAGTCGAAACCTGAAGAGAAATAAGATTACTTCGTTTCAATGAAAATAATATCGTCTGGGTAAAGCTTCCTTAGCAAACGGTCGATACCCGGCTGAGATGGATTTTGTATTTTCTAAATTGATTTCTATTTTCCATATAGTTAATAACATACTAGAGTTTAATCGTATACGCATATCTAAATAAGATAGTGTGAACAACTGTTATATTGATTTGTTTTATCATTGATTCATGCTTTCAAGAATACACAATCATATATTTTACAATACCAAGCAATCGTTCAGCAATGCACGTTGTTACAATGATGAGGGTGTAGAGAAAGTATAGATTACAATATTAAAAACAAGTAGCCATAACGATTTATTTATAATTGCTAGTTGTTTTTTCAGGGATTTAAACTCCAGGTCCCCAAAACCTCGGTACATAATTACAAAACTTTGTAGATAATGGCGAAACATGTCCATGTCTTTATAAGCCGATGCGCCAATACAATAGCACAACAACACGAGTGCGCTGCCACAAAGCCACTGGCAGTCTCTGGTTTGTGGACTTGGCCACTGACAGAGTGCCCATGTCGTCGATTGTTGCGCTGCAGCCGGCATATTGTGGCGGTTGATTGGATGCTAATCGCGTGCTTGGCTGACACCCCCTCCCTCGAAGTGATGCGTCGACCACAGGAACCCCCCCCCCAACCCTCATTGTCAGCACACAGAGGAAGGTGCATGTTAATTGGTGTTCAACTTGATTTTTATTAGATTTTCAATTGTGTTGGTGCGTTGGCTGTCGAAAACAAGCCATGGATGGTGAAACGTGATTCTGAGGCTTGTAGCAAGTATTGAGGGGTTGGAATATAATCTCCATTCAATAGTCTGTTGAGGATTCAAAACGCGCAGCTCAAAAGGGAAAATTCGTAAATTCTCCTCTGTCAAATATTCCCGTTATAAAAACGAATAGCCCATTTTCTCTAAAATTACAATTTGAATCTCAACTCATATATCCTTGTACATAATAATTATATGTATTATTATACATAACGAAACAATCTTCACCAAACAATTGTTTGACAGGCCTAAAGACGGAATTTATTTTGGCAGATAGCGCTTTTGTATAATCATGTTATATGACCCCTACGTTTTGAAAGTCACGTGTCAGACTGCGCTATTTGCTCAAATTTAAAACTGTCAGACAAAGTAGATTTGATGGAATTCGACAGCCGAAGTAAAATAAGAAACGTATAAGATCTGTGAAGATTGGTTTCGTAAATATTTTAGTTCTTCCAAATATCAAGCAAAATCATATATATGAACAGATTTTTTGTTTTCATGTTTGTTTGTGTATTTTTTATTGTTAATTTGATATGAGCTTCGGATGGTGGAAATAGGGGACCCCTCCTCTAGAAGTAAAAGAACTGTAGGTGTCGCTGTAGGCTGAAGCTACCGGCCACGTCATACACCTCCCCCCCCCCCCACACACTCACCCTTTGTGCGCTCTTCAGTCTTCCTTCACCCACATTTAGAAACGGCTGTTAGATTTTGTTACAGCCTCTTATTGCAGCTTAACAATATGGGAGCCATTGTGCGCCTTTGAATCGGAGCATATTGAATGTTATAAGCACACATCTGCATTTGAAAGGGCTAGTGTCAAGCGCCATAATGCGACAGAAAGTGAATTTTATCTCAATGAAGGCTGCGGCTTTGGAGGGAGGGTGTATACAACATCACGCTGGAAATGCGACGTGGAAAATGATATGGAAATTGATTTGTGAAATAGTTGACTTAAGATTCGTGGCGTGACGTTTACTTTACTGGGACAGGAGGGTGGCTGGAAGGAGTTGGAGTTGGGCTAGGGGTTGCTTGCACCATAATATGCTTGGCTTGTGGGAACATTTCCAAAAAGCAACGGGGAAAGGGAGATTGCATTCACCATTGTGCTTACATACAAAGTGTACTATACACAAACCCAACAGTTGAAAGAAAATTTCCGCATTTTGCTTTTCTCGCGCGCGCTTTCTTTGGGATTGCAAACAAAACGTTTTGTCGTGTTCGTATAGCGAAAGGATTGGATTCTGGACGAGCCAGGTTTACTTTGCGCTACCATCTTCAAACAGAACCTGCTTCGATGTGTCAAAAAGCAAATACAAGAGAATGCGTGAAGTTTTCAGCGTTTGGACTAGCTATAAAAAAAAAACGTAATAACACTATAACAAAATATGTTCAAAATTATATTTTTACTCACTGTTCTCTTTTGAACATATTGCAGTAATATTTCGAATTTTTTCAATTTGTTTTATCAAACGGAGGGCTTAGAACAATCCAAAAGAGAAATAAAATAAAATACCATTTTAAATATGACAGAAATTAAGTATGAAATAATTGAATGAGCGAAGCGAAGACTTCAATTTCACTGACCCCCCCCCAAAAAAATTTAGCTCGGGTGTTTTTTTCTTCTTTTTTTCCGCACTTTACCGGGCAAACGGCATAATATGCGATCTTGATGAAAATTGGAGGGGACCTTCGAAATCTCTAAACTTAGACGTGCTACGTTTTTGGGTACAATCGAAGAAATATTTCTCATGAATATCGTAATTTTAACGATTTTTTCCGATTTTTAGTGCGATATTTTCGTGACATTTGGGCCGATTCTGACCGCAAACGGGTAGGGCTACAGCCAACAACGTTCATATTTCACATGGTGATGTATAGTACCTTTTGAAAGAAAAAGTTGAAAAAGTTAGCCAGAATCCATAGAAATAAAGATTTTAATATTGAATTTTTTTAGGTTAAATAAAAAATTTCTATATCCATATCGATATTATATCGACATTTTGTGGCTACAAATTCAAAATTTAAATACAAATGCAAATACGAAAAATATATCAAAAGAGTAGGCCGAGGTCTGATAAATATGTGGCTAAAAGAGTTGATAAAGTATCGCCAAAAATTCATAACTCTTTACGTTCTCACACTCGCGTTGACCCGGCACCTCCACCAAATCTTCAAGTCGAGATGAATTTACTATGTAGGCTACTCGCCCCTCCCCCCCCCCCATAATAATTAAGCACTCATACTCAAATATAAAGACATAACTCAATTTTTCTTGGGTACAGCATACAGGGCAAACACATTTACATTTCTCAAAATTCCTATCCTCGTTTTGATTTTTAACGTTTTTAACAAGTTTTTTTTATTATTTATTGTTTATTTTTTTAAAATTTCGGTATTTTGATGTGGAGTCCGGTTAGAAAACATCTTATTTTTTGATTAGTACTGCCCCGTTCACCCTTGAAAACTTTAGTCCAAACATGAGTATTATGGTTTGTGCACAATTCTGGCCAAGTTGTTGTGTGGTGTTATTACTAGCGTGAAACGCTTAAAGTGTGCGGACTTCTTCAGTCTTGTTTGATGTACGATGTAGCTTTTTAAGTTTTTAGTTTGCTGTCAATGGTATATTTTAACTTTTGCAAAGTGCTATTGTTTTTGATTTCTCTACGCATGTATAGTGTGATTGAGTTGTGCAAGTTTCTTTGTTCTGTCAATTGGCATTAATTTACCGAAAAAACTATAGTAAAAGCTTATTTCTATAGATTCTGTTAACTTTTTCTTTTTTCAAAAGGTACTACATCACCATAACTTAATGTCCATGTAAAATATGAACTTGTAGTACGCACGCCATCAAAATCGTAAAAGAAGTGCGAATATTCTGAGAAATATTTCTTCGATTGTACCCAAAAACGTGGCACGTCTAAGTTCAAAGATTTCGAAGGCCCCTTCAATTTTCTCAAGATCGCATATGCCGTTTGCCCGGACTGGGAACAAACAGACAAAAAAACAAAAAAAAACAAACAAAACACACCAAAAAAACAACCGACGCTAAAATTTTTGGGGGGCCAGTGAAATTGAAGTCTCGCTTCGCTCTCAAAATAAATATACAATGAAAGCGATGGGCATACAGCAAGACGCTATTAACATATGTTCCTAATTGACTTTTTCAGATTATGTCACATTAATAACTTATAGGTTTAAGGTTACGCAAATAGTGAATTTGATAGTTAACAAAAATTTGAAATTGTACATTATATGTCGACATTATCCTAAATATATCATCATGATCTCCACAAAGACTTTTTTAAGTCACAAGTTGTGCTATTTGCGGCCTAAATAAAAACATATTGGAAACATTTGTTACGATTTATGCTCAATGAGATGATAATGTTTGGTAAGTAGACCTCGTTTGTTTTAGAATAATAGCAATACACTGATTTAATACTTATGCATAACGTAAAGTCCCGCGCGTTGATGGATGAGCTTTTTTTAATCATTTTAGTCTTGCGTGGAATCTTACTTGCAAAATGCTTTGTTTTTGCTGCCTGAACGGCATTTATGTAGGTGATTGTTGTCAAGTTTCTATTGTTCTTGTAATTTGTATTATTTAACGTAAAAATCTTACATTAAAGCTATATTTCTATGGATTCTGGCTAACTTTTCAACATTTTCTTTCAAAAGGTACTACATCACCATAACTTTAATGCCCATGTATAATATGAACGTTGTAGCCCACCCGTTGTCAGAATAGGCCCAAATGGCACGAAAATATCGCACTAAAATCGAAAAAAATCGTAAAAGTACGATATTCATGAGAAATATTTCTTCGATTGTACCCAAAAACGTGGCAAGTCTAAGTTCAGAGAAAACGAAGGTCGTGTCAAATGCCCGGTAGAGAGCGAACAAACAGACGGATAAACAAAAAAAAAAAAAAAAAAAAAAACCGAGCTAAATTTTTTGGGGGCTCGGTGAAATTGAAGTCTTCGCTTCGCTCATCCAATTATTTTTATCTCGATACGTTATTGGCCTATACTTAGTTTTTGTTTGTTTTTTTTTTTTTTTTTACAAGCACACTTCTGTACTATACTCATATAGCCTACGTGACAACATTTTATTTTTCGAGTTCTGAATGAGAGGTTTAATGTGTGTTTATGCATTTGCATTCTGTAAGCATACCTATAAGCAAACATGGAATTCAATTCAACTTCTTTGCATACGAATACGATTTACTGCAGAAATATTATCGATTTCGTCATCTGCTCACAATAGAAACCGTAGTGTGCATATAACTGCAGGTGTTTTTGCATGCATTGAGTGAGGCGTGCACTTTTAATGCGGGCAAAAGCGGATCAGGGGTGAATAAGGTTTGCACAAAGCTCTCAAGCTCAATCCAATGAACTGGCTTTTAATGTGGTGTGCTCTGCGCAGACTCCTCATCGCTGCATTCAAGCGGAATAATGACGTTTTCAACGCTCCCAGACTAATTAGTCAGCAATGAGAGAATTAGACGTAGTGTGAAGTGCGTAGGAGTTTAATGAATGGGTGGGTGTGTATGTGCACATGCACCAGTTCAAGTACTTACTATAGGATCGACGAACGAGTGTATGCACAACATTCGTTTACACCACTTATTTTGCGCTTGGATGGTTAATGGTTCTTTATTGTGTGGAAATAAGGATGATTGAGCTAAGTCATAGCTCGTAATATAGTTTGTGTAATCCGAACGAGTATGTTCTGAGTGTTTTCTCAATTATTCTCCGTCTATTCGAACTGGCTAGAAGTACGTTAATTACAACTTGGCGCATAAAATAATTGCAGGTATGAAGCGTATATAGCAACATTGCATGCCGGATACGGTATGTCCCGGAGAACATTGCTTTTGTTTGCATTATGTTTTTACTTTTTATTGCCAGAAGTGAATGAGAACCACATAACGATGCTATCTGTTTCAAAGTTATACAATTAGTACAGATATAGCTGTATTTTCCGAAAAAAAAGTGTATATATAATATGGCACCTTAGTGCAAAAGTGACATGGTGACACCCGAAAAGAACAACACATAACATATTGTAGACTGTTTTTACAACAGTGGAATAGGTTTTTATTGTTTAATTTTTTCCCTCAATATATACATATGTTTTTATTCAATATCTCTATACAAATAAGCTATACATTATATTATTTTATGTTAAAATGTTAAGAGCCCAATGGCTCAGGTAATTTTGTACACATTATATGCACTGATGTACCGTTATTGTAAGCTAAATAAATACCTAAAAAAAATATATAACAGTTCAAGACCGTCACAGTTTTTTTTTATTTATTTATTTAACATCTATCCTATTCAGTTAAAAAACTGATTTACAAAGGAGGATAACTAAATAAATCTACTTACATAGATACAGGTACAGCAATGAACTAACAGTTAAGTAAATATTTGAAATACTAGAATAAATCTATAAATCTATAGAGGCAATGATTCAGAGCAATAACTATAAATGTAAAAGAAAACAAACAGAACAGAACAAAAATTCAGAACGAATATGTTTTTGAATTTTGTATGTTTATTTAGAAATGTCAAACCTGAAATCTGAAGCAGCGAATGAATTTATTTTGCAATCTTGTTTGTCCAATAAGGCACAGCCTCAGTAACCAGTTGCAGGGTACATTTTGTACGTTTACTCCATTTCCATATTTTTTGTGGTGTTGTTGTTGTTATGCATACTGGTGATATTTAATTTTTACTACATAAATGCTAATAAAAAATAGAGCTATATACAAAATAATATTTTACAATATTATTAATGCTATTTTAAATTTTTGTAGAAAATTGGTATAAACATGCTTCTTTTCTATGACTTGCCCGCCGGCGTTTAGAAAAGTATCGTGCCGATGGATCTTACTCGAAGCTTCATTTATGTACTAACATCTACTTGATTAATTGAGAATTCATAATTTGATATGCCAACTAATATAACTGAATTCTTCATGAATTAGTACCCCATTAAATTAGTACGAGTGTTCGTTTTTAATTCAACGACACAAATTATTTTGTCATGTACCCATTAAATTTTGTATATCGAAATCAAACCTATAATACAATTCTGTAAAGAATACACTTTTTTGAAAAATTAAATTGGATTATGTATGATATTATACAATAATGTTAGTGGAAAGGGAAGCTTCTACGGCGATTGGAAATGTGAATGCGTGTGAATATTAAGAAAGGCGTATGGTTAGAATGGCAATTTGGTGTAAATGCCACAATAGCGTTTTGTGGTATTTTAAGTTTATTTTAGCACTGGATGTATATATTCACAATTTGTTAAATGCACAAATATAAATTGCGGAAATAACTTAATTTCGTGCAAATTAGCTGGAAAGGAAGAGAGAGGATGTTATTTAGCGCTTTATGTCGGAAACAATAGTAAATACAATTTTTTCTCTTTCTACCAAACAAATCGTTTTATAGCAATGCAAATTATCTAGATTCCTATACTTATGGTAAATTTCCCACATAATTCATAACATTTTACTATTAATGCTAACAATATAAAAAAGCTGGTCTATAAATCTTTATCTGCATGCACTGCAATCAACCATGATTGTAAACACGAGTTATTCAAGCATGATTTTACAAACACACGGCAATGGCACTTTTCAGCTCGCATTTTTCTCAATCTCAAAAGTTACGTTTTCAACTAGATTTCGTGTGCGAGTTTTTCTAATGAATACTCATATTGGATTACTTGCTATTGTTATAGCGACTAGTGAGTATATAACAATTTATTATATTGTACACATGCTGCAAAATGAAACGAAAAAGTAAAGCTAAAGCTGGATCATTGGAATTGATAGCACTATGCATCGTTACAAGTTACAACACGTCAACCCTATAGGCCTACCCTGTAATAATGATGTGTGTGTTATTCCCGGCCAAATACACAATTTCAATTATTTTCCCCAACTGAAACTAATATGGTAGGGAACGTAATCACTTGCTTTTACAAACGTTTTGTGGTTCGCATAAACGCTAATACACCATATTGTGCAATGACAAAGTTTAAAATATGATAACATGTTTTATTCATAATAAAAGGGGAATCAAGTTTGCGATTCATTCAAGCAATCAGATAAAATTCACTGAATTTATAAGCTACCCGCTATTGAATACATTACTTTAACGTTGAATAAAGCCCTAAAAGGCTGCTATTCGTCCTGGGACAAATCAAATTCTATTCATTGCTTTGCGCTTCTCCACAACACATAACCGCTAGATACGCAGCCATGTGGATACGCCGCATTGAAACTGTTACTTGCAGAGTAAATCCGGACCTCAATCCATCGTTATCTTGATTAGATGCTGTGATACGGGGAGTAAAGAGGGAGGCGGCGTGAGCAGGCAAGGGTGGTGCTGGATGATCAAGACACCTGCACTGCATCTGCATGTGAGGTTGCGGCGCAGCGGATCTACATAGATAGCATTGTTGGTGCACGGACAAAATAAAACCTTTTTATGGCGGTTTTTATCATTGTGTTCTGGATATCGGCCCGAGTGATGTGTGTTCCATTGCCTGTTGTGTTGTGTCCAACAATGTGATTCGGTTTATAAAAGAAGAGATACGAATGAGAATCGGGTTGCAATTATGCACGATCTGGACCAGATTATAGGCTGTTCAAATTTCAACCGTGGGTTGTTTTTCAGTGGTGAGGAGTGAATGAGTCGGGGTTACGTGATTCTGGTTCACCAAGGCCACGTATTGGCTTGGTATAGATCGAGTGACTTTTCGTTTGTGTGGTCTCCCATGGTTTGTGTGTAAAACAAAAACAGTCGTTTTGTGCAGAGTGGCGGAATAATGTGGTGGAAGTGTGGGACCCCCAACCGTGGGAGCGCGTACCGTCCGCGGCCACCCCAGAAAACAAAGGGGGCCACTTGATTCTTTGGGCAGGGGTTGAAGTCATGGAGATCTAGGGCAGGACCAAGCCAGAAGTCGAGGACCACGACTTGAGGCTCAAGTGGTCGAAACGAGTTGAAGAGCTCGCCTCGCCAGGAAGCGCGGACCAAATGTAAGCAATATCCATCATCTCGGAGAATGGGTTATTCTTTAAGGGGCAATGAAGTATAATGCATAATATAATAGGTAAAGGCGCATTCTTTAAGGGTTTTTTTAGTTAGCAAGTCTAAAATGATTGATATGAATGGAGACGAGGGAACGGAAAAGTGTATTTTTACAAAGTCAAAGAAAACACAAAGCTAATAAAAGAACGTTCTTTTCTTCACAGTGAATAAGAGGCAAAAGAAACGAAAGGGAGAGAGAGAGAGAGAAATAAAGAAGAGAGAGATTTATGCTTTGTGATATCGAAATACTATATCATATTTTTTTATTTTTCACTATCTCGACGCTCACGATTGCTTTAAATGCATGTCTAGTTACTGAACATTCTTTGTTTAGAATTAAGGTAATCTTTTGAATAAAATTACAATTGAATACACAGTCTGTCCTTGTATAATAATAAAAGCCAGGAGAGATATAAGCTTCGTCCTTTGTGATACCAAAGTATTGTGATAATATTTTTATTTTTACTACTTCGACGTTCACGAATGACATGAATGTCAACTTACTGAGTGATATAAGAATTGAATACAGTGTGTGATGTGTTAGAAAGAATATATGGCTACCTACATTAAATTACCAATTCATCATTGTCATCAGAAGTCAGGACAAACACATGCTTTAAAACAAATGTTACTAATTACGATTTACGAATTACGTCGTGATTATGGGATTGTTTGCTCTCACCATACCGCGGTAGATTCTTTTTAAAACTTGTCTGCACATTTCATAAAGCAAATTATTATTAACCTATTGAATAAATGCTCATTTTTCTGCACACAAATTTAGTTAAAGAATCAGTCCGTTTAAAGAAAACATATGATAATGAGTGTGGTTTGACATGTGGATAATTTTCCATTGTGTAACAATAATCTACGCAAGTTTCAAATTGTTTTCTTCTATGAAATTATCACTTGCGAATCATGCTAATATTTTCCACGCATCAATTTCAAAATTCAGAATTATAAATTACCATGGGAAAGTTGATTCTCATTCGATAAGAGCGTGATTGATCGTGTTGATGCTTCGCGTTTCAGTTAACGGATTTGCTGAGAATGACCTTGCTGTTTGTTGGTCTAACAAAATGGAACAGGTCGAGGGGTAGACATGAGATGAGATGAAAGGTTTTAAAATGATGTCCTTTTGTCTCTTAGATGATGACACTATTAATCACCCGCGCTACCAAGTCCGCTTGACATCGCCTGGTGAATGGGGTGGATGAATGCCATGCTTGGATTGATGAACATTATCAACCCCCTCTTTTAAACTCTTCTATCGTTCGTGTGTGAAAGGAAGTCAAGACACGAATATAATGTAATATAGGGAAAAAAACAAAGTTTTTGAATTTCGAAAGCTCATTGTTAATTTTTCAGCTGAAAGATGGGTTCGTGGAGGACGGTAACGGGTCGTTGGTCATTGTGATGTCGCAGTCGTCGTCGTCGACGTCGACGTTGACGATCCAAGAAGTCACGAGTCACTGCCACCCCCTCAAGTCGTTCACAATATACACTCGATGAAGTCGTAGAAAATTTCGTGTCACAATGGCTCTTAATTGTAAGTGAATGATTTTAATTGGTGGTAGCCAATTAAGAATAATGTGTGAAATAATTCATGCAGGCAATACAGCAATGTGTTATTTTTAGTTACTATTTTGCTTTAGTTTGGAGTTGGAACCCGGCCTAAACAAACATTCTTGTATGCGTATTCTAAACCATGAATGGATGGATTTAAAATTAGTTACGGCCAAACTAATTTTTAACAGTAGAACCCATTTTTTTTTACTCTTCGCCAAATAACGTGTATATTTCAACTTTAGTGGGTTTATTTCAAATGTGCAAATATTGTGAATATTACCCTTCACCATGTATCACGCAAATAACTCCTATCATATTTTTATTTTTTAGTGAAATGAAAATCGGTGATACGAAACATATACTTCATGTAAAGTAAGTTGTATAAAGTAGCCCTCGGTATGAGCCTTGGTTACGATATGAGAACTAACTAGGGAAACGCCAAAGTCGTTGTTAAACGACTGAGTGAGCCATGTGTATAGTACCCGGTATCATTCCCCATACTGGGCTAGATCCAGCCTTAGGTATATGGGAGAAAAGGGGATGTTCCCGGGTACTCAACACTTGGCTCACTAACTCGTCTAACAACGACTTTGGCGTTTCATACATTAAAAATGCAAATCGTGTTCAAAACGTATTAGTGTGAACTGTGAAACATTAACAAATTTCCAAGATAAAACAAAAATCACCTAATTTTTATTTTCCTTTTAATACCCTGAAAAATAATATGTGGGAGTAAAAATATAAAAATTTTCGAACTGACGGGTATCGAACCCCAACCCTCCGTGCGGTAGGCTAAATGCTTACCAGTAGGCCATGCCTGCCACGTAGATATAGTCCCGCAAGCTGCTACTAAACAAACGCTATCGATATTAAAAAAATCACATTTTTATTTATTGTAGGCCTAGATCGCAATGGATCTAGCTGATTTTAGTTAAGAGTTCTCAGTAAACTCGTACCGGATGTCTGTTTAAAATTTCAGCGCAATCTGTTCAGCGATTCGGCTGATTTTCGACGTACAGACAGACAGACAGACAGACAGACAGACAGACAGACAGACAGACAGACAGACAGACAGACAGACAGACAGACAGACACAGAATCACAGAATGAGAGCCGTTTGAGTTGAATGGAGACACTCAGTCGCTCCGCTCCCTCGTTTAATAATTATGAAAATAAATGTATAACTTGAAACATATTTAAAGATTAGATATTTTACATTAACTCTTATTTTATATTTTATTAAGCGTAATATTTTAAAAACTATTCAATTCTCTTTATCAAGGAATGACAAAAAACACACAATAAAGACTAGAACCAACAACATTTCCAGATGACAGAAAGGCAGTGGTACAAACGACAAGTATATGCCTTCCAATTACCAATACGAAGACGGTATAGGATATAAAATGAATACAAAATATAGTGTCATTACCATTGTTTGAGCTCGGCTAATTTTTTTTTACAATGTTAAAGATCCAATTAAAAATTCGTGTGATCTACAAAGTCAGCAAATTTCACATACATTCTGGATAACTTTTCGACCTCCTATTTTCACCCCTGAAACTTAGAATTTTCAAATTGTCATTTATAAAGGATGCGCGCAATGCGCGATCAGAGCAAGATTTTAAACAATTTTTCATTTGGCTGTAAATTTACTGTACATTACTGAAAAATGTAAACATTATATTTTGGAAAATGTTCCCTGATCGTTCAATACACATATTTTGGTGCAAACTACAACCCCGATATGACAATAGTGATAGAGCTATAGCTTCTAAGTGATCCAGAGTTCCATATTATCCCTCTGTATTCTGCGTCAATAGCCTGGTTTGTTCGAACTCATCCCACTATATAGGTAGTATCTGCACTGCATGCCTACATACGGTAGGTCTATGTTGGGGCTAAAACTCTTCCAGATACTGTTTTGAATTGGTATTGGTAGGAATACTTGTATTGTATCACAGCCTAGTTAGGTATAAGTTATTGTTGTTTTCTGTGTTTTGTGAAAATACAAAATAACTGTGTTACATGTCCTTTACCCGTTTATTACATGTTCGTTACCATTGAAGGATAATATAATGCACTTCTTTTGGGGTTTGGCGTTACCGTATACATTATACCTAAAACATTGCTCAGTTTCCTTTGGGAAAAAGTACACCAAAATCGCTAACATTATAGTTGAAATATAGTATTTTCAATTTAGCTTATGGAAGTATTGAGAGAGAATAGACTTGTATTCATACACAGAGAATATTCTTCGCTCTTGTAATAATTCGTTATAGAAACTGGAAAATTCATTGCAGTTGTTCATTGCCGACTTTTCCACCACACGCTGTAAAAGGAGAGTCTTTCACAACCAGAACACATCACAAGATCTATACCGTGCACTACCAGTCATTTCTCTGATCTAAAATCAATCTCAACTGTTACTCTAAATCACCAAAGAGAAAAATATATAAAACCCAATTTACAATTTTGTTTTCTCCATCTTTGGGAAATGTCAATGCTCGGCATATTGTCCTCCCACCACCCCCACCCCCCTTCTATCGAGTCTCCCGCTTCAATCGCCCAATCCGAGCCGAATCCGAGTTTTACTCTATTTTGTAGCCTGTTATCAGTATTTGAACGCGTTCTTTTTTAATATCTGTCAAATGCACACGAAATTTAAACAGCATAGCTTTCAAGGCAACCGCATTGTTGTTCCTTCAAAGCTGTCCCGTGGGAAGACGAAAGACGCTGGTTTCTATGGGGGAGGGGGGAGACGAGGAATAGTAAACTGATGGAGACAGAATGGTATAGCACATCACAAATATCGCAGCACTTCTTTTCATTATATAATACTCATTTTTTATTCTATGATGAAAAGCGTCGAAGAAAATGAAAGGAAAGAAGAAAGGCGCGAATCTGGAGAGTGAATTGAACAGATATCAGTAATGGAATTTTGTGTCGTGAATCAAGACTTTGAAGGGAAGTTTAACGCTCGTCGGGTGTCGGTTTAATGTCTTCAACAGTTGGCAAAACTTTTACGTGTTGTGTTTGTCGGCCTGTCTGATTGGAGATTGGTGTGTGACATGCCCGACGGAATGAAGAGGTTGTGCATCGCTCTATTGAAATGCACGCTTCTCTCCTTCCTTCACTTCACTTGGATGGCTAATGAAGTTTTTGAATTATTTCTTAGGAAATCCATCGTCTCTGTTTAACTTTATAACCTCGAACGCTTTGTGTTATACACCACATCTTGTTTTTATTTTCACTTTTGGAATTTAAAAAAGTGGGTTTGGAGCGAGAATTAACATGATGCCTCAATCAGGCCTATATTAATGTAGCCATAGAGAAGTGCCGTGCCGTGTCGTCGTCGTGCCGAAATTTAACATGTTATGTAGTACACATTATTGTCTTACATTCTGTTTTATAAATTTGTAAGTAAGAATAAGAGTTTCCTTTGTTTGTTACATTTTACGATAGCCTAAATCTATCAGTAATTTGCTTTCCCCATTTTATTTTGTATTGTTTTATGAGCCAGGTTTGAGCATACACACTGAATAGAGCCTAAGCTAGCAAGCTCCGTTACTCCAAATGTGCATCAGGACCTACATAAACTCTGTTGATGATTATGATTAGATGATAGTATTTATTGTTGTATTAAATATTGTTTTTGGTATTTTGTGAATATACAAAGCTGGAACCCGGTGGCCAGACAACAGGGAAATTGCCGTCAAATTTATTGATTGAATAATTGATCATGTTCAATTGTTCAGCTTTAAAAAATATTTTTCATACTTGCGTAATGTTAGGAATTCGCCGAGTAAAAGAAGAAAAAAGTAGGCACATCATGAGCCGGGAATTTTGTCAAACATTATTTCCGAGCTTTCGACTACTTTACGACGATTCCTCGCGACCTTGGAAAATGTTGGTCAGAAAATAATTTAAAAAGAAATTGGAAGCATATTTCTGCGTTTTTGAATGTATTTATGCACAGTTGCAAGACACAATTGTGTAATGAATTGTAAATCGAAGTCATATGTCATTATTGTAGGGCTGTTATGACCGTCCGTTCATTCGACTGTGCATGTCATGTGTTCTGTTGGCATCGCCCAGTTGCCCTTCAACGTGGATGATGTAGAACTATTTGGTTGGTTTCTAATAGCCCCATAGAAAGTTTGTTATTTATGACCCGGCGCCTCCACCATTTTTTAAAATTAATTGGTTTAACGCTCAAATACAGCATTTTTTCATTGAGGTATCTAATACAAATTTAAAAAAAACATATAATATAAAAATAGAATAAAATAAAAACAGTTGATAGACGGGAAGTTGAGACATGATGCAGATGACATCGCTGAGTAGAACGAGAATTACAAGATTTTCGGACCGCGAATATTCACACATTCACAACGCGGGAATAAGACGTGAAAGCCTACACGGCACCACCACCAAAAGATCAACGAGTAGCTAACAATTTTATTTTTGTATTCTTCTGCGAAAATCTGAAGATAAAATAGCTTTGCTTCCTATTTTGTGTTCTCCCGTACCCGTTCTTGTCTTAGCTTTACTCTGTGAATTCGTTTTCATAAGTGAATATAGTATTGACGTTAAATAAGTACATAAACAAATCTGGAATGAATGCTCATTCCATGGTTTCATCACGCATACAAACGGAAGCAGAGCGTTATGAACCTATAACATTCTGAATACTGGTTTGTGTGCACGTCAATGGCCATTGAATAAATAAACCAAATAAATTTGTGTTTCGAGTAGGCATACCCAAGTAGCACAGAAAATGAGTGCGCTTATGGGCCATCAGCGGCAAAGTGATGGCAAAGTTTTGCGTTGATGGGCCGCCTATGGCCCATAAGCACACAACCGACAGTCGGCGTACAGTAGGCGGCCCGCCTATGGCCCATAAGCACACTTCCGACAGTCGGCGCTGCAAAAGTTTTGCGTTGATGGGCCGCCTATGGCCCATAAGCACCACAACCGACAGGCGGCGAACAGTAGGCGGCCCTCCTATGGCCCATAAGCACACAACCGACGGGTATCTAATGAGAGTATATAACACATTAGATGATGGATTTAAAGGAATAATTTAATTGTCAATTTCATCATGTTTTGCTAATCATTCTCGCTCTTCTTCGTCGATGTGAGGAATATTGACGCTCTCACATTCAAGGTATATCATTTTAGTATCATTTAAACTTATTATTTGATAATATTAATATTATGATAATTATTTTTATTTATTTCAACAAATCAAGCTACAAAGTACACTTAACAAGTTGAAGAGAATCAGAGAGAGCATAGCCCCATAGCAAGAATGCCTGATTCCCTTCATTAAAACTAATCAAAATAACTTAATGTAATTTGAAAACAAAGGATAAAATAGTCAATAAATTAACAAAGGTTTCCAAAATAATACTTTGATTATTGCATTCAATCGACATAATTTTTAAATTAATTTCAAAAATGTTTATAAATACGGTAATTAATTTCATTGCAATATGCGAAATTAATCCGCTGTCGATAATGCTGTCACGTATCTATAATATGCCTTTGCACTTGCCGTTTCGTAGTGCGAATTTCACATACTTGACGCAGATGGAAGAAAACGAAAATCTCTTTAATAGAAATATATTCATTATAAATAAATAATATGTCATATTTTATGTTTGTAGAACTACAGCAAATAAATCGGACTAATTTATATTTAAAATTTTCCTAAATCTTATTTTATCAATGATATGATCATATTATGACATTGCCAAAAAACTATTTGTTATTTATTTTTGGGTTTGAGCAGTACGCCCAGTATAGACGATTATAGTAAAATTATGACACGTTTATCTCAGACATAATTATTCCAGCTAGTAAATTTTTTTGTTGAAAGGCAGATTTTTTCTATTTGTAACACTTACTCTTGTCTACAAACTGACATACTTAAAAAGTGCACTTACGAATTTTTTCTTCCGCCGGTACGAATAGGTATAAAAAATAAATTATATAGTGCAAGATATTAACGACAATTTTTTTCCAAGTAGGGCCTAATAGAAATAAAAATCATCCTCAAACCAAAATTTATGAGCAGGGATATGTCCGGGATATACGTAATTAATTTCTCTGTAATTACTATTAAACCCAAAAATAAAAATAAAATGTTTTGAAAATGTCAGATGATCATAATTGATAAACTATATCCGTTTTTTGTTTTAGGTTATACAAAAAAAAATTGCCGATATGGAATATTTGGTGTAGGCCTATATCAAAGTAGGGAGAGAGGCTTAAATTTAGCGATTACTTTACTGTCTGTCCGTCTGCCCGTGTGTGACTGGTAAAAATAATAATAAATGCAAATCCAACCTGAGCTCCTAATCACTTTCCGTCAATTTAATTCATACCATTTAGATATATGGGCATGATACTCTTTGGTCAATTTAAATATGAACAAGAGTAGGCCTACGCTTAAAACAACTCAATTTGAATACATACATATATTATTGAATCTTTAGTTTGATGAACAACCTGAGACGGCATTTATTTAGTTTCCATGTAACAAGGTACGAAATGTTGAACAAGACGTTCCACAATGCATACACGCTGGGTACATCTTCATAAGGTAGCTGGCGCGCTCCTCTAGCAGTGATCACGGTGGTGTAGCGGTCAGCATTCCAGAGTCCGGCACAGCAGGTTGGGGTTCGAGTACGGCGATGGGCGATAAAATTTATCTATGTCTAATAACTCTCTCTGTATTAACTTGAATTTGTTATCCTACACACAGTTTACAGAAATTGAAATGCTAGCACGATTGAAAAGATATATTATTTTATACTTTTGTCAGTTAATATTTTCGTTTGTGTGCGTGACTTCCTCGCGTCTCTACTAGATGGTGCTAGTGTTCCCGAAACATTCTCACCGCCGGGCCGTAAGCATCCCGCTCTGACAAAAGTGAAACAACTGGCCCAATAACCACACCGGCCCCACATGGACCATAAGCGGCGAACTGATGGCAAACTGTGTATCGCCGGGTATGGCCCATAAGCGGGCCGGGCCCATAAGCGGGCCGTTGTCACAAAAATGCAGCACAGTATTTTCGAAACTGCTGGTTTTACTACAGTGGGCCGCTTATGGCCCATAAGCGGCGCGTTGCTTATGGCAAAGTTATGGGCGCCTGGCCAACCCCATAAGCGGGCCATAAGCGCATCGCCGCTTATGGGCCATCAGCTCAACTGATGGCGATGTTACAGCTCGCCATAAGATCGCCATCACTTTGTGCTACTTGGGTACCCACTCAGTCATATAAATTATTTTCATTTGGGGGACTTAAAACCAAAGCGACCAAGCTAACCCTGTAGGCCCCGACGCAATCGACGAGTGGGCGATAACCACAACCAAAGATCGATATTTTTAATATGAAATATAGCAATCAGTGGTATGGACAGTGAGTCTAACACCCAAGGTTCAAATGATTTATTTATAACGTATATATATTTTAATGAGTTCACACTACTCTTTCTTATAGCAACCTTCAAGGTTAAAAATAGTTAAAGAAGTGAAACAAAAAATGCGTTGGTGTAGCTTCTTTTTACATTGTTGCTCGTCCACTAAACATCTTGCGACATTGTTCGTTCCCATGCACCACCTTGTGCTGTACCATGAGGACGACCATTCTGCCAATGTGTTGTCATAGTTCATGCACAAAGCCAATTATCCGCGGTACCAATGCTCGTTTTATGTTAAAATCCAACGGACCATTGAAAACGTCATGAACATCATTAATTAATAGTCTACTCATTCTATTTAGCTTTTAAATGGTCTTTTTTTGCATGGTACAAAAGATGGGTTCTTCTTAATCCCATCCAAGCATGCAAGGTCAACGTCTAATGAAGCTTTCTCATTTCTAAAGCAGAGCATTCTACTCAACAAGAGTTTGTTGCTGACAAAAAGCCTTTTTCAGAACGAGGCGGTCCTAAGTCATATTCAGGCCATTTAACATCGTGGCGCTGGAAGGAAGTGTATGTCGGATCTGCATTGAGAGTGGCCAGGCAGCGTGAAGCCTGATGAAACCCTAGCCTAGGGAGGACGACGTCCAAACGTACGCCCGCGATCTCGACTCTCGTATATATGAACGATGGAGTAAGGCACTTAAAACACATATTAGCTCCTCTCTCTCTCTCTCTCTCTTTGACTGACTTGTGTATGTGTGTTTTTACCTCATCTTCGCCCCTTCATCATTCACTGCTTCCAATAGCTGCATTTGCTCTTTTATACGTGTCATCATTCATCCTAATGCCTGTCCATCTCCAGAACGCGGAACGAGGCACAATACGAATGACTCTCGATCCAGCCCCTATAGCACAACTCGGTAATAGCATTAAAAAGAACACAGGAAATATGGACGTTTTGTTGCTGTCATAACTTCACAAATGTACGAGTGTTTGTTCCCTTTATAGGTTCGCTCAATAGACTCTGCAAATGGATTCCATTATCAATCATCTTGGTCCATTAGAGGTCCGGATCTCCCTTGAAGTCGCGCATATGCTATGCTGATGCGGGGACTCGGGGAGACGTGCCGACCCTCTTCGACCATGTTCACCCATATGTAGCGTATTAGCAGACATTTATTGCCATAATTTAACACGCGCTGATACTGTCGTGGAAACTTCACCCTAATCCGCTTTGATAGGTCAAAGTTCAGCGGGTTTTAGTTTTATCATGGCGTTGTAAATCAGTGTAATGGACAAACTTTTTGTACTCGCTGACGAGTTCGATCATCATCTATATATCTATGAAAATCCCACGTATTCCGTTATTATATTTTGATGTAATATTTATCGATCCTATAGTTTAATGTAAATATAAAACTATAATGCGTGACAAATTAAAAAGTAAGGGTGGAGACATTATTGATTTGTTACTTTTGTATTTCTATTTTGTAATATTGTGTAACTACAAATCATAAGTTCACCCACGAGAGTATTCCTCTAGTAATTGACATCAAATTAGTAATTTGTGTTTGTTACCCAGTTTTTAAAATGATTATTGATGATGTTAATAGTGAAGATTTATATTGAACTATTTTAGTTTATTTTTGCGAAATTTTAATTGAATACTGGGCCGTGGTTTGCTAACACAACACCAGCAAAAACTTCAATAATAATTTCCACGCTAATTTTTCGTGGGAAACCTGTCCAGGGTGCAATGTGTGTGTGCCCCTCTTCAGGTGAATTCCTATTACCTCTCATTGAATTTTTCTGTTGCCCTGTGGCTTAGGCCTATGTTTTACTGAACTATACATATAAAATGATCGCATTATGGCTTTGGCCCAAACATACGTCACATATATCTTGTTCATGTTCACATGTCAATTTTTTTTTCAAAAATATAGTTTATAACTATGGTGATTTAATTTACTCAAGTCAAAAACTCAGCCAAATGTATCATATTTCTTGTTTGTAAATTATACACAGAGCCGGTGCTTTTGACTCTAATTCTGACGTGACTCTTCTATAAACGGTGACAGTACAAAGACATTGCAATTGCACCTATATCTGTGTGAAATGTGTGGTAATCTCTACGTCGTGTCAAGTGGCCTGGTGCAAGTGACGGTGCGTCCTCTCGAGGGCTAAGCCGACCTCTTGGCACCCTCGGTGCTGTAATAAGCATCAAGTTCACAGCGGGCATCGGACGACGAGTTTAATACCCCATTAATCAAGCCAAAGCCTCGTCTTCCATTGTGCGGAAATAAAACTTGAGGACGCATTGCTTAGCTTTAGAATATTAGAGATAGGCAACTGGTTCATCCACGGTGGTGTTTTGTTGACCGAATGCAGCGTCACAATACATCCCGTCTGTTTGTGAGCGAACAATCCAGTCATCCCAAACATTCGTCTTGCTCTTGATTAAAATCACAGCAAAGCTCATGGTTTCCCTCTTCCCTTCGTATTGTTGTCTTGCAGGACAAAGGGCGCAATTGACCCTGTGAGTGCCCCCTTACCCCCGCAGTCTAATCACTCCCACCCCCACCCCCACCCCCATCCAACAGGCACAATACAAACTCTACTCCGCTGTGTATACACGTCTAGCAGATACGGGCTCGCCATAAAGAAAGTTATGTGCTCTTGTATGATGAAGGATTGTCCACTTTTATTAGGTTATGGCTCTCGACGTCCGATCCGATATTGACAGGGAAACTTTCTTCGCATGGAACTGAAGAAAGGAAATTAAGACGGGATGAGAATCGATGTTGTAATATTGGAAGGCGGGTGAATGAGATAAGGACGTGATATATATATATACACATATAACGACGGAGGAAGCAATTCGGAAATTTTCGATCTGTTCTATTGCCGAAACTTTTGGATGAGCGCGTATAAAGTTTACTGCGCCTAGTCAACAATTCACAATATCATTCACGCTCGTCGCTTCAATGTAACGATGTAAACGCCCTGCTGATGATTATCGTCTTCATTAGCATCGAATGCTATTCATGTCAGTCGCAAGGGACAGTTTAGCCGTGTGCGCGAACTAGGTGCGCGTGCGAGGAGCCAATCAGAGTAATGGAGCCAGACACACCGCGAGAAATAAATCTTCGGGATTTGCATCTCAGAACGATCGAAACACAGACAAATAGATGGGTTATTTACACTATTCAGCTGACTAGCGTTGTCCGTGCCATTTAACGACGCCTACATGAAACTGCTACAAAGTGTTTAATGGAGAAAGGGCTGCGAGTTAGAAGGGCGATGGTTAAAATAAAGCAACAATTTTAACGCAGATCTGCCAAGGGCTGAAAGCATTTTCTGGTACTATGCAAATTGGCGCACACGGTACTTTTATGGCGAACGGCCGTTGGGTGTCGGCCATTGGTCCCCAGGGTCACTCTCCTACCCTTAGTGTGTGCGCAGTGGCGTCTCGCCGCTCGTGACCTAATCCTAACGGGCACGCAGACATAAGGGCAGCGTGCTTGGAACTCGGAAGGATTGTTAGTTGTTACAAATAACTTGCAAGCAGACCAATAAGTATTTGTACTCGAAAGCTTTAGCCATTCCCACTCTGTGGATTGCTAAAGTTTATACAAGTCTGCAACTCGTCACAGCTCGTTTCTCTCACCCTCGGAAATTGTACTCGGGCTTGTGTGCTCGGGCCTTGCGAGCTTCTGTACAATGGTAGTTTGTATTTTCTCGAGGTTTATAAAGTCGCAAAGAAGAGGTAAAGAATAGACAACAATGCGGACGGCTGAATTCAGTCCCATTGGCTCCGCGCCACACCCGCAATATACAACCAAAATGGCAGCTCCCTATTCTTACCAGGATGATTCTTTTCTTCGTTTATTTCTTTCAACGTTGAAAAGAAATGGAAAGATGTTTGAAAATATGAAAGTACAAAAAAATGAACGAAAGAAAAAAGATTTGCAAAAGGTGGAACTTGTTTTTTTAAACATCTTTCATCTTTTTTACTATCTTCGTTTCCCTGTTGTGTTTGTGAGTTCACAATGAGCCCTATGGTCTCAACAGACAGCGTGGTTTCGGCACAAAAAGACAGGATGTACTGTTGACTAAATACCAACAGAAAGTAAACACCAGACAATTAGCTTGATATATAGAAACAATTTCCAGGCTTCAAAGCGTGATTTGCCCTTTGATTATACACGTACGTCATTACACATAACTTGCTGCACGATTATTGGATGAGCGAGCGAGCGTAGCGAGCGGAAGCGAAGACTTCAATTTCACTGACCCCCAAAAAATTTAGCTCGGGTGTTTTTTTTTTTTTTGTTTTTTTGTTTTTTTTTTTGTTTTTCCGTCTGTTTCTTCGCTCGATACCGGGCAAACGGCATACGCGATCGTGATGAAAATTGACCGGACCTTCGTTTTCTCTGAACTTAGAGGTGTATTGTTTTTGGGTACAATCGAAGAAATATTTCTCATAAATATCGTACTTTTACGATTTTTTCGATTTTAAGTGCGATATTTTCGTGACATTTGGGCCGATTCTGACCAAACTGGTGGGGCTAGAACGTTCATATTTCACATGGACATTAAGATTATGGTGATGTAGTACCTTTTGAAAGAAAAAGTTGAAAAAGTTAGCTAGAATCTATAGAAATAAAGGTTTTAATATTAGTTTTTCAATTTTTAGTGCGATATTTTCGTCACATTTGGGCCGATTCTGACCAAACGGGTAGGGCTACAACGTTCAGATTTCACATGGACATTAAGGTTATGGTGATGTAGTACCTTTTGAAAGAAAAAAGTTGAAAAAATTAGTCAGAATCTACAGAAATAAAGGTTTTAATATGAGTTTTTTGAAGTTTATAATACCAATTAACAAATAACAATAGAAACTTGACAACAATCACCTCCACAATGCATTCAAAAAGCACTTGCAAAGGAAAAGTGCAAAACAAACGCACAAAACGCAAAAAAAACGCTCATCCATCAACGCGGCGGGACTTTAGCGTTTTCCTAGTTTAAAACACAATGTATTTCTTTTATGTTCATGAACGTGTGCTATCATACGACATGATACTCAATTCACTAATGTTCTCTTCTCAACATAATGGCTCTCATGGTTTTTATTACTTGCGTCTTTCTACGCTAAGGCATTCAGCTAGCTGAAATATAAGTAAGTCGCTTCGCGGACGCTTTCTTATAGTCACGTTGATAGATGAACGTGAATATTATCTGTTTTTCCTCAGTTTTTATACATTAGTTATTCTTTTTGAAACGTTATAGAAGAAGAATCATTTCTCTTTGGAATAGTCTTTAACAATATAAACTCATGAACATCATAGGGATATATTATTAAAGGTCAATGGTAGTGGGGTCAATATGACCTCTCCGCCCCGTACCTCATCTTTCTCCCACAGAGGAAAGAACATGTCGATGAACTACACCACGTCAATAGTCTTTGTTCAATTTGGCATGGGATAACTATAGGATTAATGATGGCCAATCATAGATGGTCAATATGAGTTTGTGGATTTTGGAGCTGAAAGTTTTGTCAACACATAAGAGTTAGCGTTTGGTCGGAAAAAAGCGAAATAACAGAGAAATCGTACCAAAAAATCGAAAAGTCCTGTAAATGTTCGATTTTCGTGAGAAAGAATTCTTGTTGTAACCAAAACGTAAAAACGTGTCAACTTTTATTTCACACTGTACCCCCAAGTCGAAGTTACACTCGAACTCAGAGAAAAATCACAGTAGCCCTTTGGCAGGCATAGAGATCGAATAAAAAGAAACCAAAAATCAAATATACGAAAAACACCCGACAATTTTTGCTAAATGTTCGCTTTGCAACGCTCATCCGACAATACTTTTGTAACAATGTGCTTATACAACATCAAAACATTATGATGAGTCTGTAACTTGTAAAAAAAAAACATTTAAAATTACTCATAACATTATTATAATTCAGCTCTGCACTCTGTTGAGACTAGAGCTTTGTTTGTTTGTCCTGCACTGCCATCTGTGGTGTACACTGTACAGTGCAGAGAGCACTACATGTTATTTTGTCCCAGTGCAGAAAACACCACCGTGTTATTTTATACATCCTGCACAGTTAACTGTTTCTGGCCTACACTTTACATCTGCATCGCGGGAAAGTGCTGGCCAAATAACGAACCATATAGGACTTCACAGCACCTTGATATTGTATTTACTACGATATTTTGTGGTAATTATTATTATATTTAATTACGCAAATAAACGTTAGGCCTACAAATCTTTAAACCATATGCTGTAACGTGTACAATCAAAATATATTTTTAAATGTACCTACTTTAATGTAAATAATTTAATTTAAAATTGATAAAAACTTGAATTATGTAAGGAATATTAGTTTTATATCTCCATTGACTTGGTCCACCAGGGAGTATTCAAATAAACTTAAATTGATAAAATGGTGGAGGTGCCGGGTTTGAACTTCTTTTCTTCGTGTGTATATATATATTTATTTTATTCACATGCACCTTGTATTTTATAACGGTACGTTATTGTAAAATTTGATTGGATTGTTTTAACTTACATCTAGACTATAGCTTTGTCTTGTTCTGTTCCTATCCCTGATGTACATGCGATTTTTATTGTGTGCGATGTTTTATTTGTATTTGTATACATTAGATATTGAATACAGTACTTTTTACTATGTTCTTAATGATACTTAAGTATAGGGAGCACTTTGAAGCAAGTACAATGTCCACAGATCTTACGAACACAAATTAAATTATGTCAAAATTCCGAAAAGAGCGGCAAAAAGACCTAACACACTAAACACACAACTAACCAAAATGTGATGTTTAAAATTAATAAATTAATAAACAAATGTTTTTGAAGTTCAACTATAAAAGCATACCATCAAATAAAAAAATATGTACTTCACTTAAACTGAAATATATCGTACTATAGTTTGTTTCTTATATAATAAAAAACTTGAAAACAGGAATAACGCAAATAATTTTCATGATTCGTTTTCTGTAGTACATCCGTCTATTAGACTTATACTGAAAACAACACTCGAAGCAAATTTTAATACAAATGCTAAAAACAAAGACTGGGTTGATTACTCCGCATAAAGCTATGAGTGCAACGAACGAACGAACGAGAGAACGGATGGACGTAGCGCGCATGACTGACATTCCCTAGGGAGGTGTGCTAATCCGGGCGAGAGCTCTCTTTGTGAGCCTAATGGACGGCAGAACAATCATCTGAATGACGGGATACACACTGCTCGTTCTATGATAATAACAAGAGGTGATGCTAAATGAAAAGGCTCAATGTATAGTTGTTCCTCGTCTTGTCTTGCACACAAGCCTGCTTGGATGATGACAACTACGAAAACAACAAAACATTCTCAACCCCTCCACTTGGGAAATTGTGCTGAAATCAACATGATTGAAGTGGAATATATATACACTCTGGCGAGAATGGGAGTGGGGGGGGGGGGGGGGGGGACTCTGCCGGCGTGGAATATAAGTACTGGTAAACAACGCAACGCAGTCTACAGGCTACAATTCCTATTATGTGGATTTAACTGAGAGAGTTTGCACACGCATTGTGAGTGGTAGAATGATGAGATGTACACGTCTTGTCGGACGGAATTCTTCGGTGTAAACGATTCAATTAATTTAAGCGTGAATACGACGGAATATCACAAGTGCACACTGTTGTGCGCACTGTGTATAGCATGATGGGTTTGCATGGAAATGCATTATAATCATATCCCCTAGGATAAGACATTCTCCTTGAAACTGTTGAACGAAATATACAACATATAATGAAGTACAGTGGAGTAATAATAAATATATTGATGCTCATCTTAAATCGTAATATGATATTATGATATACATAATATGTGTGCTGAAGTGACGAAAATGAACATTCATAAATGCATGTTGAATAAAAAACATTTTTAACGAATTACCAGGATTTGTTAAAACCAGAAATATAATATCTATTATAATTTATTTATAATTGTCAGGTTTCATTCAAACAAGATAATATATTTCTTGTTTGAAAGAAACCTGACATTTTAAAAAAAAGTATTTTTTGTTTGAATGAAACCTGACAATTTTTAAAAATAATTTTATTTTCTTATACAGAATGAATGTGCGTCCACTTTTAAGTAATAAGTAATTATAAATAACATTGCTAGACCCTGCAAGTTATTTCAAATCATATTTTAAAATGCTTACAGCCTCAATTTATAGAGAATTGTTCAACATAAACACACCAATAAGGGATTCTGTATATTTTATTTGCGATACATAATATCATATTATATTTAGATGCATTGTGGTGGTTATAGTCAAGCACAACCTCTGATGACCACATTTCCCTGCGCAACAACTTTCCAACTTGTCGTCGTATTTTAGTATATGCAAGAAAATCTCCAACAGAACCCCATTTTGTAAAGTGATATCTTCCACTACTCCTGTATCACTGCCTTCGTATAAAGGTGCAGCGCTCTTGCAAACACTTCTCAAAGTGATCCCTATACAGAATGTGTTTTGCTTGTATACTTGAAAGAGCTATTCGTTGTGAGACGTAAGCAAACGCTCTGGAATATGATGGAATCGTGTGTTAGATGTCTCCTACATTCTGTCACTATGATGTGAATGCGAATGATAACATTTGGTAATGCATCACTGAGGCCCTCGACAATTCATGTGACAAAGCGTTCCTGGATTGATGGATAGCACTCAAAGGCTGCTCTTATAATGCTATAGCAGGCTAGATAGAATGTAGCCGTCGGTCCGTCTGTCTGTCTGTCTGCCTCGACGTTCTTTATGATACTTCTTCAATTCCACTTTCATTTTGAATAGGAATACAAGATTAATTTCTTTACATGACAATTGCTATTATGTGGTATATGGAAACCTTAGAGTGAAATCTCAACGTGCTTTATGATGGATTCTCTTTTTATGATTATGACAGTTATATATAACGGAGACGCTTAGTGTATCTCCGAAACTTGGGCGCCTCTATACATCAAACAGCTATATAAAAATAAAATAAACATTTGCAGTTAATATCTTTGATTGGTGGACCGATGCCTGTGTGAATGAGTGATATATACGCATTGTTGAAGCGGCTGGCTTGAGTCACGTACCCGAAGCAATTTGTAAGCTGATTGGGTGGATATTGACACACGAAACTCGAGTAACTACCTCCAACATTGATTAATTCCTTCAAACGTGATTTGTGCTACTATCACGTTTATAATTTGAACGACAGCTGAAAAGATGTTAAATGTTTGGTGTCGGCATCATCTCATGGTTGAGGAGTGGTGCATAATACTCCGACTTGAAGAGCAATCTGAAAGGTCCACAGTTTTTTGGTTTTATATAACATTGTAATGGAATAAAATATCGATAATAATTATGCGTTTGTCACAGCATAGCCAACAATTACATGAGGAGCAGACATGGCGAAGTGTTATGTATAGAAGTTATGTGTAATTTATAAGTAATAGTATAGCAGTTGAAAACTTTCACATCACATAATACGGCAAATATAGCTCTAAGGTAGTCAACAAATTATTTTAAAATTCAATAAAAATCCTTACTATAACACGACATGTACAATATTGTACAAAAGTTCTCATATTAAAATCTCCACTGGAACAATAATTAGGTAGCGACATATTTATTTACTTATTTATTTATTTATTTATTTATTTATTTATTTATTTACTTATTTATTTATTTATTGTTTATTCCTGTTTTAATTACATCCAAGAAAGAAGAAAGTTTGATATATAATTAATAAAATCATTTTTTTAAATGTTTAGGCTCATTTAATCATACTTTTTGTATTGTTTGGATGGAGAAATATCGGCAAAGGGTTTTGATAACAAAAATGTATTGAGTTCATCTTTGAGTAATGTGATTGAATCAGCATTTCTTATTTACTGTTTACGTTGGACTGTTTTTAGCAGAACTTATTAGAAAATGACTGAATGTAAATAGGCTATATTTGAGTTTACGAGTTGCATGACGATGGAGTGCAGGATTACGTACTTGTGATAAAAGTTGTTGGTTTGAAAAGGTAAACGCACGGCTGCTGTTCAGATGAAACATATACACTAATAATTTTTCTGACGAAGCACAAAAAGTGAATAATATTCATTGGAATGCAAACAGACCCAACTTTGAAATCTATCAACCCAATAATTAATGTCATTACATCTAAGTAAGATAAACATTTAATATAATTATGAATTTTCAAGGACCAGAAAGTGTGTGTTGAATCCAGCTCTGAATAATGTAGGGCCTACTATCCCATTACAATATTGGGGAATAATACGTTATTTTCTCAGAGTTATCGATCGAAATTCACTAAATATAACTTTGCAACGCAAAGCAACGCAAGGCAACGCGTCGACGAGTGAGAGCAGCTTCTGAGGATGGGACCGAGACTTGCAAGGAGCTTCGTTTGCGGCACATAGTCCCATTCAGAAATAATTTAAGTTATGTCTGCGAAAACTTTAGATTAACCTAATATATATATATTGCTCATAAATATGTGTTCAATACATATTTATTTTAGGTAGGGCCTATTTGCTAATTATTATTTATAAATGTGCGATTGAAATATGGAGATACATTTTAATTGCCTCCACTCCAGCACTTGGTTTCTTAGCACTGGATTTCGAAGCCTTATGTCAGCCATGGCCCATGTATGTGAGACTTTCGTGTGCCGTCTAAATTCTCAAATAAACTCATTTTCTTTGAAGTGAACTCAAGACCAAACTTCCCCTTCGCAACTTCTAAGAGTTCTTTAATTATTGTAGAATAATTTCCTTCTTTGTGAATTTTGAAATCGAGGCTTGGATAAAAGGTGGTTTTAATAATCTGGTGTCAAATCGAGCCGTGATTGTTGGCTGCTACATGCGGTGTATCATTGTTCCCCTCCCCCAGTCAAAAGGATCTTGCGCCCCACCCACACAACACAGAGGCGGCGTGGCGGTGTGTATTTTCCATTACGTCAACGAACAGAAATTACAAGCCGGAAATTGAAAAGCACTTTTCAGTCGTAGCTAAGATTGATACTGGTCCTTAGATCTCAAATCAATTAGAAAACATACAAGTTTATCTAAGAAGTTATATCTTAATCAGTTTTTCTCAATTCTTTGCTATACTTCTGATTGATTAACTTTCAATTGTGTATTTTTTGTAATCTTCTTCAGTACCGCAATGTTTATTTTCAGTATCCGTCCCGATAGAAACCTTTAAATTAAAAGCAGAATCTCCATTGCCAATCAAAAGTCTCCGTTTGATTGGATAGAAATCGTTCCAATTACTAGACTAAGGGTAAAACGTAACATTTCTTAGATAAATGATTTTGTGAGAATACCTTTAATTTTGTGAAGGAGATTTAATTCAATTAGGGTACGCTACGCTTGTATTTGTATATAGCGAAGTTTACATAACGCAGATTAAAAACCTATGTTGACAGTTCTTTCCTTTGGCGTAGCTCGAATGAAATCGTATTGCAGCCTCTCTATAATCATGGCGGTAAATCAAGTAGATCGTATAGCGTACACACCCTCGCGACAGGCGTAAATCCACGCAATTCAAGCTACCTGTCACGTCACCTCGCGTCGTTTAACTTACAAAGTGGAAACGAATTCATTGCACAAATTTCAAGAAGCACAATTATATTCGATACGAAAAGAGGAAAAGCTAGTAAATTGGTTTTCACCGACTTGACGTCAAGTTCTTCAGCAGTTTTCGGGTTCTGACTTTGAGTTTGAGGTGAAACGTAATGGAACTGATATGTAAGCACCTACCCTGACAAATATCATCCCACACGTCATATGACATTAAAATTTAATTTTCCCTGACGTTAATGGCAAACTTGGTGTGATGTGTACAAGACATCTCAGTCAGAGGTCTCGAATTTATCAACCACTCTGATATTTGAATATATCCTGGATGGAATGAGATCTGTATTGGTGACGGAAGTTGATTTGAACCTGAGGCTATTATAGGAATGAGTGAGTAAGCATATACAGCGAGTGCTTGTAGGCTAAACATTTCATTCCAATTATGCTGAAGTCTATTGACATAGGTAAATACGTGACTCACAATAACCTGTTATGTATTGCTTTACATTTTTAATAAAATGTGTTGATTTTCTCTCAATGACCTCACAAGTATAATGCATCTATATTTACTATATATGATTATTTTATAAACTAAGATCTTCAAATGACAAGCAAACAAAAATCTGCACACAACTGAGTCATACAAAATAATGTAAACAGAGAAGAAACATTTAGCTGTTAGGGTAATCAAATGTACACAACACATTGTACTACCATATGCTTGTCAGTTGTCTTTCAGAAAAAGTTTTTTCGGCTAAAGGCGATATGGTTCAAATCAGCGTATTTTTTGAGATTTCATTCTGCGATTTTTTCGTTGATTATACACATTTTAATTTTTCGTAATTTCTTGTTTTTAACAAGCACAGAAAAAAATCACGTGTTAATGAACTGTATACACAATAAGACCGTTTTTGTTTTTGTTTTTTTACTGGAGTTAAATCAACCTGGGTTGAACGAGGGTTGGTTATACCCACTTGTGTTTTAATATGCATACAATACCGTCGTAAGTAGTTGTTTCTAACCGTCACACCTGCAGCATTGCTGGGCGCTCGCCTTCTAAAAGACGTGCGGACTTTTTATAAAAATTGAAACTATATAACAGGTAGTTACGTTACTCATACAAATCATTAGACTTCACTGTTATTAACTTATTTTTATTTAAAAATGTGATATTTCGACTACTTTTCAGCAGTCTTTATCAAACAATACAACAACTAAAAAACCACAACAAACAAAACAAAAAACATTTCCCAAAAAATTATAAATATGGCTGTGTATTAGTACCAAATTATTAACAAAAAAGTTAAAAGTATTGGCCACACACAATCAGTGTGCCTAGTGTTAATTATCCACCCATTTGGAAGAGTTTCTGTACATCAATTTCATCACTAGATCAGTAGTTTAATTTCATACACCAACTGGCCAACATGTCAATTTTAAGTTCTTTTTTTTTCATAAAAAACTTTTTTGTTAATAATTTGGTACTAATAAATACACAGCCATATTTATAATTTTTTGGGAAATGTTTTTTGTCTTGTTTGTTGTGGTTTTTTAGTTGTTGTATTGTTTGATAAAGACTGCTGAAAAGTAGTCGAAATATCACATTTTTTAAATAAAATTAAGTTAATAACAGTGAAAAGTCTAATGATTTGTATGTGTTACGTGCGGACTTGCCTTGTGGTCGTTTACATGAACGAGCGGATCAACGTTACTCTTGAGTATAACTGAGCTTTTACGCGAGTTGAAATTCCAACTAGCGTTTTAAATGCAACTCAGTGCGTTTCACATAACAAAAATTACCTGCGTGTTCGACCAACCCGAGTAAAATGCTCGTAATAAAAATCAGGTCTTATGAACCAAATGAACGAACGTAATCTAAAATATATGCTTTATACGTAAAATGTCATTATAATTCACGTGAAATATTGCATGTCTGTCAATGAACTATATTGCCAGTTGCCTGTTGATTTATAAGTGTCATCAATTAAAATGTTACCAGTCTAAATGAAATATAACTATTGATACAAGTTCAATCATGCTCATATAAAGTTCGCTCTATTGTGAGAGTATAAAGGCAAAATTAGTCTATGTTATTTTCAATTATCCATCCAGAACGACTAAATCAAATCTCTGTTAAAACAATCGCATCAGTTACGAATGCACTGATTTGAAAATGTTTTAATACTGTAAAATTATACAAGTCACACACCTAGATAAGTATTGGCTATACCAGAAAAAAAGTACGTAATTTTATGAATACCCCAATTTTTAATTTTTTCCCTTTCAAACCGTTTTTAAAAAACCCTGACACAGTTTAAGTCCTGTTTTTTTTAAACCCCCCCAAAAAATAATTTTTTAAAGGGGTTTTTCTTTACAATATAATATATAAAAGAAAATGCTACGTGCTTTCGTGTTGTTTGTTAATAATTCATCTCAATGTAATTATTATTTATTATTAGTTTATTCCGTACATTATCTGGCATGCACACAAGAACACACATTTCACTTTCAGTATATTTATAACGTTTGCAGCTCAAAAAAGAACATAACTTTAAGAGAAAGAGAGGATATTGTGTAACAATAATCCTAAACTACCCATCGTGACGAATTAATTTTTTTTAATCTGCAATATCAATAAGTTCTTCCCAATTTTATAAGTCGGCATACACTCCCGTAGGATTTAAAATTTTCTTTAAATTTGAAAATTTCCAACATGGGACTCCCGATTTTAAGTCCATGCAAACGAGGATTCTAATTTCTTTTAAATTTTAAATTTTACAACAAACTTTTCCCTTTTTTAAATTTAAAAATTTAAATCTAATTTCATTTTGTTATAAATAGTTTCGTTTTAGGAAAATTTTCCTCGAGATATCTGAGAAAAACCTCGATCTCATCCCTGTAAAAAAAAACTCCACAAATTATTTCTTCATTGATCGGTGTCCTCCCATTGCGATATTGGACGTTATTAGCTTAAAACTAATATTAACAATTAACATAAGACATTTCGTCAAAACTCCTTCGTAAAGGCGTCCCAGAAAACATGCTGAATGTAAGCCCGAGCTCTATATCTATAGAACAACAGAAATCAACAGCTATGATGAGAAGATCGAACTGATGTTTGTTGCCCGTATTCATATATCAATAGTGAATAGCAACTCAAACATAAACACAGCATCAATGAGGAGAAAAATGCTGGCGATCAATCACACAGGAAAGCATATTTCCCGTGTGTAATATATGGTTTTTATACATTTTATTGCGTGTTTTAAACAAATTAATACAGAATATAAATAAGAACATTTTCCTTTGGCTAAAACACGTGACTATTGATGATTGTTGTCTCTGAAAAAACACATTCGATAGCGGAGCTTGATTGAGAGCGTTACTAGATTAAATATCATTTTTCCATTCTTCATTATATTATTTCCACTGTTATGAAAAGCCATTGTTATCCTCATAACTTTATAAACCGTCAAATGACCTTTCTATTATTTGCATGCTACGGGACAATAGGCTGCTCCCAGTCAGTCACGTGTCCCCGGGGAAAGCTCTCGGGGCCCGCCCGGATCTGTGAGGGGTCATTTGCTCGCCTGGGCCCGTTTGACCGAGGACTCTGCCCGCTCGACGCCCCGAGTACTAGCCTCCCCGCCGATCTCCGTCGACCACATCAAGCGGCCGATGAACGCCTTCATGGTCTGGTCCCGCATCCAGCGTCGCAAGATGTCGATCGCCTACCCCAAGATGCACAACTCCGAGATCTCGAAGCGTCCGGCGCCGAGTGGAAAGGTGATGGGCGAGATGGAGAAGCGGCCGTTCATCGACGAGGCGAAGAGGATCCGGGCGCGTCACATGGAGGAGTATCCCGACTACAAGTACCGGCCGAGGAGGAAGGCGAAGAGTATGTCGGCGATGACGCGCCCGTCCAACGTGTACAAGTCGTACACGTACATCAACCCCATGGACGCGTTCTCGAGGGGCCTCTACGCCGCGGCGTCGGGCAGCTTTTTTCGGGGGCCCACCCCCCCGGCACTCCCCTCAGCCCCCCCCGAAAAACGACCCGCGGGATGCCCCCCCTCATAGAGCGCGGAGGGGGGGGACGCCTTCCTCCCCGCTAAACCGGAGTTTTGGCGTCTTTGCCCCTTTCCCCTCGGACCCGGGCAAAAACCAGCAAAGTCCACTTTCCAATCTGGGCCCAAAGGGACGGTCACCGGCCCCCGGGGAGGACGTTACACCGACTCTGTATCTTTTCCTTTCCCTTTTCTTTCCCACTAGTCGGAAAACCACATGGATCTGAGTTCAGCGAATGCTGCCTATGTGAGTGCTATTCAGGAATTAAAATGGTAGGGCCTAACCCTTTGTTACTAACACTTAGTTAAATAAACATTATTCTCAACCAAAATGGATAAATATTGTTGAATTACTTTCCCAAAACTTATAAAAAAATCCCCTTTTTTTTCCCCTTTAATAAATGCCAGTGATAGGGTTTTTTTTTGCAAATTTTTTCCCTATAAGTTAAATTTTTTAAATTCCCTGTAAACTCTTTTATGTAGCATTTTGCGTTTGGGGTTTGGGCCACATTTTTTGGCCATACAAGGAATCCCAAAAAAATCAACGAAACCCAATTTAAAAAACCCGTGGAAGTATTAGTAATTTGTGTGCTCGTCAGGTTATTTTGTTTTCTCTTTAGTTCACTTGCGGACTTTCGGGGAACTTTTGGCTCGGACTAGAGGACTTTTGCTAGAATGTAACATAATACGAGGGATTCACAAAAAACAATAAGTGACTCGGTTACATTTAGGTGGGTAACTAAACTGGGTAAGCACATATAACTTTTATCACGCATCCACACACAAAGCACATATAGTGCCATTAATAGGGTTTTAACCCTTTTTTAAAAAAAAATTTTGGGGGGTTTTTACAGTGGAGCAGGGGGGGGGAAAAGGAGTCCCCCCCCCCCCCCCACACGTACCATAGGGACGCTCCGATTTTTATTTCATAGCCGATTATATCACTATCACATCTTTATCTAATTTTATATTTTTAAACGCATTTTAGGCCTTTCAGTTGCAAATTTGCAAAAATTTCGTCTTCGGCGATTGGGCTTTCCCACCTCGACTTTGGCCAACCACACAACATCACTGTCTACTATCACTATAACCGATTATGTAATATTATCTTTTTAAACGTGTATTAGGCTTTACGGAAAGCTACAAATTGCCAAAAATGTTCGCCTTCAAAATGAAAATATGAAAATGCCCCTTAAAGGGAAAAGCCATGTAAATGGGGGGTTTTAAAACCCCTTTTGATCGTTCTTCTTTTTCTTAAAACTAATAACCTTTGAGGGGTGGGGACGAAGCCCCCAAAAAAAATTAACCCCTAAAATAAATTTCGCCCCCCCCCCCCCCCGTGCCCAATTGCTAAATGCCCCCCTTGCAGTGCAGAGTATATAGATCATTTTTATAGATTAGGGAAAATTTTTCCCCCTATATTCTTCCAAAAGGAAACCGAGGTCTTACAGTTGTTTTATAATGAGTTTTAAAAAATTTTTAAAATTAAAAAAAAAATTTTTTTTTTTCAGTTTATTTGGTAAAATACGCTTTGTACTTCATTGCAATTTTATCATCGTATTATACACTGCACGCTCACATACGGCCCACCAAATCTAAATTTAAATTGCACCCCAACTAAACGAGGGTTTGGGGGTTTTTTTGAGGTCCCTTCTTACTTACCCTGGTTTATATCAAAAATATATACTGTCCCTTGTCATTTGGTCCCCTAAATTGAAATCAAATGCCAAATATTTTCCAAAAAATTTTGGGGCTACAGTACATGCCCACGGGGTTTTAAAATTGGTTTACAATCCAACAATAACAAAATCCCAAAATAAAATCAAAAATTATTTTTGGGTTTTTTGATCGGATCCCCCCATTTAGCACTTTATACTTTAAATTAAAAAATAATAATTTCCGTAAATTTTTCCCTGTTTACGTAAAAATTAAAGTTTTCAACAAACACCCCGATAAAATTAAAAAGTTTACAAAATTTTTTTGGGGTTTTAAACCATGAATATCTTTGAACACGGGAAACGTTATCTGGGCACCCTATTTTGGAAACATTTTAAAAGTAAAAAAGTAAAAAAAATTTTATATATATATATAAAAAATATGAAAATTTTTAAACTTTATTTAGTTAATTATAATTGAAATATTTCATTTGAATAAATGACAAAAAATTTTGGATCAACCAAAAACCTGTTGAAAAAAATTTCTTTTTTTTAAAAACCCCGTTTTGGACCGATTTGTTTACTACCTGTTTTCCCGTAATCAAGGGAGTGTACTCTGTTATCTGGGGTTTGCAAGTAATTATTTTTTCTTTTTGTGGGGTGAGATCAACTTTCAATTTTAATTTATTTTTAAAAGGGAACCCTTTGAAAAATAATAAAAAAAAAAATTTTACATCTCGGTTTAAATTTCCCACGGGAAAAAATAAATAAAGCACCCCCATACGGGCCAATTTTTAATTGCAGTACATAGCAGCGTGCTGGAGAAGTCTGAAATTTTAAAAATTTGGCACTTTTTTGACTACAACGGGGGAACTACCCTTTGGGGGTTTTTTAAAAATTTACGTTTAAAATTTTTGGGGATGACCCTTTAGCGAGCAAAAGGGCGAAGATTCCATTTACTATCTGGGAAAAAAACCCGGAATTTTTTTTTTTGTACTTTTTACCGACAAAAAAATTTGGCGATTGAAATTTTTTTGGAGGCTTTGAAATTTTGGGAAACTTAGAATTTCACGGTTCGAAAAATCAAATCAAAAAATTATTTCTTAAAAAAAAAAAATCGAAATTTTTTACGTTTTTTGGGGGGGAAATTTTTAAAAAAAAAAAATTTTCGACTTTAAAACCACCACATGCTTTTTTTCCGTTTGCAAACGATTTTTTTCCCACAAAATTTTTAAATTTTTTACAAATTTTAATTTTATTCTTGGGGAAATTTGGGGCGCAATCAAAAAAGGAAAAAAAAATCCTAATAAAAAATTCCCTTTTTTACGTTTTAATTAAAATTTTTTTTAAAAACATTTTGCCCCTTTAAAAAACATGCATGCTTTAACCGTTTGTAATGATTTTTTCACAAACCCTTAATTTTATAAATTTAAATTTTATTCGTGTAAAATTTTTTTGAGCGAAATGAAAAAAATTTAATTTCTCTTAATAATTGAAAATTTTACGTTTTTTGCATGTTTGTGCGATAATGCTAAGGTTTTTCCCCCCAATTTTTTCATATTTTTTTAAAAAGAAAAAAAGGGTTTTAGTTTAAAAAAAAACAATACATTAAACAATTACTAGACGGATTTAATTTTCGTTTTTTTTGTTTAAATATGTTTTTTTTTTTTGAAATTTTTGGAAAATGTTTTTTGTTTGTAACAAATCTATATTTCCCTTTATTTTAATTAAAAAACTAAAAATTCATAAAAAAAGGTGTCTGCGTGAATTTGTCGGGAATAAGATTTGGTGGGGCCTTTAAAAAAAAAAATTTTACCCTTTTATTTTTAAAAACCCGTGGGAAAAAGTGGGAAAAAAAAATGTTAGCAAAAAAATGTGCTAGAAAAAAAAGTTTTGAGTTTAATAGCTTTTTTAAATTTTATTTTTTTTTTTTTTGGAAAATTTGATTTGAAACAAGGCAAAAGGGTTTTCAGTTTATTTTTTTTTTACAGCATAAAAAAAAATTTTTTTGTAGTCAAAAAATTTAAAAAAGAAAAAACTTAAAATAAAATTTTTTAAAAACAATATTAATGAAAAAATTGCGGGTTTTTTTCATACTTTTTCATGAAACAACCCCCTAAACAATTACGACATCCAAAAACCCCGCCGGGAAAAAAGCTTTTTTGGGGAAGCTTCCTGGGTTTAACTTAGAAACACAGTTATGTGGGTTAATTTTCCCACAATTGAAAAAAATTTTTTTTAAAAAAATTTTTAAATCCGTGGAATATTTACGGGTGTACAAATGTAAAAGGGTTTTTTAAATTTCCCCTGCGTACGCGGCGGGGTTTACGTTCTTTTTAGCAGCATGCTCACCTTTGGGCCCGGGCTTAAAATAGCCCCCCTTTCGCTCAATTTCCCTCGATAGTAAGCCTGGTCTGTGTAGGCTACAAAAGGGGACAAATGGTTTTTTGCCCAACGCTGACTCCTTAAATTGTAAAGATAATGCCCTTATGGTAGTTTTTTAAAATGCGGCATTTTTTTTTTAATTGGATGGGCAAAAACAAAAAACTTAAATTTCTTTATCTAGAGAAAAATAGCTTGAGTTTTTTTTTCTGTTTTTTCCCGCCTCTACCGGGTAAATACGAGTTTTTGGGATGTTTGATTACATTATTTTTTGACCCTCAGTCACCCCCAAGGGAAAAAAGACAGAATTTGACAAAAAGTTTTTATTTATGTTTTTTGTTTGTGTTTGTGTTTGTTTTTTGTTATTTAGGGTTCTTCACCCTATAAAACCACAATAATTATCTATAAACTTTTTTTTGTGTTGTAGGATCTTTGGGCTTTGGGTTCAAATTTTTCGGTTTTGATAGGGAAATTTTTATTTGAAATTAATATGAATTTACTGCACGTTCCCCAAGTGAATTACCAAAATATATTTAGAAAATCTGTTCTGTGACCGGCATAATTGGGGAATTTGTCCGCTGCATAGGGTGGAAAAAACCCATACACGAAAAAGGAGGGTACTCGGGGGGGGTGCTAGTGGGAACCACTATCCCCCAGCCCCCCTCACCCTTTTTGGGGCCTGCTTGTTGGTGAAGGGTTTGTCAAACCCAAACCCGTTTCCGTGAGTTATAATATACCTCTATCACCTCCCAACCAAAATTCGGTGTCCTAGCAACGAAGCAAATATCGTGATCTTTTAATGCCCCCCCAATGAAAGTTAGCGTTTGGAACGGGACTGGACAAAAGGTCCATACTTGAAACCCTACAATTATTTAGGGGGGGTTTTAAAAAACTATTTCTAAAACAAAATTTTTAAAAAATTTAATAAAAGCTTTACTTTAAAAAAATTAAAAAACCCTTTGTTCAAACCCAAAGGGAAAAACCCCATGCAATTTTTAATCTCTAGCTTCATTTTTACTATGATATACAATGGCAAAACTTTTTTCCCAAAAAAACCAGGCTCCATGCTAACCCCCGAAAAAAAAAAAATAATGTTTATTTAGATGTTTTTTTTTTGGGGGTATTACAAAAAAACGTGCACAAAAACACAAATTATCTTGGATTTGTCATAAGTTTCGAACCATGACCCAAAAAAATTACGTAGTGTTTTTCAAAAGTTTTTTTAGGGAAACATAGAAGTGTGATGAAGATAATAGTAATATTTTAAATTTAATTTTTTTTGGGGTTTAAATTTAAAATTTATAAAAAACCCATGATGCTAAATTTTTAGCTTTTGTTTGCAAAAAGGGAAATTTGAGAAAAACCAAAATGTTTGGGTTTTTCAGTAAAAAAAATTTTACGTTTTGGTTTTGGGAAAACTTTATCATGTATTATTAGGGAAATGTAGATGCTTTCACTGATTAAAGTGGGGGGTTTGTTAAAATTGAGGGTTCCTAGTACATAACACATTCATGGGCCCTATCACCCATTTGTGACAATTCAACCCCCGGGAAAAAAAAAAGTGCTGAAATTTTTTCAATACTAGCAACGAGGTTGGAACGAGGTGTTTAAAAAAAGGTGGGACAAAGGGGGGTGGACAGTGGAGGCATTTACGCCGGAAATTACTTTATATTCGTGATGTGTTCCCTTTTTTATTTTGTTTTTTTTTATGCATGTACGCCTCGGAAGTAAAAAAAAAGTTTCCTTTGGGACAAAACCTTTTGTTCGAATCTTTTAATATTTTTTGTTATTTTTCAAATTGAGGTTTGAAACATTTTTTTTGTTGTAAATTTTTCCTCTAAATTCGGGAAAATTAATTTCCATACCCAAAAATTTCAAAAAAAATTTTGGAACTTTTTTATTCAGTTTTTTCCCGGGAATGTTCTTCTAGGCCCTTTTTGTGGGGCCCAGTAAAAACAATGCACAGCGCGCGTGAAAAGTCTGCGGAAAAAGGGCATGGGTGTGCTCAGGATCGGCTAATAATGCATGAGGGTTTTTAATTTTGGTAGCAAAACGAACTTTCCTTTTTTTTTGATGACTTTATTTTCTATAAATAATCGATTTGTGGTTTGGAAAGTTGTAATATTTGGGTTCAAGAAAAAACTAAAAGAAATAAATTTTTTAAGCAATAAAACAAAAAAAAATTTTTGGGCCCACCAGCCCCCCAAATTTTTTTTTTTAGTAAAAATAGGATTTTTCGACCCTAGGTCCCATCGACAAAAATCCCCCCAAAAGGGAAATTATGGGGACGATTTTTATGCCCCGTGACCTTGGGAGGATTTTGTTTCCAAAAAAATTTTGGTCATTATTGACTTTACTTTACAGCCTTTTCTGAAAAATTTTTTTTATTTTGGGTTTTGAAATTTTGGGGCCCAAGGGGTTTTCTTTAAAAAATATGTTTGTTTCCCAAGAAGGGGTGGGGATTTCAAATGCATATTTTTGGTTTTTTGAGAGTAATTTGTCCCACATTTGGTCAGTTTCAAGGCACGATTTTTAAAAAGGGGGCATCCCCATTTTAGATCGGTACGATGCTCTAGTTATCTATATTTGGGAACAAAAGAAGCAGGTTAAAGCCGATTCAAGAAATTTCCCAAAACACCCAAAATTTTTTCAAATTTCCGGATTTAAAAAAAAATTAAAAAAAATTTTTGGGGTAAAAAACAAAAGTTTCAAGATATTTTTTGGAAAGAGCGTAGCGAATATTCCATTTCACTACACTGGAGGGAAAAAAAACCGGAAGTTTTTTTTTTTCTTCTTTTTTCTTTTTTCTTTCTTTCTTTCTGAATTTTTGTGGTTTGTTAACCCGATTCCCGGGTTAAAAACCCAACTCCGATTGCAAGAAAAATTTTTTGGAAAAACCTTTGAAAAACTTGAAAATTAGAAATGCCCCGGTTTTTTTGGGGCAAAACGGGAAATTTTTTCACCTAAAAAAAGCAATTTTTTAAAGGGTTTTTTTTTCGATTTTTTTTAAAAAAATTTTTTGGGCTTATAAAAACCTACCGGGTTTTTTCCCCATTTTTAAAGATTTTTCCAAAAAAGGGGGAAACCCCAATTTTTTGAATTAAAATATTCGTGTGAAATTTTAGCGTAATCAAAAACTTTTTTCTCATAAAAATCCCAAAAATTTATGTTTTTTTTTTTTTTAAAAAAAATTCTTTGGGCCCTTTTAAAAACCCCCTACAGGGGTTTATCCTAGGGGAATGATTTTTTTTCAGAACCCTTTAAATTTTATGGGAATTAATATATTCGTGTTAAATTTTAGCGCAATCGAATAATTTTTCTTAACAAATTGGGCCCAAATTTTTCGATTTTATTCTTTTTAAAAAAATTAAAGATTAATTAAAACAATTTAAATTAAATTTTTATTTTTTTTTATTGAATTATAAAAAAATTAAAATTTTAAATTTTTTATATAAAATTTTAATTTTAATTAAAAAAAAACTTCGACTTTGTAATGATTTTTTTACAGAAAAAACAGAAAAAACCGCGTAAAACATGGCAAGCTCAAGCAAAATTTTCCTAAACCCAAAAACGCGGGGGGGACTTAAGGTTTTCCTAGTTTTTTAAATGGTCATTTTAGGGGGTTTTATGCTAAAAGATAGGGGGGGAAAAAGCTTAAAATCCCCCCGCGTTTTTTGGATGAGGGGTTAAAATTTGGTTTCATTTTTAGCGCATTGTGTTACGCGGAAATTTTTTGTTGTTCTGTGAAAAAAATCAATTTTCTTAAATCGAAGATTTTTTTTTTTAAAAATTAAAAATTAAAAAATTTAAAAAATTAACTTTAATTTTTTTTTTTAAATGTAATTTTTTCGTAATTTAAAAAATGAAAAAAAAAACGTTTAAAAATTTCAATTTTCATAAGAAATAATTTTTTCGGGGTTGCCCCTCAAAAATTTTTCAAAGGGTATATTTTAAAAATGAAATTTAAAGGTTTTATAAAAAAAAAATTACAATAGGATAAAGGGATTTTAGGTGTTATATGTCAAAAATTTTTTTAAAAAAAAAAAAAAAAACCCCCTTTAAAAATTTTGAATTTTTTTAGAAATAATTTTTTGGATTACGCTCAAAATTTAAAACGGGGAAAATCTTAAGTCATGGAAAATTTAAAGGTTTTGGGGTTAAAAAAACATTCAATCGGAAAATTTAAACATGTAAGTGTTTTAAATCGGAAAAATTGTTTTCAAAAACGAAAAAAAAAAAAACGTAAAATTGCGTTTTTTATAAGCAAAAAATTTTCCCCATTTTCGTCAAAAAAAGTGGGAGTTCTAAGTTTCAGAGGAAATTTTGAAGGCCTCCCTAAAATTTTTATCGCAATTGGAGTATCGGTTTTGTTTGGAATTTGTTTTTTAACAAAACACACAAAAAGACAGAAAAAAAAAAAAAAAAAAAAAAAAAAACCATTCCGGATTTTTTTTCTCCAGTTTTAGTTTAAAATGGGAAACTTCGCTTCGCCGCTTTCGCTCATCCAATTTTTGTTTGTAAAAAAAACATTTTTTTAAGTTTTTAGCCACTTTAAGATGTTTTTAAAATGAAATTTGAATTTTGGAAATTGTGAAAATTTTTTAAAATTTGTCTTAAATTTAAAAGTAAAGTATTTTTCTTGGGAAAAAAACCCCAATTATTTTTGGGTGAGCGTAGCGAAACGAAGGGGAAAAATTCCCATTTCACTAACATAGAGAAAAAAATCCCGGGAAGTTTTCTTTTCTTTTTTCTTTTTTTTTTCCCTTTTTGGGGCGTTTGTTTAAAAACGATTCCGGCTAAAACCGATACTCCCAAATTTCGATTTAAATTTTTTGGTGGCCTTCGGGAAATTTTTCTGAATTTAAAATGCAAAGTTTTTGAGCGCAATCGAAAAAAAAATTTTCATTTTAAAAACGTAATTTTACGATTTTTTTCCGATTTTTTTAAAAAATTCTTCGACTTATAACACCCCCAAAATGGTGTTTTCCCATTGGAATTTATTTTTTCACAGAAAAACCCTTTAAATTTTTTGGGAAATTTAAATATTTTATGTTTAAAATTTTAGCGAATCGAAAAATTATTTTTTTATGAAAAAACGCAAAATTTTTTTGCTTTTTTTTTGGGTTTTTAAAAAAAAACTTCGACTTATAAAAACCAAAATGCTTATTCGAATTTTTAATGAATTTTTATAGGGAAACCCTTTGTTTTGGGTTTTTATCAATTTGGTTTTTTTGAATTTAAAATACGTGTTTAAATTTTTAGCGCAAAACGAAAATAATTTCTCATAAAATTTCAAATTTTTTCGCTTTTTTTGTTTAAAAAAAAAAATACGCCATCCAACAAACGTGCCTCAAAAAGCCCTTTTCGAAAGGGTTCCTAGTAATTTTTTTATTTTTTATCCAACTACCCAAAATTTGTTGACGGTTTTTTGGTTTGGGGCAGAGCAAGCGCGCGGGCACTCCAATTCCTTTTAGGCAAGTGATTTAAAATGTGTAATGTGAATCAGATAATTTATACGCGTTTGTCTGGCAATCTCAATTTTTTTTTTTGTTCCAAAACCATTTATCGCGATTTGAAAAAATAGACCTGAAAAAAAATTACATAATAATAATATTATGCAGCTGTGTAAACTTATCTGCGCTTTTATCCAGGAAAATGAAAATGTGGATAATGACCAAAAACCCCTTTTTTAAAAACCAAAAAACACACAATAGTAAAAAATCGATTTTAGGTTATGTAATCTGTGGCATAAATAAACCGGGAGTTGGGGGATTCAATGTTAGCAGCCGGAGTTTTCCGCGAGTTGGGAAAGATTTCGGCCCGTAAAATCAGTGTGTTTTTAAACCCAAAAAATTACAATATAAAGTCTTATTTCCTTATTATTATTCTCGTTTAAAACGATGAGGGGGAAAAAATTAAGGGCAGGATTGCCCCCCATCGATGTAGGGGGAACACAGATGCTGCTATTTTTTTCAAATTTAAAAAGGTTTAAAATTTTTCATTTTTTATGGAACCCCTAAAAGTTGTTAATTAATAAATAAAATAAAATATTTGATTTTTTGGCCAAAGAAAAAAAAAAGCTTTTCTTTTTATTACATTTGATATTCGGGGGATTAGTTAATTTCCCCGTCCCAAAGCAGATCTGTATGATGTTATCTGTGTTGTTCCAGCGGATGCAGGTGGGTTATATAATATCACACTGTTTTTCATTAATTTTTAACCCAACAATAAATTTTTTTCATTTAAAAGGAAAAAAAGCGGGGTGTTTTTATATCGGTTTTTGCGCCCCAAATGATTCAAAAAAAACACGTGAATGTAAAAGCATACTTTTGTGGTTTGGGTGCCCCTTTTTAAACGAGTTTTTTTTTTTTGATTCTCTCTTTTTTTGATCGAAAGTAAAAACCTTTGTTTCCTAAACAGTGACAAAAAAAAAAAGCGACAAAGGGAAACCGCAAATTATTTGTATAGGACAACACAAGCCCCGGGGAAATTTTTTTTCTGACGATCACCATTATTTAAAGGTTTACAATGTAGACGTGAATAGGACCCCCTGCAGTGGATTGAAAAATTTTTAGGGGGATTTTTGTTTTAGAAAATTGTATTTATTTAGATTTCATAGAACATTTCTACGATTTAAAAATAATAAAATTTAATGTTTAAAATGCCCGGTTTACAAAAAGCCAATGCCAATGACAGAGTGAATCATAGTCCCGCTCCAGCATTGGTTTACAATAAAAATTTTAAAGGAAAAAATATTTCCGTGTTCAGGATTTTTTTGAAAAAAAAAAAAAAACATATCATCAAAAAATTTTTTCAAAACAAAACAAAAACAATAGCCCATTTAAAAATTTGGGATACTATTGTTTTTGTCTTTTTTCGTTTTTATAAAAATTTTTATGATGTGATTTTTGTTTTTTTATAAAAATCTGATGACGGAAATGTTTCCCCTTAATTTCCGAAACGTTGTTATTTTTATGAAATAAAAGTTATTTTCAAATAAAAATTTTTTAAATATTATATCATAAAATTTTATCTTTTTCTACAATTTTTTACTTGATTTTGACTGTGGCGGGTATCGAATTGGTTAAAAATGTTTGACTTTGATCTTTACCTAAGTCCCCGTGTACACTAGTATGAGAATATGGGGAAAAAAATAGGCCTATTTCATAAAAGGGATATTATTTTTCCCTTTAACGACCATGCATATTTTAACCCAAAAAAAATTTCCTTCTCTTTTTCGTAGAAAAATGATGTCGTTTTTTAAAAAAGTTTTATTTGAATTTACATTATGTACTATATTATTTTTACTTTATAAACTATACTACTTAGTACTTATGAACTAAATTTTCTCTTTCATTCATACCAATTTTTCATTTCCCTTTTAATTATATAAAAAAATTGTCAATTACCTATATTTGAATTAAGATTTCGGTTTTATTGGTTGATTTAGGAGTAAGGAATTTTTTTTAGAGGGGAAAAAATGCCAGCGAGGCTTTTTTTTTACATCCCAAAATAAATCTACTATAAAGTACACGAAAAATTAATGGGAAAGGGAAAATAATAAACGCATTTAGAATAGGTTTCTTTAAAAAACCCTGTGCGCACTATACCCAAAAAAATTTAAAAAAAAAAAAATATTTATAAAAAAACAAAAAGTCACATAAAAAATATTCCCTCCAACATCTCCATCCATTATTTGATACAATCTAAAAAAAAATATAACTAAAAATTTGGATTAAGAAAAATACAAAATATATTAAAAAAAAATAAAATTATTATAAAATATAATTACAAAAAAATGTAAAAAACAAGACCTCAACAAAGAAAAATTTTTTTCCTGTCTTAACGACATGTGGGTCTTGAAAATTAAACAAAGGTTTACAACTGTAATTTAAAACCTAAAATGCAATATTTTTTTTATATAGTGATAATTTAATTTTACATCTCTGCAGATTTTATGGGCTTTCCCGGTAAAGTTTCTCCGTCTTTTGCGGGTGAGGGAATATGTGGTAAAAAAGGGATTGGCTGGTACGGGGCCCCTGGTACGTTTGGTTTCGTGGTACGGGGGTTTCGTTTGGGACGGGGGTACGTGGTACGTGGGGACGTGGTACCCGGGCGGGGGGTACGTGGTTTTCGTGGTACGTGGTTTCGTGGTACGTGGTACGTGGTACGTGGGACGTGGTACGTTGGGGACGTGGTACGTGGTTTCGGGGGTACGGGGGTTTTCGTGGTACCCTTGGGTACGTGGGTTTTTCCGGGGGGGTTTGGGGGGTTTTGGTACGTTTGGTTTTCGTTTGGGACGTTTTTTTCGTGGTGGGGGGTACGTGGGGACCCTTTGGGTACGGGGGGGTACGTTTGGGACCCTGGGTACGTGGGGGTTTTCTGGGGAAGTGGTTTTTCGGGAAATCGGAAAATTTAAAAAAAAAAAAACCTGAATTTTAATTCCTTTCTTCCCTTTTGAAACCCCCCTTTGGACACTAAAAAGTTTTATTATTTTGGGGGTATTGGGTTTTTTCACATTTAAAATAACAACAAAATATAAATTTGGAAAACCCATTTGCATATTCTGCAAGCCACAAAACCCAACCCAAGGTGGGTTGAAATTGTTCGTTTTTCCGGGCGGGGGGTTTTTTGGGGGCGGGAAAGGGTTGCAAGTATATGGGGAAGGGGGGGGGCGGTGGGTTTTTGGGGCTTTACCCCCCGAAAATTTTCGGGCCCCCAAATTTTTTTTTTTTCGGTTTTTTTTCCCCATCCCGGATGGGGCCCCCACCCAATTTGGGGTTTAAAACAATTTTAAAATTAATTAGGGCCCCCAATTTTCCGGAATTGGGCCCCTTCCCTTTTTTTTTTTTCCAAAGGGCCCCCCTCCTTTCAAAATTTCGGTTAAAGACACGCATTTGGAGGTTTTTCCTTTTCCCCCCTTTCCCGGGCGTGGGGGGTTTCCGTTTTTAAGGGAAATTTTAAAAAAATTTTTGGGCCTTTTAAAAACCGATTTTGTTTAACCGGGCCCATCCGGGATGGGCCGCCCCTTTGGTTTTAAAACCAATTTTTTTTTCAAAGCCAAACGGGGAAATTTTGGGTCCTTTGGGGGTAAAAACCCCCAAAGGGTAAAATTCTTAGGGGGAAAAAATTTAAAATTTTTAATTTTCCTTTTCCCGGGGGGTTTTGTTGGATTTTGTAAAAAAAAGGGGTTTTTTTAATTTTTGCCGTCTTTTTTTTAATTTTTATAAATTGTTTTTGGTTGGTTTTTTTCCGTGTTGGGAAGGGACCAAAAATTTCGTTTGGTGGTTTTTTTTTTTTTAAATTTTAAAAAAAAAGGGGGGTTTTTTCCTTTTAAAAAATAATTTTCCAAGGGCCCCCCCCGGGGGGAAACCGGGTTTTGGCCTTTTAAAAAACCAAAATTTTTCCCCTTTTTAAAATTTTTTGGAAATTTCCAAAAGGCCAAAAAAAACCTTCCCCGGTGGTAGTGTAAATTTTTTTAGGCCATTCGGGTTTGCCCCTCACTCAAAAACCGTGACTTTTCAATTTTTTCGGTTTTTTTGGAAAGGTCCTTTTGGGGGTTCGGCTGGTTTCCGCTCCGGGTTTTTCTAACATTTTGGTTTTTTAAATTACCCCCGCCCGCATTTTGGTTTTGCCCTTCTTGCCCCCAGGGTTTTTTTTTAATTTTTTTAAAAACCCCTCGAACTTGGGCTTTTTTTTCATTTGGGTGGCTCTTTGTAAAGGGGAAAAAACCCAAAAAAAATTTAAAAAAGGCCGGGGTTTTTTGGGGGTTTTTAAAATTTTATTAAGGGGGCCAACGAAATATTTGGGCCCAAAAAAACCTATTAAATTTAAAAATAAACTTTAAGAAGAAAGGGAAAATTTGAGAATTTTTTTTGCATTTTAAATTGATTTAAAGCATCCCCTCTTCGTTGTCCCCATGTGGGCCCCTGTTCACGCTCCGGATTTTTAAAAAAAATTTTTTAGATTAACAAAAGGGGTTTTTGTTGGCCTTGCCCCCAAAATAGGAAAGTAAAAATGTTTGGTGACCCTTCCCGGGGGTTAGGGAGGTGGGTTAAACCTTTCAAAAAGGAAAGTTTTTTAAAATTTAGTTCTCGGCAACCGAAACCCAAATTGGGTTTTAAAGGGTTGGGGAAAAGAGAAAAGGGCCAATTTTAAATTATTTTTTGTTCCGTCCGTTATTTGGGGTTTTTCCCCCAAACCAGATTTCCAAAATGTTTGAAAAAACAAAAAATTTTTTTTTGGATTTTCCAAAAAGAACCCCCCCGGTTTCCCTTTTGGTACTCCCCAAAATTTTATTTATTTACCTAAAATTGGGGGAATTCGGGAAAAGGGAAAAATTTATTTTTTTCCCCCCTTTTAAATATTGGAAAAACAAATTTTAAAGGGGAAAATTAAATTTTTTTTTTATTTCTTTTAAAAAAATTTTTTTAAACCCCCCACCCTTTATTTTTCCAGTGAATGTTTAAATTAAATTTACCCTTGTCCTTAAAAAAATTGAAATTTTTTTTAAATTTTTTATTTTTATAACCAAAAAAAATTTTAAAAATTTTTTCAAACCCAAAGTAAATTTTTTCCCCCAAAAATTTAATTTCCCCCATAAAAAACCTTTTTTTCTTCTTATTTAAAAAACCAAAATTTTATTTTGTATTTAAAAAATTTTTCACCATAAAATTTTTAATTTTTTTTCTTTTTAAAAAATTTTACATTACCAACCCAAAAATTAATCCTTTTTTAAAATACCTTAAAATTTAAATCACCAAAAAAATTTCCCTTTTCCTTTTTAAACCAAAACGGGGGAAAAAGACCAAAACCCGGGTTTTAAACGCCCTAGTTTCTCACGTGCGTTTGCGTCTTTGGCGTCGTCGTCGTTTGTCCCTCCCTGTCGTTCGTCGTCGTCGTCGTCGTCGGCGTCGTCGTCGTCGTTCGTCGCTTCGGGCGTTTGTCGTCGGGCCCTCGTCGTCGAATTTAAATTTTAAAAAAAAAAATCCCTATTACGGTCAGAAGCAATCGTTTGTACCCCTGTTTCCCTGCTTGCGGAAAGTTGCTTATCATTTTTTTTGGGGGGTGGGGGGAAATTGGGTTTTGGCTTTTATGTTTGGGAACTCAATGGGTGAACTTTTTTTCCCAAAGCTATTTTTATATCATTTTCTTTCTAAAAGATGCACCTATGGTCTCTATAATAACTTGCTATGTAGAATGAGCAAATTCTTATCAAATTCTGAAGAAAAGAATCTAGAGCAAATATTCGCCGAGCTAAGTTTGTAGCAAGATTGAAAGGGTTGGTTTGCAATCCGTCTTAGCAAAGATAAAGGATATAATATAATAAAACCTGTCAATTACCAGAGGCTGGCTAGTTCAATGACCGCTAGCTAACGGTTCTCTCCGCATTGTCCAAAAGTCTTTTTGTCATTTCAACATATTTTCTCGGCCACCCATCTTCATAAATGTGTCCACTCGACAAGATACAATATACAAAGCAGTATTCACTTATTTGATCAGCTGCCCATCACAACCCTTGTCGGATAATCTTCCGAAAGGAGACATTCTTGAGTGATTTCAGGGGCATCAACCCCACAAGATGATGTTCAGACAAAGGGTGCACCACTAATCCATTGCAAGCCGTGTGAGACACAAATCTTCGTTACAATCTCGAGTTTCAGAATGGACTGGACTTTCGGAAATACATATTTGATTAATTGTCTTATTATTTGTTATGCAACACAGTCATAAGTGCGGAGTAGGCATTGAATACAATTCATAATTTGAATACTACCAAAGTACATTAGATACAAAAATCAGTTTAAAATATAAATAAGTCTACTGAGGTGCACAAAAGAACTTTGGTTAATCCTAAAAAAACTATGGGGGGCACAAAGTTATACAATGCCAATAATATTGGAAACAATCTTTAAAGCATTGGATTTTAATATTTGTATTATGTCAAGATCTGGATCTAAGGTGACTAATTTGGTTATAGCCTATACCCACGTTGGATCCGATTAACAGAACTTCTTGAAGTATGAAAAGTTGGTAGGTTTCGTATTGGGTCTTGGTCTTGCTGGAACGTTTAAATTTACCAGACCAAGAAGCTGAGACTGAGAGTGTACCGATTTTCGAGTGATACAAAATTTCAATTTTTGCATAGAACTTTGGAATTTGGATATAGCCTACTAAGTTGTCACGACTCACGAGGATGGCAGAAAAGAGCATATAGCTCTAACCAAACATACTTGATTTAAAAAGATTTATAGAAATATTACAAATTATAACAAGCATTAGCAAAACTATCAAACGTTGAAAATAAGGTTTAAGAAGTATACACTTGAGTCAATTGATTATTATATAAACGAATCAGTGAAAAGTTGCTAGAAATAATTTTGTAATGTAAAAACATGTGAGCTTAAGGCAGATCTAAAAGTGTCTAATTAACTAATCTACAACGAGACCAATTGATATTAGTCTTTTATACTATCCTAATAACTTGATCATGAAAGCAAAGCCATGCAAAAGAAAAATAAACTCAATATTATAATATTAGCCTACTTGGACTCGAATTCTACTTTCGTTCAGTTCATATCGTCGTACCCATCAAGATATAAGCCACGGATTGCTTTGATACCGCATAACAATGCACATTTCCGCCTGGCTTTTCATTCCTGTTTAATCCTGCATAATATCTATTGCAAATTTGGCATCCCATGTGCCACACAATAATATATATCACTTATTTCAATGTACGACAATCGCTGTTTTTCTATACACAAATAAATACAATTCTCGTATTCGTATTCGTCGATTCGTGCATGATGCCTGTAGACGTCCCACTTCAATATTAGCTAAAGTCAATCTTTACTAAAGCAATATAAACTATACATTATAATATGTCCTCACTTGAAGTCCTCAATTCCAACTTGAATTTAAAGTTTATCAATTTATAGAAATATAAATGTAAATTATTGTCACTATGACCATGTGAAGTAAATAAGCCCTACTACACATGGTATAACCTGACATTTTCCTTTCTTGGTGTGGTATGGATGCGATGGCCACGTTCCTCATAGCCTATTGCAACTGTAGGTTCGTGGTTTATTTAGTAAATAAGTCTAAATATTTCTGCGTTACGATCATACATCAAGGGGGTCCACACGACATACACAAGAAATTGTGCGAATGCGGGGAGGCTATATTCTATCATAATGAATATTTCACAAATTCACATAATAATGATAGAGCAAAAAGGTTACAATATGTATACCAACAACAGTATTTAGTTTTATAGATCTTTATCCTGCATGTACACAATTCAGTGTTATCAGTTTACACAAATTTCAGCTTAAAAAGTTATAAGTAGGCCTAGATCATATTATTTGATTTCGTTTGCATGTATCATATTTTGCATTCGCATCACATCAGTCTTTTTGTCATAGTCAAACCAATTATCAGTGTTTCCCTAACTGATAATACATTAAAATAATACAAAAATACATACATGTTGAAATTACTTTGAAGAGGTTTATAAGCTGGTGCTTATTCAGTGATGGATGTGATTATTACACGCAAAGATCTTGCGAGTGGTTCGGCTTATTGAAGTCTCCACCGGCGGCTATTCTAATGGGCTGAGCTAACAAAGGCGCCGCGACGCCCTGGAAGCGACGCCACGTGTTATTGCCGAGTGACGGGGTGATGATGCGTTTGACATGTTGGAGGTAATCAGGCCGGGCTGACATGCCCACCCCCAGTAACAATACCACCCACCCCCTACCGAACCAGAGGAATAATGAATGAGACCAATATATTTACATACGTCTTATCATCACAGAGATTGTATATAGAACACGACTATTGGATGTAAGGTTTTCATTGATAGGGTTGATATTATATTCCGGGGAACAATCCCGAGAAACAAGGCGTCCCGAGACGGATTAGAACGGAGTCGTGTGGATGCGGAGGACTTTGCAGGATCACAGGATCGTGGGTTTGAATCCAGCAAACAGTGGGATTTTATATTTCATCACTTTAGGATAACTCATTTATTTATTTATTGGTTTACACTCAATTACAGCATTGCTGCCATTTTACATTTAGATAGGCTAGGCTACATTACAACAAATTTAAAAACATATAAAAACAAAAACCATATAAAATACAGTACAACATAACTTTTTTAGTAAACATACAATAGATTTAACAACAATAACTAGGACTTAAAACAGTAATTAATGTAATGATATTGTACAATGATTTAGTGATCATGATTTATGATTTACAAAGTATGACACGATTAAAAACAACAAAACACATAATTAAACAATAAGGCATTAATTAATTTCAAAACTTATGCTTAGCTATCTGATTATTGATTTGTGAGATGCAGATTTGATTAAAAAAGGCACAAAAAATCATTACATCGAATAAAAAACAAGTAACTAAGGAAAAAGAATCAAACTATCTGTTTGCGGCATGAAATTTTTTTTTCAGATGCAATCGAAGACTGCAGTAAAAAAAATATCGCAGAAAACTCTGCATGCCCGGCAGGGCACTTGTAAACGGAAAGTCCCAGGGTTCAATCTCCCTGAATGAAATCTTCGAAAAACTTTCAGTCAGGAGTTTGGAGGAGGTGGAGGTGGCGGGTATCGAACCCAAGACCCCCTCCATTTCCATCGGTCGGTAGATTGCAGAAAACGTCCAGTACATTTCCGAAACATTGCAGAATTTTTTTTAGGTGTATTCGAAAGAACAATATTCTCTCAAATAAATTTAAGTACAAATTACCAATTTACCTTACTTATCCAGTCTATTCTAATTTATTCAGCAACACAACGTTTTACTTTATCAATGCGCAGTTTTTATATTGCACTGTATTATTATTACTTTATGTATGTACTATTATTGCAGCTATACATGTTCATTTGACTACACATCATTTCATAGCTTTAGGGCCTACAATATGTGCAATATAGAATATAATTGTCCCCTTGTTATCAGCCTCATTATTGTTGATACGGGTGTTGCGCGCGCATCATCATTTGGCCAAATCGGATTCAGTCTTTTGAACCAAACTATACAACAAGTCAAGTGCAACGCTAATTAGTGAGGGTAATCAGTGTGAAATTCACCTCAAATGTCACGCGAATATGAAGAGGGGGGGGGGAATTGTCGCACCGACAGATTAATGAGCACAACACCCCTATACGGATCATGCACACCAAGTTGCACACGACACGACGTAGGCCTACAATATAATTTACAAGCCCCGATTCAAATGCGTCTAATGACTTCTTTTACCAGCAGGCGATTGAGTCCAAATGATTGGGCGTGGTATTTTCACGTACATCACACTCGCAGGGTTTTTATTGTGACGTCGGTCGGTGTATAAAATGCCGTGGATTTTATCGTATGACTCCAGTCAAATTGTTCTGGATCAATTCATTGTCGTTCTGTGATGTGACGCGACGTGTAAATGTCCATTTCAAAAAGCATCTTCCTGTCTTTTCACGTTTGACTGCGGCCACCTATTCAAGCACTTCAAATTCAATGCTCATCAGTCAAAACGAGTTATCAAAATTGTATATCAAGAATCTTTGATGCGTAGAATGCAATATGAAAATGTTTAGAAACTGTAGTTTAGCATTGTTATAAATTCTCATGTTTTTAAATTATAGGTCCATTATGTTGGTGATGCCTCTTTCAAATAGACTTGAATATAATTCAAATGTCGGTTGTCGATTCGATTGTACATTCTATTCTGGTTTTGCTGAGAACAACTACCTAAAGACAAGACGCTGGCTGTCAAGCGAATTGTGATTAGCTTTATTTTAAAACAATTCCATTGACATACATGGTACACGCTACAACACAACATCGTCATCGTATCGCACTATGACTGTATGACCAACGGTCAAAATAAAACAACGAACATTTTGATTCATAAAACTGCATTTAAAATTGATACTTCTTTGGTAATATTTCGATTTCAATTGATAACTTACATGCAATTAAATTCTGCTTCCGTTGAACAAGCTGATAAAGCGTTGATGTGGTCGTATAAATACCTTTCATAAAATAAACAAAATTATTGTGACTATTTTCTATTTGACCAAATGTATTAGATACTTTAGGTTATATCCAAGGTTTGTCTTTACTTGCCTTGCCAAGTGCCAATTTGCATCTCCGTCCACGTCTGCGGCTGCCACCTATATCTCCAAGTTTGCCTCAAGTTACCACAGCAACTACTTCATACCTGGTGGTCGTCGCCATCGTCGTTTTACTAAACTTGTGTTTTGTAACTAATTAGTAAAATTAATTATACACAATTAATAATTTTCCCTTGCTTTCAGTGTGACATCATCAGATTCCTCAACTTTGGTGCGTATAATAGATACAGTATGAGTAATATCAAAATGTTGATTTACATTTTACTACATAAACATATATAAACATCCAGACAAAGCTATAATTTATCTATACAATATATAATATAAATTAATTATATATTTTGCGTAGTTAGTCAAGAGGTTCATCTTGTGAATTGTTATGATTCAAATGTCATTAGAATAAATTTGTATCAAAATATTGTTAATGATCATGCATTTTTAAGTTTTATGTAGCTGCTCAGAAGTAATTCGACTACTTTACAATACAATGTTGCCTTTGCTAAAATTTTTTTTATTCTCACAGTTAGTTGTTGTGTAAAGGTTGGAAGACAACGTGTGCTTAGGACATAACCCTGTATCAGATCCGAATGGCTTGTTGGTATAATTGCACATGGGGTCATTAGTAACGTAAATTTCAGCTTTGGATAAGTGAGTGGGTTCGGTATATAAATGTTTCCGTTATATAAATGTTTCGTCTTGTGAACTTATGTCACGATATTGAATTTTTAAATATTAACGCAACGGATAGAAAACAATGCCGTAATTTCAATTTGCTAAGTTATTAAATTTGAAGCTATGTTCTATCAGTTTTCTGTAAATGTTTTTGAAATCAACTCTACGTAGTTTTGAAAACATCACTTTCCATTTGATGACACACTGAAAAAAATTTTATGTTTGGGAAATATGTTTTCAGTGTGATGTTTTCAAATGTTTCCAAAACTTATTTTTGACTTTACTCTGTTTTTGGGTGTACATTCGAGTATTATATAGCGCAATCCCCTTTATACTCGCTGACACCTAGCGTGATTTGATGATCTGATATAATATATATGATATATGATATAATTGAAGGTCCATTGTTTTGTCATGATTGTCTTTGCAAATCATCGAAGGAATAAATGCGACTTTGATTTATCTTAATATCCACATGCCTAAGTGTGGAAATATTGTGCTGGGAAAGATTATATTTTATTGTTTATGTTTGTTGATCCTATAGAGGAGGGTTGTTTATATAAATAGCCACTTTGCTCTCGTGCCTTTTTAGTCGGTGGTGTTGCCTGAAGCATGTGGCGTAGGATTGAAAGAATCAGCGGGCCCCCGTCGATAATAATAATAATAGTATTTATATTGTATGTATGTATGTATGTGTGTATATATATATATATATATTTATTTATGAAGGCTTTCATGGTCGAATGATGTATTACAAGACATTTTTAGGTAAAGACCACGTACAAATAATAATAATTAATTAAAATAATAACACATTTTGACGTTTCGTGGAGATTGCACCCCACTTTTTCAAAAACTGTTTATTTATTAAACAAAACACATGTAATATGAAATAAAGATGCAAAGAGGGCAACAAAGCTATTTGAAAGATAATATTATTATTTAAATTTTAAACTAACGTGTTTGGCATTTCAAATTGTTGTAACCTAGTGCAATTCCGCATCTTTATTTCATATTACATGTGTTTACAGTAATATTAAAAAATAAACAAATAAAAATAAATAAACGGTTTTCGAAAAAGTGGGGTGCAATCTCCACGAAACGTCAAAATCTATTACAAGTTTAATTAATTATTATTATTTGTACGTGGTCTATTCCTAAAAATGTCTTGTAATATATGTATATTATATAGTTGCTAGTGAAACGTCGGTAATAAAATATTATTTTATTATAAATCACACGCAGTTTTACCTCGAAACATATTATATTTTCATATTTATATATAAGACCCATGTAGTTGCAAGCAGTGTTGTTCCGTGTAATTTTAGGTAGGCGACTCGGGATTGATTGTATTCGATTTTCTACGAAATGCTGGCTTATTAATTAGAAAAATAATTTTCCCTGCTACATCCATAGCTATATTTTTCGTCCACTTCCACTTGTAAATGAAACGTAAAAATTCATGCATCGAATGTTATCCTTATTATATAGTGTTTAATATCATCCCAGACCATGGTCAAGTTTTTAATAGTTATTGAAAACTGGATGCAATCGCAATATTAGAAGCAATTGTACAAACATACGTCTTTTTTTGGTCTCAGCAAACTTGTTTTATCCATTTCATTCTCGATCGAAAATGTAATTGCTTACTACCAAATAATGGTTATTATGTTTAGTTTTGAAAGTAATTTAAAGTTTTTATTTTTTTTAAATTTTAGTTTTGAAATTTATTTTTGGCAACAGGAAAACAAGACTGTGGATCACCAAAAAGTAACTTTTTTCATTTGCACTTTCACACGTTTTACTTCCAGTTCCATTTTTCACGGACAAAGTGAAATTATTCCACGAATGACGGGCTTTCCTACATATTCGTATACCATTTGCAATCACGATTTGAAATTTTACTACGATTCTGTAAAGGATTAACTTTACGCTGTTTAAACCTGTTCATTATTTGAATCAAGATGTAACATGTCACTAAAACAAAATCAGCTGTTTTGACTATACGGATGACTAAAACACACCTATTGAGACAGCAAATAGAAGTTGTGTTCGAACTTCGGAAGTGATCTGAGGGAAATCCAATTTAATTTAGTGAATGCCGACGAAGATTTAGTGAGAAATAAAAAATGCTTTAGGGCCTACACTTTATACAGTTCGTTATTGAGGATGCAATTTCCAATGTGTATTGTAAGGGTGTAAGCTTAATGTTTATATTATTGTAATTATGGTTATTATACAATATTTGGAAGCATTATACATCGGGTCCTGGCCGGGCTCCTCTGGTCCACGAGACCCCGGCCGCACCCTACACCCCTGGCGTTGGTTGGCGTAGGTGTTGGTATGTTTGGAATTAGAGGGTTTCATCAAAATCATCATCTGTGTCACTGTCATTAGCCTCATCCATCATTTCTAGGCCACAGTACAGTCCGGAAGAACGTCTGGCATTTTGGCGCACCAAGGAACGTCGGTGATGGTTATCAGTATCACTAGTCACTACCTTAATTGTTTTGAAAGGTTGATTGCTGTTGGATGTGAATCCTTGAGCTGGTTAATGTGATTGGCAATTTTATGAACAATCGACGCTGACATTATTTTAAATGGAACGCGGCAACGAATACAACCAGTACTGCTAACGCCCTCTAGTGGGGTTATTATAAGCCATCTTGTAGTAGTTGTTTATCTTGACGCTAGAGCGCATCACTTGTAGGCCTCAGCATTGACCTGCTTTCATCAACTTCACGTAGGGAGCATTACTGGTTGGTTTGATAAAAATGGAGCTAGATTCAAAAGTTCGTATGGTTCATACCAAGGATATACCACCGCTATAAGTCGGATGATTTAATAAATACCTAATTTTTGTGGGGAACCTGTTATAGGGTTCTATGCTATGCAAACACGCTCTTTATTCAGGTGTCTAACTAGGTTTATTGGAATTTGGGCAATTGTGACGAGATGTTCGAGGGCTGTTAAAGAGGACAACCCCTTGCATTCGGATTAACGACTAAGGAAAGCCTTGGTAAAAACTTTCAGTTAGGAAATGCCGGTCTCGACGGGTATTGAACCGGGACCTTCCGAACAATACAACAGCAACAATTCAAAAGTTTAGTGCTGTTATCGGTGATTTAAAAGTATGTGCAGTGTAAACTCAAGCCCTTATCTAGAAAACAAACAACGAAGGAAAAAATAATATATTTAGCGAAACACTCTTAACGTTTTACCACCATTGAGTATATTATTGTATATAAAATGGTTTTAATATACCTTTGTACCGCTTTCTCCTATACTCAAACCGATGCAAGGCTGTCTACAGTCTATACACAACCTGCTCGAATCCCTTACAGTATTTGTAATTTCTTTTGTTTTAATTTGTATTTTGTAATAATGTATAAGGCAATAAAAAAAAATTAATTTATAACTACTGAGATTCTTAGAAACAGTTAGGTTTAATTAGTATAAAACAATAATTGGACTGATCATGTTCTTTTATTAAATTAATATATTAAATTAAAGGTAAAGCAATATTTCGGGTACTTTTCAGTACCCTTCAAAAGGCAACAAACCAAACAAAACATAAAACTCCGTCTCCCAGCCAAGGTCGACACATCTAACAAACACGGCCATCTTGATCTCAATAAAAAATACATATTCAAAATAAAAAATAAAAATTATACCACAATCATGCCCACAATAGTTCTATGGCTTGGAAAGCTTGGAAAGAGTTTGTCCCCAAGCCATAGAATATTTGTGGGCATGATTGTGGTATAATTTTTATTTTTTATTTGAATAATGTATTTTTATTGAGATCAAGATGGCCGTGTTTGTTAGATGTGTCGACCTTGGCTGGGAGACGGAGTTTTATGTTTTGTTTTGTTTTTTGCCTTTTGAAGGGTACTGAAAGTACCCGAAATATTGCTTTATCTTTAATTTAATATATTAATTTAATAAAAGAACATGATGAGTCCAATTATTGTTTATACTAATAAGAAAAAAAATTATTTGAACAAAATGTCAGCCAGGCGAAGAAAAGTGAAACTTTTCAAAATATTGCTACATATTAAATATAGTTTCCTACCTAAGAGCGGTGTTAAAGTTCAATTAATTTTTAAATAATCAACGGTTTAGGCATTGAGTATTAAACGGCTAAGTTTTTATGTGCTTTGTTAATAGATTTATAACTAGTTATGGATTTAAAGGCACTCGCAGTGTTGGTTAGTTAAATTATAATTTGTAACTAATGGCATGATATACCGTTGTGAATTACACAATACACCCATTATCATCAAACTTTCTCACATCATGCTTACAAGATAAATCATTAGACGTAATTGTTGTAGAAGTTACAATTAATTAAATTTCAACTAAAGTTCAAGTTGGCAAAACAATTTATACATAATATGATTACGCGTTTCTAATTTTATTTGGCATTATAAACTCTGGTATGTACAATTTAATATTAAAAAAGCAAATGTTGTGTTAACTTTTAGGCAAGATGTATTTTGTCTTTTATAAATTCTTTCGCCAAAATTGGTAAAATTTGGTGTAGAATGCCAATGAATAATGATGTTCAGTATTAACACCCAATATCATTTTAAAACATAGGAATCACGTTACGCAATAAAAGTTCTAAATCTTGCATATATCCCTATTATTTGTGGGCAATTAATAATGTACATACATTACATCCTTCAAATTTGCATAAGTCGCCAATGGCTGTGTCGTGTCGTTGAAAAGACTCATCAGATCTCAATGTATTGTATTGTAACCATCGTTACTTTTATGTCAACGTTATATTCATAATATCATCTCGATATAATTATTATAACTCTACTTGGTCTAACTTATATAAGAGCTACTCACAAAAAGGTAAATCATTAATTATTTACACTTTGTACAATAAATAACATAACATTTATTTTTACAACTATAACAAATCATCCATGTGTATTGTTATATTTATTTTAATAAAATTTACAATTTTCACCTATACTCTTATAGAACATTTTTTCAAAATTATTGATTTATTAGAATTTACAAACATTTTCTATTTATTCCGATTTATTTTGTCACGTTATCAGATATTGGTGTTAAATCAAAAATTTTAATTATATTGCATCACAAATAGTATTGAGCCCGCCGCCAGATTCGTAATTAATTAATATTTTATTTCTGTTTTTGTTGGCATGTAGTTTTGTTACGATTAAGATTATTAATATTTGACACGTTCAATTTATAATTTCTTCTTTCTTTTTTATAAATGACAAAACAAGCTTCGAATGCGAGGCTTTTGATCCTACCATAACAGTACCTTGCACTTGCAGTCTTCATTCCAGCATAAAGAAAATGCTGGAATCAAGTGGATTAATACAGTACAACATAAACACGTTTATGTCCTACTTGGGGTATAGCCCACAAGGTACAAAATAATAGTTGTTACTTGTTTCATGTTTGTCTAACTAACCCAACATGAGATGTGGAGGTGTAAGAATGTGGTATTACCGTTGACTGGCTCACTCAACGGCATTACGCATTGTGGTTATTTATGTGGCAAGTAAGCGTGTAGGGTCTACCCACTATTTGCACGAAGGTTCTTATTTTCCCAATAAGAATCATGTTAATGGTGGCTTTATAGATTTACACGGAACTTACTACTTTAATTTTTAAAGTAGAGCAACACAGCAGTATTGTTCAGTTTTGCGTTTTTACCGCGCAAACCCAGTTCTAAACCAACCATAAAAATAGTGGATGCTTCTTTTTTGGCTTCGCTTCTTTGAATTATAATGAGATGACGTTATTATGTCAAAAACCAGCTTCATTCTGCTTAAAGATACGAAACCGAGGAAGTACCTGAGGAGTAAGCCTGTGCATCGGAACACGCCTGTTGAATATAGGAATGCTATATTCTGTAACTGAACCTGTATCAGAATATTAATTATTTTCGTTCATTCGTAAATGACGAATCTACGCGTGTTAATGGGCTAGATGGAAAGAGCGCGCGATCAGAGCTAGAGTTAGTGTCAATAGAGACGCTGTCAAGGTCACCCCTGAAGAGGGGGGTGGAGTTAGGCCTTCCTTCACAGCGATGGTGTACTCATCGATGAAGTTGTCGTGCACGGTGGGTGTCTTCTCTATCTTCATGTAGGGGCCCGTGCCCGTGGTGACCTTGGGCCAGGCGGGGGATCCCTCGGCCGTAGGGACTCTGAAACAAGCGAATGACACCGGTGCAATTTGCAATTCTTTAAAACAAAATGAGGAAAAGTACATCCATTCTACATGCTTTATATCTTAGTATGCTCAAGATGTAACGTATTTTTTTAAGTATCACAGGTGCTTGCAACGTAATTAAAACATTACAAATCATAACTGTATAGATGATTAAGTTTTGGTCTATTTTTTTAAATCAATTGGACTATATTCAATTTACAACACGTTGTTTGGTACTTTTTGATCAACAAAATGAGAAGCCTAGCACTAACACGAAAAAAAAACTAATACGAAACAGGGTACACGTAAGATTAGGAATCGTAGGCCTACTAATAATCGAATCGTACCTTGCTGTTATTTATCACAAAGAAAAACACTGGTTAAAACCTTACTGACGTTCTTGTTTACATTGAGCAACGCAGAAAAATAAATCAAACAAAATATACCCAGTTGTTGCGAAGCTTGTCCAAAATTGGACCATTTTCTTCGCCACGCTTGTCTCCTCTTCGTTTAAATCTGCGAACTCTTGTGGAAATAGATAAATAAGGTCATCGGAGTGGGCAATGCCTGTGAAAGAAATAAAATGTTTCGTCAAGTCTTAGCTTTTATTTTAAACCACAGGACGATGTTAAGGAGCATGCACATACCTCCTGGGAAGGGGTAGTGCGAAGTTCTCTCAGTCTCGTTTTTAAAGGTGGAGAATCTCCCAAAGTAATTGAAAGAGTACAGGTAGCTCGGAACACGTCGGCTAACTTCGTTGACCATCGTAAACGTGGAGGCTTTGAGTAAGGCTACGCCACAAATCTGTAATGATTGGAAATTGCATGATTTACGCAATTATTGTAAAACATTTAATTTTACTAACATTAGCACGATTAGGTTTTTTCATCCAATAAGAACCAATCTCTAAAAAGAAGTGCCTGAACTGTAGTTTTTGTTATCTTCGTCAGCACACAAGTTAAAATATAACTATTGTAAATTTTATTTATACATTTAAATCGTGGTTAAGGAAAAATTGATAGTTATTATTCAATTTTGTTTTGAACAGTGAACTTTCAAAGTACTTTTTATTCATAAAAAATTTAAAATTTATTTATAAAAAATTATTTAACAAAGAAATATTGCACATGATTGTTGAAAATATAGCCATTGAAGAGCTAATTAAAATTCCTACTCGAGACTCACCGTCGTGGCGATTACAATAATAATTGTGTGCAGACATTAAAAAGCAAACGTAAAACAACCGTGTTGGGATAAGATATAGGTAATTTATCAATTTAACGCCGTGAAATACGATATAGAATAAAATAATCATTATTATTTTTAAACTTTTATCGTCCCCTTACAAACTTTAAACATTCTCTTGCAATATTGTTTTCCATAAAAAATAAAAAACAAAAAACAAAATCACGGAAACGTAAACGTAAACACGAAACAAAATAGCTTACGTCAACAAGTCCATTAGTCATTTTGGTGAAGTTTCCCAACTCATCATTAGTGAAGTACATTTCCCGTATCACATTAGGCACGTACCCGGTCCGATCTTCAATACCTAGAGCAAAGATATTGTGTCAGTGATGAGTGCTTAGAAGGAGTCTGTTATTGGGTTAAGTATTTATGATCAAGAAGATGGATGTAGGTGACTTTCTTTTTTCAACTTCTTTTCGTTATAGGCCTACTAAAACACTATACATCAGCTATTTAAGTTGGGTTCAGCTGATATATTGTTGAATGAGCGGTTATATTAAATTTTGGTATTGTTAACATTGAATTTATCGCCTTTGAAAGACAGGCCAAGTATTAGTTTACTATTCTTCTGCGGCATGTCCCAAAAATGTTCTCTGATACAAATATTTGGCTTAAAAAACTTTACCTTATAAGCTTTTTTAATAAGCAATCTGATTGTTTGTGGAGACGCCAAATGGCATCACTGCTGTGTGTGTTCTGGTGTAAAATAAAAATAAAATAAAACAATAATCTACCCACTGAATCAACAAAGAATCATGAAATGATATACACATTCCCAGTTAATGGAAAAAATATTGAATGTGTTTGATTAATTTATAAAATAATAAACAAGCAAAACCTGGCACCTCCACCATTTTTGAAACGTAAGTTTTCTGCATTCTTGCTGAGACATATAATTTAGTCCTACTACTCAGCGAAAAATAGGTAGTCAGCAGGAAGCGACATCTTTGTTTTTCATTTTGTAACATTTTGATAAGATTTGTTTTAGATTGAGATAAGCACGTTCCATGAAAATAATGGTGAATGCTTTCCGAAGAAACCCGGCACCTCCACCATCAGGAATTTAAAACTTTATTAAAAAATATAATATATTATATGATATGCCTTAGCATTTGAATTGATTTGTAATAATTATATGTGTAAAATGTGGACGTCACAATATTAAATACACATATCATTTTGTACACAATAATTCAAAATTAATTAAAACTGAATTATTTGTTTTCTACATTCGCTCGACTGCGTATTATACAACTTGCTACAACTGTTCGGTACTTGGCGTTGTAGGCTTTGTTTTGAACACTATTTTGAGAGGAAAGTGGAAGAGATAACATCCTTACATCTCCCAGTATCTTTTTCTTCGTTTGTTTCAGAATGAAGATGTTTCAAACTTACCACTGTACTCCAAGGTCAACCTCGTCATGTCACGTGACAGAAAGTCTTCCGAGTTGATCTGGTCCGAGGGTACCAGGTAGAGATCATAGATATCTGGAAGTCGAGGTAAATACAATTTAACAGCTTAACTTTTTATTAGTTTAACACAATTCAGGTTATTCCTATTTCTCATTCATCTCAAAAAATTATATTTTATAGTAAAATGTTATATTTTGTTTCGAAATATTATTTATTTTTCTATTTCATTTAATCTATTCAAAATCTTTTACCATATATCGAAATCAATAGCGTTTAAAAATATATTTTCTCAAATATGCAACTAAGTCAAAATATAGTGAAGGGCTTTGAAATATGGCTCTTAGAACATCACAAATATTTTTTTTCAATTTTTCTGATCGGGCACACGGCAAATATCGCCTCTTCAAAATAATTTCAAACTTCAGTTTGCTCTAGCACACCATTCAACGTAGATAGTTTTGTTTTTGTGACATTAATTTTCAACTGATTTTCTTAAAGGTGTCTGATTGTTTTTTTACAATTGTTTTTCTTGCGATTTTTTTGTTTTGCGGTACAAATTGGTACAAAACACCAACAAACTAAAAAAAAACGCAGGAAAGACAATTCTAAAAAAAAACTATTTTTATCCTGGACACCTTCTAGAAACAATTGAAATGTCACAAAAACACAGCTACATACCTTGAATGGTGTGCTAGGGCGAACTGAAGTTTGAAATTATTTAGAAGAATCGATATTTGCCTTGTGTCCGACCAGTAAAAAGAAGTTTTAATGTTTTAATAGACAGATTTCAAAGCAATTAATAGAGACTTAGTTGCATATTAATTTGATAAAATAGAAAAACGCGATTGATTCCCCTTAATAAAATGTATCGAGCATCTGAAAAATAATGCAATTTCAAAATAGGGCACACATTCAACCGCGCGAACCTTTTCACATTACGACTTCTTAATAACTAGGAAGCTTCGCAAACGCTTTTTCAGGCGCGTTGTTGGATGAGCGTAATTTTTTAAAAACGAAAAATAGCGTAAAATTGCGATTTTCATGAGAAATAATTTTTCGATTACGCTCAAAATTTCACACGAATATATTAATTCATAAATTTATGTTCTGTGAAAAAATCATTACAAACGGATAAAGCATGTCGGTGTTATAAGTCGAAGAAATTTTAAAAATAGAAAAATATCGTAAAACTGCGATTTTTATAAGAAATAAGTTTTCGATTACGCTCAAATTTCACGAATATATTAATTCATAAAATAAAGGTCCGGTGAAAAAATCATTACAATCGGATAAAACATGTAGGTGTCATAAGCATTGCGATTTTTATGAGAAATAATTTTTCGATTGCGCTCAAAAACGTGGCAGTTCTAAGTTCAGAGATTTCAAAGGCCTCCACAAAATTCATCGCAATTGGAGTATCGGTTTAGTTTAGCCGGAATCGTGTTAACAAACACACAAAAAGCAAAAAAAAGAAAAAAAGAAAAAAGAAAAAAAAAAACATTCCGGATTTAGTGAAATGGAATTTTCGCTTCGCTCGCTACGCTCATCATATAAATGTTGGTTTCTTTACACTAGGAAGCTTCGCAAACGCTTTTAAGGCGCGTTGTTGGATGAGCGTAATTTTTTATTTATTTTTGTTTCAAGAAAAAAGCGTAAAATTGCGATTTTCATGAGAATTTTTTTAGATTGCACTCAAATTTTACACAAAAATATTAATTCATAAAATTAAGGTTCTGTAAAAGAATCATTACAATCAGATAAAGCAAGCATAGGTGTAATAAGTCGAAGAATTTATTTATTTTTTATGAAAAAAGCGTAAAATTGCGATTTTCACAAGAAATTATATTTTGATTGCGTTAAAATTTCACCCTATCATATGAATTCATAATTTTAAGGTTCTGTGAAAAAATCATTACAATCGGATAATGCATGTAGGTGTTATAAGTCTAAGAAATGTTCAAAAAATCGAAAAAAATCATGAAATAGCGATTTTCATAATAAAACATTTTTGATTGCACTAAAATTTCACACGAATATAAATAAAATTAAGGTTCTGTGAAAAAATCATTATCAATCGAAGAAAAAATGTAGTTGTTATAAGTCGAAGAAATTTTAAAAAAATCGAAAAAATCGTAAAAATGCGATTTTCATGAGAAATAATTTTCCGATTATGCTCAAAAACGTGGCAGTTCTAAGTTCAGAAATTTCAAAGGCCTCCAGAAAATTTCATCGTAATTGGAGTATCGGTTTAGCCGGAATCGTGTTAACAAACACACAATAATACAAACAGAAAAAAAGAAAGAAAAACATTCCGGATTTTTTTCTCCAGTGTAGTGAAATGGAATCTTCGCTTCGCTCGCTACGCTCATCCAATGATCGCTTGGAATTGAATAAAATATTGTTAGACCCACCCCCCACACACAAAAAAATTTTTACACTTCGACAAAGAAAAATAATCCTAGAAAGTGAATTTTGTGAACGGTTTTTTGAGCAGAACAAACTTTTCCCCACATAATAAATTTGTCAGTTGTTGTACGCCTATCAAGATTATACATGGAAAGTTGAGATAGCATATGGAAAAACTACATCACATTGTCCTGTGAAGACGAGATAATACTCACTGCCTAGGAAGAAAGTCCCCTCGTGCTTCGTGACCCCACCCATAAGAGGTAGATGCTTGAACTTTCCTTCCTTCAGGAGGATTTGAGGATCATCCAGGAGAAAGCTTTGGTCTCCCGCTTCCTTCCAGACTATGTGGTTACCCCCCACGGCGCGGCCGCCCCCCATTATGTCGAGGTACTGAAAGATAAGGGATGCCGGGATGGTCACTCTACAACTGCAAATATTAGTAATACACTCTTAATTTGTGTTATACGTGATAGCGTATAACCGAAGAATAAGTACAGTTGTAATGGTAAAATACATTTGTCTTCGTATAAACATGCAGATGCACACTTCATTTGAACTATTTTTTTTGATATTTCAGTATTTGGATAAAACTCCAAAAACATAAAAGTGTGTTTTGTATTCTGTCGGGAATTGTTTATCATATTATTGCATTTCAATCACAATCATCAACCATCACTCTGGACATTGACATAATTGGATTCGTGAAAAAGTGCACCATGTGCTATTTGTGATAATTCCAAGGAACATTAAAGAGTACTTGTTCATTATAGGGACCCCCCCAAAAAGGAAAGTAGGTTTGTGGGCTGACCATGGCAACACACTTCATGCTACCCCCCCCCCCCCGAGGCGTTTCGCGCCTTCCCCCAACCCCACAAACTTATTTCCTTTTCGTTGGAAGGGTGGGGGGGGGTGGGGGGGGGGGGGGGGTCCAATAATGAACAAGTATTTATTAAAGCTACATTACAAATTGCAAAAGAAGATATTTAAAATAAAACATACTATAGTTCATTCTTTATTCAAAATGGTAATATTTCACTTCAGATAGTATGACTTCATGCTCTTCCTCAGTCGATTTACCTTACTAAGAACGCGGCGCGCAATTGCGCTGAAACCCCTGTCATCGTCTGTATGCATGAAATTACTTCCTGTAATAGTAATTATACATTATTTACCAAGAATTGCGAATGGGCGTCTAGCAGTTCTTTGACTGTCGTGTTATCTCGTAGACAGGTCGTCAGCTCGGCAAGGTCGACTTGAGTGCAGTTGGCGTGATTGGCGATCATCCTGGCGTGTGTAAGAGGCTCGGGGTCAACTGCCCACGTGCCCAGTGCTGACCCGCTTTGCGCGATCACTCGCTGAACGCGACCTGAAGACAGCGACACAAATCATGTCAATCATCTCAACTACTGGAGCTGGGGCTGGTGTTGGTCAGGGCTGCTTTGTAGTGTATTTCATTAGTTACATGATAAATGCGATAGTTGTGCCTAGAACCTCCGTCTCTATGTAATGCTGATGGGGTGGTGAGATGGGGGTGGGATTAAACTATGTAATCCTGTATAGTTAATAATCAAGCAAAACTTTATTAAATATGAAGCAAATTATTTTAGATATATTTAGCAGCTCTAAAGTATCGGTAGGAAGAGCCTGAGGCGCGGTTTAAACGCCAGTCAAGGAATACAATGAAAATATAAATGATAATAATATGACGTTTAAAAAATATTAATATGTACAATGACACTTATAATTACTGCAACGAAACAATATAACGTGTTTTCGAGAATCTTAAACAAATTTTTGTCTGTTTGTTTTTAAATGTCAACAAAGCTGTAAATATACACCATGTTAACGTTCTTTTGACGAAATAACCAAGATTAAGTGTCTAGAGCTATTATCCTTTTCACAATGACTCACTTCGATAAAGGATCACATTTGAGTTATTTAGCATTGAGATTGACGACGACAGATTGGTACGTAGGCCCTAATCAAATGTTCACAAACTTTTCTTTCTTATAAAACAATAATAAATAACAGGGGATCGAACCGAAATAATTTTTATTTCGGTTCGGTTTTCGGTACAACGTTATTTTTTCGGTTCGGTTTTCGGTTCGGTTCGACCTTTCTAAAAATAAATTTTACTTTTTATAAGGCAAAATATCAATAAAAGTATATAAGGCAAAATATCAATAAAAGTATCATTTTTTTAAAGTTGAAAACGTTTGTAGGGATATTTACTAACATTAATTACCGATACATGCCCACATCTATCAATTCCCAACATATATATGCCCAAAGCCCAAAACCTGACTCATAGTCCACATTCCACAATGTTCTTCAGTCCTCACTCCTCAGTCCAAATCAGGTCTGTGTCTGTAGAGGCCGATATGATAAACTGGGATAATGAACGTTACGGGACTAAGGCAATCAATGGGTGCGGTGACGGGGAGTGTCGTCTATTTACATTTAGCCTTACTACACTAAATTAAAGTGACCTTAATTTGATTTCCATGGTTAACAACAACATTCTGAAGTCGGCGTTTATGAAAGGTGTGGTAGGCAGGTGTCTTTGCCTTATGAAAAGAAGGTATGAGCCGGACTTGTGAAAGGAAAATCGATTTTTTTTGGCTTTTTCCCAATTTTCGCGATTTGGCGAATTTAGACTTTGTGACCGAAACTGCCCCCTGAACCGAAATTAACCGAAACCCCCCGAAATAAACCGAAATAAGAAATTCGGTTACGGTTCGGTTTTCGGTTCAGGCACTTTCTTATAACGGTTTTTGGTTCGGTTTTCATTTCAGGAAAAATATCGTTTTTTTTGGTTTTCGGTTCGTACCGGTTCGATGCCCTGAGAAATACTATACATTATTTTTGTACAATTGTATACACAATTCTCTATGCTATCATGAAGAAATAGGAGTGTACAGGTTCTGGTTAAAAAGGATATAATTACTAAAGTTGTTTTAAAAATTAATTTACCACTTTTCGCAAAAAGGATATAATTACTAAAATATTGTTGAAAAGTGAAAATATGTTAATCTTTCTTCATTGATGTGGGATAAGTCAATACATGATCTACTTCAAATGTGAATTTCTATACGACAATAAAGTATAGTATTGATTATAGGGATAACTATATAAAAAGAGTAAAAGGCAGATGCAATTTGCAATTTAGTGATATAGTGCATGGTTTTGGTGCTATTTAATTTTAATTAAGTGAAGAAGACAAGAAATATTGAACACCATGGCTTTAATAATAACTATATTACATTGTATTTTAACTCTTCGTATGTAAACTAAGAAAATAAACTGAGAAAAACATACCCTCTTTGAGCAGCGGACTAAACATCAAGAACGTAACGCCAGCCGCGCCTGCGCTCTGACCAAAGAGTGTCACTCTGTTCGGGTCACCACCAAAGTTTGGATGTTCTTGTTCACCCATTCCAGCGCCAGGATCACATCAAGCATGCCTTGGTTCCCCGGCACCTCGTCCGTCTTCAAAGACAGGAACCCTGCACAAGAGAGGCAACCAATCAGAGCCCTGCCCTCACTCCAGCGCAAGGAGCGTCAAGCATGCCTTGGTTCCAGACACCCTGACCCCCCCTCACTTCGCCCCTGAGTCGTCAAGCATGCCTTGGTTCTTGTCAGTTTCACCAATGGGTTTAGAACGTTCAACAGTTCACCGATTATTTTACACACATGAATTAAGCTTTAATTTCGAAAATGTTCCAACAGTTTTTGGTGATACGTCGTTTCCTTTTCCAATTTACACAAATGATAAAACTGCAGAAGAACTGCAGAAGACTTCCGTTGAACCAAATGTAAAACTCTCACTCGACACACTACAATCTAAATAATAATGAAGCAAATGTGTATATAGGCCCACTCTATGAAGCAAGTACGGTAATTGGTTGTTGACTTGTCAAACGAGTGACTTACAAATTACTACTGGTGATATCATTCGTATTAAGTTTCGTGGCCTTGAGAATTAGAGATTCTATTGTGATGGACCAACCTCGAGTTATTTAAACTTGAAAACAGGATACACGTGGCGATACCATGCTACAAAGATAGGCGGTAAGAAGTTCTAAAAGTAAAATGGACTAGATAAAATTAATATAGATAGGACAATTTTTAGTCGTGTACAAAATAACTAGGACAACGCTTAAGTCCCGCCGCGTTGTTGAATGAGCGTAAATGGTGCATTAAGCTGCCATGTGTTATGCGAATTTTCTGTTGTTCTGTGAAAAAATCATTACTAAGTTGAAATTTATTTTAAAAATTAAATTATAATTGAATACAAAATAAAAAAAAGGAAAAAATCGTAATATTGAAATTATCATAAGAAATAATTATTCGATTGCGCACAAATTTTACACGAATATATTAATTCATAAAATTAAGGTTCTGTAAAACAATCATTACAATCGGATAAAGCATGTAGGTGTTATTCGCTGGAGAAATTTTAAAAATTGAAAAAAGTCGTAAAATTGCGATTTTCGTAAAAAAAGGTTTTTTGATAAAGTTTAAATTTCACATGAATATACCAATTCATGAAATTAAGGTACTGTGAAAAATCATTACAATCGGACAAAGCATGTAGGTGTTGTAAGTCGAAGAAATTAAAAAAAAAATCGAAAAAATCGTAAAATTGCGATTTTCATGAGAAATAATTTTTCGATTGTGCTCAAAAACGTGGCAGTTCTAAGTTCAGAGATTTCGAAGACCTCCATAAAAAAATCGGAGTATCGGTTTAGCCGGAATCGTGCTAACAAACAAACAAAAATACAAAAAAAAAGAAAAATGAAAAAGAAAAAAAACATCCCGGATTTTTTTCTCCAGTGTAGTGAAATGGAATCTTCGCTACGCTCATCCGATTACGTAGTTTTTTAAACTCAAATTGTTCAATACATTAAAAACTGATTAACACCAATAGAATTACCCACTTAAGAAACCTGTGTTTATAAAAAAAATCATATGTGAAATCTTGAAGGTGCCAACTTTATTTAGGCATATATCAGAGAAATGGGCAATGACAGGTACAAATGTCCTAGATCTATAGGAAAGTGTCTAGAATTAGTGGAAATGAAAGAAAAACGAAATAAAAGACAATAAAATAGCAACCAATAAAACCGTGAATTTTCCATTATATTTTGTACACATGCTCGTTGTACATATGCATATTTTATTATCATTATTTCATATTTTTAATAGAAATCGAAGTGTGCACGTTATTGCCAAAAGTGGCAAATTGGCAATCATTGATAATAATCATATAATAATAAAAAACTAATACTGTTATGTCTATCTATAGCAATAGGAAGCAATCATAATATTGTATACCTGAGCAATATGAAAGGAAAAAAATCAACGAATCTTTATAACTAGCAGACCGATAAATTATATTTGAATTGTTATATTGAACTTGGGACTGTTCATAAACATATTTGAAATTTGTGCCATTTAAAATAAAAAAAATAAAAAAAATAATTGTTCCAAGTCCACGTTCGTCAACCGCCAATCCAAAAACCGTACATATTTCAAAATATCTCAAGTTGTTAATGACGTCATCATTGTCTCTCCAGACGTAAACGTAATCACAGGGCATGCAGCCCACTCTCTGAATAAGTCAGCATTGAAGTTTCCTCGTTATCGTTTGAATAAACAATGTTAATTAACGAGTTAGTGGTAACTATGGAGCACGTAGTTATTATGCAAGACGATCACGCACGCGTCTCACGCAACATGAACTCAAGCTCTGTGGGTCGAGTCTTCCAACAATTATCACCATTTAGGCATCGCTTGCACAAAATACCGAGGAAAACGGTGATTATTATAACAGACTCGTAGGCATATTATAAAATACATTTCTTTGAAGTTTTAGCATTTTCCTAAATTGATTTATTCGCTAGTATTGAAAATAATTTTCACAATCTCGACCCGGCACCTCCACCATTAAAAGGTAAACTTTTATAAATTTAGTAAAAGTCAGTCTGAATAAAGGCTACCCGGCACCTCCACCATAATTAAGCACGCGAACCCACATTTGAAGAAAACGATCAATTTTTCTTAAGTATTTACAGCAAAATGGCTTACACCTCTACATTCCACAAAATTCCTTTCCTCGTTATATCTGGATTTTTACGTTTAATTTTTACGTTTCGTTGAATTTGTAAATTACGATATTTTGGTATGGAGTGGAGTGCAAATATCGATGTCGAAAATATTCTCACATGTCAATACGTATCGAAATATCGATTTATTTGCCCAGCCCTACTGTACACACGGGAATTGTAAAGGGGTTATAACTCTAAGGTTGCCGCCAACTGGTTACAATTTTAGGTTCGGTTTTTGGAAGCATTTGGCTACAATTGCCAATATAGAGAATTTTTATTTATTTAGAGAACTGCCAATTGCAATCCCTGGTAGGATCTTTATGGTACTGAGCATGCGCACATTCGTTCTGCTCACTTCCAGCTGTAACAAAACATTGTAGTCAGTTGGCGGCGACCCCAGTGTAATACCCCTGTAAATAATTCCGTGGGGTGGTTTAGGGATGATCTATCTACTAATGTAGGCCTAACGTGTCATGCACTAGTGTAGTGCACTAGTGTGACGTGTTATTTGAGGTCAGGACTCAGGAAACCGCATCTTTGCACTCACCTAGCGGTCCGAGCCTGTACTGCGGTACGACCAGTACGACATCCTCCTCCAGCAAGTAGTTAGGGAGGACGTTGCGAGCCGACCCCACGCGGAAGGAGCCGCCGTGCATGTAGACCATCACCGGCATCCCCGTCCCCACGCCACCTCCCTCAGTCTGAGGAAGTATAAACACCACAAGATATCAAGTGACGACAAATTAGGGAAACAGGCGAAGTGTCCAATATTGTTACCAGTGCCTATTCTGAAATAAAAAGCGCACATACACAAGGAAAGTTAATGGGGGGGCTACTCTAAAAGTTGTATATTATGTTCTTTAAAATAACAAAACTGCATTAATTGGTTAAAAAAAATATGGGAACTAATAGGGTATATAATAGAACATTAATAAACCAATGAATTTTGATTTAAAAATGAAAAGCCGAGGAAATTGCACGAAAATTAAACAATAAATTGTTACATAATACTTGCTACTACTATGTGGTTGGATTGATCATAGATGCGATATTTGTTTTTGCTCATATCGAACAATGGTTAGACTTAGATCGAGGATTGATAAAGATAAGAATATAGTTATTTTTATTTACCTTCTTTATCCTTTGTAAATCTGTTTTTATAATTGAAAAAGATAGACGTTAAATACATGAAAAAACCAAATGTATTAACACAATTCATTATTATCAACAACATTATATTGTCAGGTCGTCGGATTAATTAGTCACATCGTACGACAGGTACCTTGATACCTTGTATGGTCCCATTCCATAACCTGGTATTCAAGCTGAATATGTAAACATTACATAACATATATAGTTCACCGTAAGCTCTATATAAACAATGTGCATCATACGTAGGTGGAGTTATAACATTTTGATATGAAATAGAAATTACGGCGATGAAGGATTGTAAAATTATACAATTATTGTATGTACATTAAGCACAATAAGCAAAATGCGATACGGGTGGAGCAAACATTTTCTAATTAAATAGAAACCATGATGATAAAAGGGAACACTGACCACGCCCAAACTATATTAGCGCATATGCTATAATAATCAACTCACCTCGGTGGAAAGAGAACCGACAGATATGGCTCAAATCACTCAAATCAAGCGTTACCCTGATTCTGGTGGTCCCAAGATTGGTACCCGCTACAGGCAATCCCAACTGAAAGTCTTATGCCAGGCTTTCTTCAGAAAAAAATAGCTAGTCCCTTTAAACAACCCTAGGACATTCTCTTCACAGTTATTCCCAAACATGAAAGACAACTGAATTGCCCCTGGGCAGACTAACCACAATAGGCCTATTTTCCCAAACATATTATGTGATACTAGGAAAACGCTTAAGTCCCGCCGCGTCGTTGGATGAGCGTAATTGGTGCATTGAGCTGCCATGTGCTATGCGGATTTTCTGTTGATCTGTAAAAAAAATTATTACTTAGTTATAGATACTTTTAAATTAAATTAAATAAAAAATAAACTTTTTTTAAAAAATTAATCATAATTTTAAAAAAAGAAAAAAATTGAAAAATTGCGATTTTTATAAGAAATAATTATTTGATTGCGCTCAAATTTCACACGAATATATAAATTCATAAAATTAAGGTTCTGTGAAAAAATCATTACAATAGGATAAAGCATGTAGGTGTTATAAGTCAAAAAATTGTTTTAAAAAAGAAAAAAACCGCAAAATTTATATTTTCATAAAAAATAATTTTTTGATTGCGCTCAAATTTCACACGTACTTATTAATTCATTAAATTAAGGTTCTGTGAAAAAATAATTGAAATCGGATAAAGCATGTAGGTGTTATAAGTCGAAAAAAATGTTTTAAAAATCGAAAAAAATCGTAAAATTGCGATTTTCATGAGAAATAATTTTTCGATTGCGCTCAAAAACGTGGCAGTTCTAAGTTCAGAGATTTCGAAGGCCTCCATAAAATTTATTGGTTTAGCCGGAATCGTGTTAACAAACACACAAAAATACATAAAAAGAAAGAAAAAAAAACATTCCAGATTTTTTTCTCCAGTGTAGTGAAATGGAATCTTCGCTTCGCTCGCTACGCTCATCCAACAAGAATATAATTAAACAAAGTCATTAAGAGGGGGAGGGGGGAAACAAGAAAACTTTGTATAAGGCACTACACTTTGTGGGGATATGTTATTACGTGCACATACCTTGGGTGTGTAGACGTTGATGTGTAGACAATCCTCGTCTTGTGTGGCTCTACTCAGTGGACCACTGTTGTCTTGGGGACAGACTGGTCCAAGCTCTGTGGCATCGAGCTGTCTCGTCCACGGCCTCGTGTAAGGCACGGGCCTCTGAAACCACGATACAAATAGTTGTAGCAATACAATTCGGATTAAATTTGGCGATAATGATTTATTTTTACCATGGAATAAATAATGTTGCTTTGATTGAAATAATTGTATCAAATTTCACAATAATTGGCAATGGATAAACAGGAAAAATTGTTCATCAATCCTGCAAATTAGGGTTACGTAGTTCAAATCCATTTATTCATTTCAGTGGAGTTCCCCAACGATCATATTATTAACACCCCTTTTATTTATTCTCTACGGTGATGACATATCTAATATTCAGGCCGGTACTCCTTATATAATGATCAAGATTTTTTTTAATAATGTATAAATGCTGAAGAGTTCTGAAGAAGATGGATGGATGATTGGGTTAAAATAAAACTTAGGCAGTAGATATTTAGTTCAGTAAAAGTAATTATATATTTTATTAGGCAATTGACAAAAGCATGAATAATATTGATTTGTTGTTAAACTGCAATGGCAAGTTAATCTCACGCGCGAATAAATTTAAATATCTGTAAGTTTTCAGCTGTTTTCTTAGACTTAGATTGTAATTCCAATGTTAATAACTACAATTAATTCACATTTTGTGACGGGTGATATTCAATACTGTTCGTGTAATGAAACCATCCCGCAAAATAACTATCTTGTAGGTATTAGTTCGTTAGCTATTTAACCGGGAAATATAATGTTTATTGAGTGTTTCTTTAAACTCACCAAAGTCACTCATGTCACTGTTTTTTTCGTGTAGTTATCGGACAAAGATGAGGGGACCCTATCCTCGAAAATTCGCTGAGTACGGGGAAAACAGTGAGTTCCTTTCTTTCTCTCTTTTGTTTTTCTTTTTTTTTCTTTTCTTTTCATTCCCCATCATTTTTATATTTGATTCATTCATTAATTCATTTAATATCCTTTTTAATTATCACCAAAATTGCTGTGTTTTAATGCATTGTTGTTGTAATATTACTATTTCAAATATTTACTTAAGTAGTTCATTGTTGTGTCTGCATCTATGTAATTAGATTTATTTAGTCCTCCTTTGAAAATCAGTTTTTATAACTAAATAGGATAGACGTTAAATAAATAAATAAAAATAAATAAATAATAAAAAAAACACTCAGTAAAAATTATATTGTTATTGCCAGTTGTCGATGAACAATGATTAGAGATACGTGCATATATATAGCATTTTCAAATGTCCTTTTATATCGTTTTGTAGCATACATTTTTTTGGCCACCTTCAAAAGCTTGTGTATAAAGTTTTTTAATATTTTTATTTTGAAATTATGTTATCAAGGTTGAATCAATATCAACTGATTAAAAATGTGTATAGCAAATGATAGATACAATGTGATATTAAATGAAGTAAGACTGGAAAATCATATAGTTTTAAGTGAAAAAATAGCGCTTTGTTGTAGCATCTATTCACAAAACGCTATTTTCACGTTTCTCTAACAATGATGTATTTATTAAATTATAGCAATGTCATAATTATAGTTTGTGTGTCAGTTGTATGGATACATAATTTCCGAGAACGATTTGGCAGTCGACTGTAAGGTATGTTTTAGTTTTGGCACTTAAATTGTCAGTAATGAATGGGACGTGAAAAACCTTGACTGTAGCCAGTCTAATAATAACTTACTATAACTCAATGGACAGAAATGCGAGCACGACAACTCACATTAAGGAAGTCCTAGCCCGCTCTTTATTAAAGAAATGCGTAGGCTTTACTTGAATTTAAGAAGAACATACGTTAAGTTAGGGTTGATTACTAAACAAATTGGCAATTACGTGCATGTCACAGTAATAATTTAAAGTGGATTTGAAATTGTTTTGATAAACTTCCCCAAATCTCAAAGTAATAATCACAAAATATTTTGTGGCGAATAAAAATTAAAATTAAAAAGACCCTACTACAGTGCAATGTATTAGTAAAATATGTAAAAAAAATATTTAAATATGCACGTGAATATTTCCTCTAAACACTCACCTTAAACCTAAGGATCCCTATCGGTGGCTCTGCGAACGGAATGCCCTGGTACTGGTAGATGGTCCTGTTGGTCCAGGCGGAGAGGGTGGTGGTGCCGTCTAGTGTGCCGAGGTCAGGGAGGGTGACTTGTTCACCCCCACAGAGCGCGATCACCAGGCACAGCGTTGACACAGAGACCCACATCGCGTCGAGCACAGGCGTCGATGTGATCAGGGAGAGTGTCGACCGGGTGAGGTTAGTTCCTCTCTCGTCACGTCGTCGTTATCATCGGCGACGGTTAACATCACTCTAATTGAGTCTTCGCGACGAGTTGCAAACAATGTGGGACTACGTCTTGATAAGATAATTGGATATAAGCGATGTGGCATTGGGAGCTGAGATGGGATGGGACTTAGACGATGCACAGCTCTGTGCAACTGGACGTACGGTACACTAAAGATCAATAATGACTGCGCTTTATTCAGACACCTATCCTATAACACAGACGCCTGCCTGCTATCTAGCGACTAGAGCTTTGGACGTTTATAGACTATGGGATCAGGTGCATTATTTGATTTTTGTTGCGTCTCTAGACCTATCACAATATTGCTTATTGCTCGATTCGATAATTGGTGAAAGATATGGGTGAAGGACGAGTACAAAAACAAAAACCCATGCCTTTATGCGAGATTCGAACCTGCGTCCTCCTAGTGTCTATACGCTTCGGACCTACGTCCTAGTCGTTGCGCCACCGCGGATGGCTGCATGCAAATTGAAGATTCGTCAATAAATTACGACTAATGTTTTTTTCTTGATAGAATATGGAGCCATAACCCGCACGTAACAAAAACTAAATAAAATGCATAGTAGGTATAGGAGGGCTAGGGTAAAACGAAAAATCGGGTTCCTCTACAATTTCGAGAAAAGGGAAGAAGATCTATTACATAATCATATTCTATAGGTAAGTCAGGAGTAAATATTTCGACTAGTTACAAAGTTTTTATCCCGATCCCCAAATGGTTACTCGATGTATAACTGCTATGTATTAGCTTACTTCTATAGTAACTTAATAAATAATTATTTAATCAACATTGACCAACATTGAGCAACATTGAACATTGTGTTGGCTTTTGTTTTTAACCAATAATCCATCTTGAAAAGTTTAGTGTGAAATAAACAATATACACATAATAGAACTGTTCTACGTAGTGTATACGTAGTGTTAGTGAGTAATTCATCAACATTAACATGATGTTTTATGTAAAAATGCAGCAGTTAGCATCAACATTTCCAACATCTTTCAAGCACATCTATCAAATCAGTGTCAAGGGCTGCAACACGTCACACTCACACGTGATGGTAATACCTGTTCCCGAGCAGATTGCATGTACATCACAATTGTGTATGAGATAATGATAACGTTGAAGACGCAGCAATTCCGCATTTAAGATTGTGTTCTTTCACCGCTTTTTGTTAATGACGTTAAACGTAACTTTGAACCCTAATTATCTGCACTTTGCTACACAAAACATGAAGTGCACTTTAATCTGGAAAATAAGGCAACTATTAATCGTTTCTGCTTACAATCAAATATCGTACGCATAACATAAAGCGCGATACTCTGACTCGGGAAGTCGCCGACTCGATACCCGACTCCTGCAATACTGACATTTTAAGGGCTTTGTGAATGCTAGGGATACATACATTTCTCAAACATCCCTTAGACATTCTATTCACAATTACCGTAACACCAATGCTAAGTTAGTAGCCAGAAGAAGAGGGCGTTGACAAATGTCCACGTGCAGGAATTTATAACCTACCCATTTACTGTTTTATTGTGCGTTAAGCCTTTCTTGGTTGCACAACATAGCTCTCATTTAAAGAGCCCTTGACACGTACAGTATTAATTGTAGGTGTAAATTACGGGATTATATATTTTTTATTTAAACGGCGGCGTCAATCTTATCGTGATGTAGCACGACATTTAAGGTTTTTCTTATTAGCAAAGTAGGCGAAACTCTGCTATTATCAGAAGGTGTTGCCTAGAAAGTGTAATCTTAAAATGAACGTTGACTTTAAATAAAATATGTTCATAAAAGAATCATGAACACGAGTTAACTATATTTTCCATGGTGATATATGCAATTTGTCACATTTCGCAGCAGGACTAGACGTGCTTGTTAGAACATAAATACTAGACGGAGATAAAAACGTATCTGCTTATTGATAGTAGTTCTTCATAATAACCCAAGAAACTTTATCGCAACAACATTTTACGACTATAGAATCAGAAGCTTTATGGTATTAAGAAAATTCTATACGATTTCTCATGTGATCAAACTAGTAACTATTTCTAAATCTACGAATAAAATCTTTATTTTGACGAACACGATTACTATTAGGTTTGTTCGAGGGTGAGAGTAACGTCCAGGTTGGGGGGAATAGGAAACACTTTTTTGACAGTTGGCAAATAGCTATACTCGGCCAGGAAGTATCCGACGTATATGAAACTTTGCAAAGTTGTCAATAAAGCATACGGGTACAGCCCTACGGTCGTAGATAATAAATATATTTTGCGTTAATCTGCCAGAAAAAAATCACAAATAAGGAAAATTTTGGACTTTTTTTGACAAAATCAAAAAACGTGAAAAACAATTTATTTATTTTTTACAACGTAAGTATTAAGTATAGTACTAAAATAATATCCTAACAATGATGGTATTTGAATTTGTTCGAAGTACATTAATTATACTACCTCGTATCAATAGTAGGAGATTATGTATTTGGATTATGAAAATAGAAAACTATAGCCTTTATTGTAGAACTTTGACATAATGATATAGATAACGTGGCACTTGTTTTGTCACCAAAAGTAATTTATTGCCTTGCTTACACCAGCAAGTCCTTGCAAAGACAGATTGTAAGATTGTAAGAGTAGCATCTAGCTTAAAAATCACCATGCACTTGCCTTGAAATATTAAGACAATTAATATTTCGTTATACAATCAGACTGTGAAATTCTGATGTTTGTGTCATGATAAAACCATATGAAATCATCGCTGTAAAGTAATTTTGTCTACAGAACTAGTTACAGGTATTTAAGATTTTATTCATTACTAACAAGAATATCATACTTTATACTTTTATCAGTATGACGAAAGCCTCGAAGAGAAGGTATTTACTTTCATATAAGAGACTGTCCATATATTTGGTCAAATTCAATTTCCCTTATATATTTTGATGTATGGTAATATAATAAGCTAAAAAATTAAAATTATCGTTAATTTAAATGGATTGTAAGTTTGTGGCATACATATTAATTACCCTTCCAAGAACATGTGGTGTCGTATACAATCCATTGCCCTTTCACGATTATTAGAATTTATACTTGCTATGTTACAGTTACATGAAATCAAAATGTACGTTAGTGGAGTTATCACTAATTTATATTATATATATTATACATTATATCGGCTGTTAACAATACCCGTATTTACGATTTGTCAAGAAATTTATGACACATTTTTACACGCAATACATTTCTTATAATATTCACATTTAAAAATACATAACAAAATATACTTTGAACATTATTTTAATAAATATATTATTTTTGTTCATAAAAATAAAATTATATACGTACATTGAAGGCATACCTCACAGGTACCGAATGACTATTGAACACCCAACTAGAAGGGAAATTTGTAGGGGTGACCAAGAAGCGGACCCCGAGACTGGGGCGAGGCCTTCCTTCAATGCGATGGTGTACTCATCGACGAAGTCATCGTGCACGGTGGGCGTCTTCTCTATCTTCATGTAGGGACCTGTGGCCGTGGTTACCTTGGGCCAGGCGGGGGATCCCTCCGCCGTAGGGACTCTGAAACAAGCAGGCGTACATTATCACATTGATACTCGGTATACTCAAAGTCTATTATAGAAGTAACATATTAAAATATGTTGGACTTTCTGTTTTGAAATTAAATTTAAAAAGGAAAATTAATTAAAATATATCGGCCGTGGAATGGTTAGCAGTTACAACAAGCCATTTTGCTCACGACAAAATGTAAGAAAATAATAATTCGGATGAAACCAATTTGGATTTTTCGAAGTAATTCGTTCGGGGCATTGAGAAAGTAAAATATTATTTTTAATTCTTACCCAGTTGCTGCAAAGCTTGTGAAAAATTGCACCATCTTCTTAGCCACTGTGGTCTCTTCATCGTTTAAAACTGCGTACTCTTGTGGGAAGATATAAAGAAGCTCGTCTGCATGCGCAACACCTGAGCAAGAGCAGAATACAACACTTGTAACTCGAGGCTTATGTGCAAGAGCAGTATACATCAAGAGTAACACAACTGGACACATGTGCAAGAGCAGAATACATCAATAGTAACACAACTGGACACATGTGCAAGAGCAGAATACATCAATAGTAACACAATGCAATTGGACACCTGAACAAAACCAGAATACACCAATTAAAAGTTAATCCCGAAGAGGGGTTAGTTTAGTTCGGAAGAGATGTTAGTTCAAACTGGGTAGATTTCCTCATAATAATATATTTTTAATAGTTTGATTAAAAATAAATTTCACTTACCCGGCGGGAAGGGGTAGTTCCACAGACTTGCATTCAGTCCATAGGTGGAGAAATATCCGTAGGACGAGAATCTTCCGAAATAGTTGAACGTGTACAGATAGGTGGATGTATTGCGGCTATTCTCGCTCACTATCCTGAGGACTGGTGCTTTCATTCCCAATCCACTAGTAATCTGCTTGGCATATAAAACAAAAAGACAGAGGAAATAGTTCAAATTATTTATTACTTTGCATAGTAACCCTTTATTAATTTTCTGATGAAAACCAGCACAATGATGTATTCATGATCAAGTTAGATATACATTTAAATAATTTTAGGCGATCTGGTATACCGAAAGTTAAATTATTCTATAGATGATATACGTAAAAGAAGAAAGAATGATACCTATTAGAAAAAATATAAATTTAAAGGATACAGTGGAAAGAAGTTGAATCTGATGTAAGACGAATAAAGAGTGCCTATTTTGTGATTGATCAACGGGGAGGTAAAACATGAAACAGCCGAGTAAAACGAGAATGAGATCTAAGTGGGAACAAATAAATGGTTTGGAGTAAAGGACTGCTAATTTCTAGCTCACTTATGCCAAAAAAAGTGATTCATTTTTCATTAACAAGAAATAACAAGTGTACCTAACTTTTTGTTTGTGATATAAGATTGATATTATTTAAGTTCATACTTGTATGTGAGTTCTAAAGTACGTAAACACATTCTAGATTCTACAACTAAGATGACCCTGTCAATATCTTACGTCCACAAGCCCAGGCACCATTCTCGAGAAGTTCTTGAAGTCCTCCTCATTGAAGTACTTATCCCTGATGACGTCAGCGATGAAGCCTGTTCGTTCATCAACACCTGATATCAGACACGGAATACATCTTAGCAATAGTTTGGGGTTACGTCGTTTAAACAAGACCTGCACTTGTATTGTGCATTATACTTTTCCCTATCACTGTGGCCTATGCTTTTGTGACAGCTTATGAATTTTTGCATCATAATGCTTGTTTTTTAACTGATAAACCGTTTTGAAATCAGAAGTTTAAGTAGGTAAGATAGCATGGCCAGCAGAGCAGGCACTTACCACTGTATTGCAGCGTGAAGCGTGTCAAGTCTCGATACAAGAAGTCTTCGGAGTCTAAGAGGTTCATAGTCACTAGATTGTCGTAGATATCTGCATGGACCGCAGAAGAGCTATTAGAATATGTTGGATATTATTGTGATTTAGGTTTAAATAATCATTAATATGTCAGCACTAATTATTCACAAACGACAACAATAATTAAACATGAACAGAAAACTGAGTTAAATCAACTAAATATTTAGAATGTCACCTCACGACTTTTTGTTTAATTGAATACTTTTTGCAAAAAAGTCGAAAGTAATCAAAATTAAATAAAAACCAAGTTTGCATAAATATAAAAATTCAAATGTATTCTACAAAAAACAACCAAGTTTGCATAAATATTGGCACTTACGGTTTAGTATGAACGAGTTAAATAATGATCTGATACAAGACAAAATAGTCTAAAAACTTTTTCCAAATAGTCAGTTTGAAAACCAGTTTGCATCTTTAGCTAGCCTATTACTATTACTTGAATAAAAGTATTCTGAACCCCCCCTCACGACAGGAAACTCACCACCCACACAGAAGCTACACTCATGCTTAGTTACACCACCCATCAGAGGGAGGCGTCTGTAGTTATTTTCCTTCAACAGGATATGTGGGTCATTCTGGAGGAAACTTTGATCCTCAGCCTCATTCCAGACCACCTGATTTCCACCTGACCTTTCTTTCTGAAAAAAAAAAAAAATCGTTATAATATTGCAAAATGAAAATAGATTTGTAGGTGTTTTGAAAGAAACATTTTTCACGGTATTTTGAGTAGTAATACCATTGAGTATATAACCATGTATTTACTCAAAGGTAATACACACCTAAAATACTAATTCCTGAGAAGGGCTTGTCCTAACTTTCCAATATCTTCGTTATTAAAACACGGCGTTATAAAAGTCAAAGCTCCACTGCAGTTAACTTGTGACCTCACTTTCGTCGGTCAACATTGTTGACGAAATTTATCTATGAAGATCAAAATACGGCAAAAGGGACTAGGGAGCTTTTAGATACACCATAAGTTCATCGGTCTCAAATGTCAAATTAATTATATGTATGTATAATGTATATGTTATTATAGTATCTTATTTTCAATGTCGATCGTTTATATTATTTTCATGGTCAATGATTATCGTTATATACTATATCAATGACAATACCAATATCGATACCAATTTCGCTTACAGATATGAATTATAAATCGCCGCTGAAATCAATCATTTGCTGACAGTCATTATCTTATTGGCATTACAATGACAACAAAAACATGAAGATGAGACGGAAAATATAAAGTTTCATATTTAGTGGATTGGGTGCAACTGCAAAGCCCATTGTCAAACAAAATATATTTTTGAAACAGTAAGTGGATTATGTTTGTGTGTGGGGGGGATGGGGCTCAATTGAAACATATCCGACAAGAATTATATGCTTATAGCAAAAGTCAAAGTAGGAAAATGTGGAACACCATAAGATTATTTATTGCAAGTATCTTCGTTATTATTTTTATGAAGGCAGTTACTAACTGTTGTGCATCCAGCAGAGAGATTATCTAAAATCCAAGTTTAATGTGATGGTAACGCCACCAGACTCTGTTAAACATACGGCGGCGTTAAATCTAAATGTAACGCAGTATTTACGAAATCGCCCTGCAGGATCGATCAAATTTTTAACACGAAGTATCCAAAATTAAGGGATTGAAATATTCTTGCCTTTACGTTAGACAACACGTTTTTTTATCAATGATTATGTATGATAGTCATGTACGGTAGTCAAACTCAAGTGGTTCTGTTTCACATATAATAAATCCTTCTGTCCTAGATAAATTACGTGTACTCCGCAGATATTCCCAATTAAATATTCCACCGCGGAAGCAGTATCTAAAAAATGGTATTACTTACCCTGAAAAGCGCGTGTGCAGTCAACAGATCCTGTACCTTAGTTGTCCTAAGACATTCTGCAAGCTCTGTGAAATTATTCTCTGTACAGTTAGCGAGCGCGGCGATCATCTGAGCACTTTCTACGGGCGTATGATCAACTGCCCACGTGCCCAATGCCGACCCGCCAAGAGTTATCACTCTCGCAATCGTACCTACACAAGGCAGACAATTCCAATTTCTACTTTATTTTAGAACAAAGTAATACATAATATATAGATTATATAAAAATATAGGTTATACAAATAAAAATCATACATACATGCTTACATCATTAAAGATTGTGTTACTTGATAAATACAATGATAACAATGTACGTAACAACAATATATAAATAAATACTATACAAGGTCGAAAGTGTAAAAACAAATACATACACGAAAAGCAATATTTATTAGTATTTCACAAATTACTAAAAAAATACGAACTTATAACTGGGGATAAATAGAAACAAAAATAAGTATTACTTATTGACTTAGTATACCACGACATGAATATTTATTTACTTAACGTCTATTCTACTCAGTAATAAACACTGATTGACAAAGTGGGCCAATAAATAAAACAAGTTCCACAATCTTCTACAAAATAAACAATATTAATTTTTATAAAATATATTTAAATAATCATTAGTACTTATGCACTCTCGTACCTCATGTAGTAACATTGCATTATTATTAGTTTATTCCCCTTTCAATAAACAACCAATGTGTCTGAAGTACGTTAGTACACCTCAGTCATCACACGTTTTCTTAACAGTGTGACCAATTATTATTTGTATTGCAAATTGAGGTCAAAATACTTTAAAAAATACATATTCAAGTGCCACATACCTTCTCTGACAAGCGGACTAAAGAGCATGAGTGTGGCAGCGGCCGCGCCTGCGCTCTGGCCAAAGAGTGTCACTCTGTTGGGGTCTCCACCAAAGTATTGGATGTTCTTGTTAACCCATTCCAGTGCTAGAATGACGTCAAGCATGCCTTGGTTCCCCGGCACCTCGTCCGTCTTCAAAGACAGGAACCCTGCACAAGAGAGGCAACCAATCAGAGCCCTGCCCTCACTCCAGCGCTATAGGAGCACGTCAAGCATGCCTTGGTTCCCCGGCACGTCGCCCGACTTCAAAGACAGGAACCCTGCACATATTCAGTCATTGGAAATAGGAAATTAATGCAACCCACCTAGCGGTCCGAGCCTGTACTGCGGTACGACCAGTACGACATCCTCCTCCAGCAAGTAGTTAGGGAGGACGTTGCGTGCCGACCCCACGCGGAAGGAGCCGCCATGAAGGTACACCATCACCGGCATTCCTGTCCCCACAATCTCGTCGCCAAGCTGCAAGACAGACCGGGAAAACAATCTTTATAATTATCTTGCATTGCTAAAATAACTTATGTTTTGAAAGCAAATCCTATAATTATTTATATGGTTGTATAAAAATTAAAAAATGCATTGTTTTTAGTATTGCACATGAAACACTTGTAATCAAATATTAAAAGTAAACATTAAACATTATTATCAACATTATTTGTTGAAACAAGTTGCTTTGGTTCCTGCCATTAATGGCCATAATGTGTAACATAATATTATTATATTTTCAACGTTGCTTTTGATCTTTTTATAATGTATCATGTTCTCAAAAATACGTTTAATCAAAGGTTCTTGTTTTGAATCAGACTTTCTTAGAGATGTTTGAAGGATGGAATGATAATTTACGTGATTTTTTTTTGGACAATTGTGATGTAATCCCAATTCGACGTGCAAGCAGGAATTTTGCCATTGTCGGGTATTCTCTTGTTACTATTAGAATTCTTATTTTAAAGTAAGTTTTTGTAATCACACGGAAAACTTTTGTTGTAGAATTATTATTATATTATTAAATTATATTACAGTAGAACAGTTTTTTTTTTTTTAGAACAGGGAACAATATTTTATTGTGATATTTCGACCTTTCTCCAAATAAAAAAAAATACAGAAAATAGTTTAAAAAATCGACACTTAATTTGCTATCACTTTATCGAGTTCTACCAGTCCTACAAAGCCTTTGTATTATAAGAACCAACAACAATCATAATATGGCCAAACGCACTGCTTTTCGCGCTTCAATGAGAAGCTGTTTTGCCGTTGATTAAAAAAAAAGCTGTTAAACATGTGAAGTGGAGAATGTTTGATGTATTACCTTGGTAGTGTAGATATTGATGTGGAGGCAATCCTCGTCTTGACGGCCTCTGTCCAAGGGGACGCCGTTATCTTGAGGACAAACTGGACCAAACTCTGCAGCATTGAAAGTGTTCGTCCATTTTCCTTTATACGCCACGGGACTCTAGAAAGTTTTTAGCTTTGATATTATATCACACGGAGCATTCTACAAATCCAACAGCAGTTCCATTACGACGACAGTTTTTTAAGACATGAGTGCAGATATGGAAGTAAAGGGTTGAGGGCCCTTAGGTCAAAGCCTAAATGAGGGGTTACAACACAAAGTGGATTAACGTACAAATTTCAGTTTCCCTTGATAATTTGAGTTAAAGGTATCTAATAAAATAAATTTTAAACTGTTTGTATTGCAATACAATGCAACTAACCGATTACTTTCTTCCACACGCATTAACTGTAAACAAAAACATATGAAAATTGTAATAACAATTTATGTAATTTAATTCATGTTGTTGTCAATCTGAGTTAATTTACGTGAGTTGGTCCAAATAGTTGATAATATTGTTATTAAAAAAAAAAAATGTAGGCAATACAGAAATGAACTTAGAAGTTTTGTTTTAAGTGTGGGTTGGTCCACTTTGTTTTAAGGCTATTGTACCGCCTCTGGCCAATAATTTGAAAGTCGAAGAAACATGTCTGAAAAGTTTGCTGAATGAAAGAAGGCCTTTAAAATAACAGAAAAAAATTGTGAATTTTTTTGGGCGGGACATAACCTCACTTTTGGAAATTATATTTAGATTTTTGGACAAAAGTGTGATATACAAGACTAGTTCAAAATTAAATCTTCAGAATCGGTTTTCTGGACATAGTTTCTAAACACTTTAGCTACAATTTTAATATAGCTACTAGGAAAACGCTTAAGTCCCGCCGCGTTGTTGGATGAGAGTAATTGGTGCATTGAGCTGCCATGTGTTATGTGAATTTTCTGTTCTGTGAAAAAATCATTACTAAGTTGATGATTTTTTTTTAAAATAATTTAAAATAAATAAAAAATAAACTTTAATTTTTTATTTTTTTTATTAATCGTAATATTAAAAAAGAAAAAAATCGTAAAATTTCGATTTACATAAGAAATAATTATTCGATTGTGCGCAAATTTTACACGAATATATGAATTAATAAAATTAATGTTTTGTGTAAAAATTATTACAATCGGATAAAGAATGTAGGTGTTATTTGTCAAAGAATTGTTTTAAAAAAGAAAAACCCCGTAAAATTGCGATTTTTATGAGAAATAATTATTTGATTGCGCTTAAAATTTCACACGAATATATAAATTTATAAAATAAAGGTTCTGTGAAAAAATCATTACTTTCGTACAAAGCGTGTAGGTATTATAAATCGAAGAAATTTTTTAAAATCGAAAAAAAATCGTAAAATTGCGATTTTTATGGGAATTTTTTTTTCGATTGCGCTCAAAAACGTGGCAGTTCTAAGTTCAGAGATTTCGAAGGTCTCAATAAAATTTCATCGCAATCGGAGTATCGGTTTAGCCGGAATCGTGCTAACAAACAGACAAAAATACAAAAAGAAAAAAAGAAAAAAAAAAAAAAACATTCCGGATTTTTTTCTCCAGTGTAGTGAAATGGAATCTTCGCTTCGCTCGCTACGCTCATCCAAAAATAGTTTTTGACAAAAAAATTCGTACACCAACTTATTTTCAGAAAACTATTTTAGCTATAGTCAAATTGTAGCTAAAAGTGTTTAGAAACTATGTCCAGAAAACCGATTCTCGAAAATTGAATTTTGAACTAGTCTTGTATATATCACACTTTTGTCCAAAAATCTAAATATAATTTCCAAAAGTGAGGTTATGTCCCGCCCAAAAAAATTCACAATTTTTTTTTCTGTTATTTAAAGGCCTTTTTTCATTTAGCAAACTATTCAGACGTGTTTCTTCGACTTTCAAATTATCGGCCAGAGGTGGTACAATAGCCTTAAAGCCCTAAAAAAATCGAATCGAGTTTGCTGAATTCGGTAATTATATTGCATTGTATGGTCCCACACAAAACATACTATTAGGTTTTAGATTATATCGTGCGATAAGCATCTCCATTGTTTTTAGCATATCTATTTTACCATTAGTGCCTACACATGCTATTGGACCCCCACACTGGCACTTGTGTTATAGTAGGTTTTTCAACATGCACAAAAAAGCGCAGTTGTTTCGCATTTCAGCCAAACATGCTTGTTTAGGACTGGCCCCCGAATGTGATCAACAACAAACCATAATCTTGATTCTTGAACCCAGGCACGAATGGGGATGACGAAATGGCAACCCAGGTCTTAATTGTTCCAGACCTAATTTTTTATAGAAATTTTCTTGGCTGCTTGTTTTAGGTCACCAAACTTGAGACAAGTTAAAACAAATTTCGTATAAGGCCATATTGTTGACGACGGTTGAAACTTTACCCAACACCTCGTATTTCTTTTCCAATCTCCTGCAAGTGGATGTATGGGGATTGTTTGGTGGTGGTATTTAGCTCCCTGTTAAGATGCACATATAACTTTGTATAACCGCGCCATCTACCACAATAGTTTTCTCTAAAAAAAAATATTACTACTGAAAAAGCAATTTTATTTATGCCATTAATCGTATCAACTGAAAGTAATTATCTTATTACTAAAGACTAAGTGTCTCAAATGCAAAGCAGGACTACGAGATAAATCTTCAGTTTCAGGAGATTCTCCAAACCCTCACAACACCTAAATTACTTGACCAATGAGTAGATAAAAGATAGTTTAGAAATGCTTCAATAATACCAACAAAACAATGATATTCGAGTATAAGGGTACGTAAACAATATTATATAGAAATTTGAGCCATTCATCAAAACAAAATGTTACAGTAGTACATTGCTGTCAAAAATGACGGAATACATTCTTATCTCGTCCAGTCTAAGCCCCTTATCTTTTTGGTATCTTGTGACAAATAGTTAATTAATGTTTATTGCTATTGTCATATAACGTGAAATAGTGTCACAAACGATAAATGATAATCATACAGTACCCAGTAAATACTGCATAGTGCGCGAGTTTACCTTGAACCTAAGGCTCCCTATCGGTGGCTCTGCGAACGGAATGCCCTGGTACTGGTAGATGGTCCTGTTGGTCCAGGCGGAGAGGGTGGTGGTGCCGTCTAGTGTGCCGAGGTCAGGGAGGGTGACTTGTTTACCCCCACAGAGCGCGATCACCAGGCACAGCGTTGACACAGAGACCCACATCGAACAAAGCTGACTTCTACTTTCGGCTGATGGAGGCTATTAAGTAGAGCCACTCATTCTCACTGGGATTCTACACGTCACTGCTTTATCAACAGGCTTCTTATCACTGCCGTATTGTCACGGTAGTTAAAGCATTAGTGTCGGCTATTTGCAAGGTCTAGGTGAACTGATATACATTCCACGTGGAATTACTCTGTTATGGAATGATGTAATGTTTAGTTTAGTCTAGTCTAACCAATCAGACCGTGTTAATTGGATGAGCGAAGCGAAGACTTCAATTTCACCGACCCCCCAAAAAATTTAGCTCGGGTGTTTTTTTTTTTGTTTTTTTTTGTTTTTTTTTGTTTTTTTGTTTGTTTTTCTGTCTGTTTGTTCGCTCTCTACCGGGCAAACGGCATATGCGATCTGGATGAAAATTTGACAGGACCTTCGAAATCTCTGAACTTAGACTTGCCACGTTTTTGGGTACAATCGAAGAAATATTTCTCATGAATATCGTACTTTTACGATTTTTTTTCGATTTTTTGGGCGATATTTTCGTGCCATTTGGGCCAATTCTGACCAAACGGGTAAAGCTACAACGTTCATATTATACATGGACATTAAGGTTATGGTGATTTAGTACATTTTGAAAGAAAAAGTTGAAAAAGTTAGCCAGAATCTATAGAAATAAAGCTTTTAATATAAGTTTTTACGGTAAATAATACCAATTGACAAGAAACAAAAGAAACTTGACAACATTCACCTACAATGCGTAGGCAGCAAAACAAAGCACTTGCAAAAGTAAAGATATCCCAAGCAAACTTAAAACTTTAAAAAGCTCATCCATCAACGCGGCGGGACTTTAGCGTTTTCCTAGTGTATTACTCGAATAATGAAAATTATCCACTTACTAAAGTTTGTATATAATATTGTCAGGGCTCAAAATTTCAATGAAAGGGGCACTAGCCAAATGAAAAACTAAGTCGCCATAGGTACTTTGGAGGGTCAAACGACGGAGGACCGGGGGGCTTGCCCCCCGGATTTTTTTCTGCATATGACAGGCATTTTGATGAAAATCTACGCACTTTGAGCATCATCACAGTAGGTGACCCTACCCTACCAGTATAGTAGGTTTACGTTTAGCAGTAGGCTCTACAAGTTATAATATTAATGGGCCTAGCCTAGATATAAGACAAATTACTAAAAAGTTGTTATTAATCTTTAATACTAGGAAAACGCTAAAGTCCCGTCGCGTTGATGGATGAGCTTTTTAAAGTTTTAAGTTTGCGTGGGATATCTTTACTTTTGCAAGTGCTTTGTTTTGCTGCCTACGCATTGTAGGTGAATGTTGTCAAGTTTCTATTGTTTCTTGTCAATTGGTATTATTTACCGTAAAAAACTTATATTAAAAGCTTTATTTCTATGGATTCTGGCTATCTTTTCAACTTTTTCTTTCAAAAGGCACTACATCACCATAAACTTAATGTCCATGTATAATATGAACGTTGTAGCCCCACCCGTTTGGTCAGAATTGGCCCAAATGTCACGAAAATATCGTACAAAAAAATCAAAAAACTTATATTAAAAGCTTTATTTCTATAGATTCTGGCTAACTTTTTCAACTTTTTCTTTCAGAAAGCAATACATCACCATTACCTTAATGTCCATGCGAAATATGAACGTTGTAGCTCCACCCGTTTGGTCAGAATCGGCCCAAATGGCACGAAAATATCGCACTAAAAATCGAAAAAAATCGTGAAAGTACGATATTCATGAGAAATATTTCTTCGATTGTACCCAAAAACGTAGCAAGTCTAAGTTCAGAGATTTCAAAGGTCCTGTCAAATTTTCATCAAGATCGGATATGCCGTTTGCCCGGTAGAGAGCGAACAAACAGACGGAAAAAAAAAAAAAAAAAACAATAAAAACACCGAGCTAAATTTTTTGGGGGGTCGGTGAAATTGAAGTCTTCGCTTCGCTAATCCAAATATAGTATAATAAGTAACAATAAATAAGTAGGCTAATATGCTTGCGTTTGTACATTTCAGAATCACTTGCCTTGTTGTTAGCCTAGGTGTAAGTTGTGTATTAAAACTTTGGGCCTAGCCCTACCGAAGTTCATGTTCTGTGCTTGTGCCCTTGCCAACACATTTATCTCTTCGGGAAGAAAAATACCATCTGTCAAAAGAATTTTTTGGTTTGAAGTCTTCAAGCGGAGAACCATTAACAGCTATCATCATTAGGTCATTCTTTGTTTTTATTTTATTATTTTATTCCTCAACACTAAAAAGGATCAAGTTCCTTAAAAAGTTTCGAGAAAATGGAACTCGCTCTTTTTAAAAGTTCCTTATCCAAGTATGTTCTACACACATAACAAAAACTTGTAGAAATACAGCCAAACCTTACACACTCAAAAGGAATGAGATCTAAAAAAGGGCCAACCAAGCTCATCTACCCTTCCACATTTGCGCATTCTTAATTCATAAACGTACAGTGTCCCGGCCATAACAGCATCCTCGAAAAGCTTGGCAAAATAGAATTTGCGATTATAAATTTAAACGTAAAAGTTCAACCAAGTTATTTTTTCTAATTAATTTAAACGTAATAACATGCAAATTTTATTTAGCCAAGATTTTCGAGGATGCTGTTATGGGACACTGTACGTTTATGAATTAAGAATGCGCAAATGTGGAAGGGTAGATGAGCTTGGCCCTTTTTTTAGATCTCATTTCTTTTGAGTGTGTAAGGTTTGGCTGTATTTCTAAAAGTTTTTGTTATGTGTGTGATCTCATTACTTTTTCAAGTTCCATTGCAAAATTATTTGTTAAAATATAATAATTTTATCAAAGTTGATTTAATTTCTATGGTATTAGCAATAACAATAGGATGTAAAATATCTAGACCCGGATTCATGTACATCCTGGGTAAAGGTGCCAGGTGGTATAACCATGGTATAACGACGGTATAAGGACTGGTTAAGTCTAGGCAACTCACATCCAATTAAAACTTTCCCATGCAACAACAAACGCACAACTAATGTTATTTTACACCTATTTCACTGCATCCACAGCCATGTAAATCAACAGATTATCAAAAGAACATTGAAAATTTGCACAGTTTTTGTTTTCGTTTTTATATAGTGACAGGAGTTTTGCGTGAGATCATTGACAGAAAAGAATAGGTGTATTATTTCCGTACATTTTTGTATAGCCTAGGTGGACAATCATACTATTGTTTATCTGCATTAGGCTTTTAGTAATCAAAACTAGTTAATAATAATTCTTTAATTCATTTTGATCGTGTACATGGTACAGATTTGCACTGCTCCGAAGAGAGTGTGAAATAGTAGATATTCTAATACACAGATATACTTTATATACTTAGATATCTATTCTAGGTAGAGCATACTTAAAATACTTATAATAATTATAATTCAGTCTAGAACAAAAGTTAATAACATAAAAGGGTAAGTTTAAGTTGACAAAACATTATACTGACAAGCATATTAACATACCCAAGGCATAGTGCAGGGTGCTGACATAATAAAAGATGTTTATTAGTTTAGTTTTGTCGGTCATTCTGATTTACAAATTCATCAATAGAATAAAAACACTTGTCAAGCAGAAATGATTTTACTCTAGCCTTAAAAATTATGTGCCTGCTTGTATTTATGAGTTTGATGTCTGCTGGTAATTTGTTATAGAGGGCTGAGCATAGAGCCAATGGTCCTTTGGTAAACTTGGATGTGCTGAAAGAGTCGATATGAATGTTGATTTGCGAGCGTGTGCCATGGTGATGAATTTGTGAATTGCGGGGAAACCATTCAGGATTATTGTGAACAAAGATTACACAGATTTGAATAAGGATACATGGAAGAGTCAGTATTTTTAGATTTCTAAATAATTCTTTACAGGATTTTCTCCTATTGGCTCCAACCATGATTCTGATGGCTCGCTTTTGAATGCGAAAGACACGGATTGCTTGCGATGAGGCGCCCCAGAACATTAGTCCGTATGCTATATGCGAGTGGATATGAGCGTAATATACCGCTAGCAAAGTTTGCGAATTTACAATTTGTTTCAGCTTTCTAAGCATGAAGCAACGACTTCTCAATTTAGACGAAACTTTTCAATCGCGAGACACCAATCCAGAGTTGCTGTGATGGCTAGACCTAAGAATTCAACTAACTCGGAGCAAGCAATGCTTTTTGAGTTTAGACGTATTAGAGGGATTGAGTTTACTGGAGAGTGTGGAGAATGAAAGTTTAAGACAAATGATTTGGAGGTTTGAAGAGCTAAAAGATTTGCGGTACAGTAGTTGGACATGTTATCTACCTCCTTGTTGGCCATTTTGATAAAATTGTTAACTAAGGGGGAAGGTGCTGTAAAGTGTTGGCTGGAATCGTCCACATACTGTGTTAACGAGCCGAAATCAAAGATTACCGGCATGCCACTTACATAGAGAAGAAAAAACGCTGGACCCAGAATAGTGCCCTGCGGGACACCGCTAAGAAGGTATCGTGGAAGGGACTTGACATTGGCATGAGTGTTGTTGACAATATCCTTAACTTCTACTACTTGTACTCTGTTAGACAGATAGGATTTTACCCAGTCATAAGCTATGCCTCTAATGCCAACTGAGTGGAGTCTACCGAGTAGAATATTATGATCAATGGTCAGTGTTGTGCCAGATAACCAAAAATATTATCTAGATAAAGATAAGATACTCTTCCTAAAAAAGTATCTAGATACAGATAATAGATAATGGACATGAATTGTATCTAGATAAAGAAACATATACTGGCAATGTATCTAGATAACAGATAATAGATACTTTAACAAAAAAATCGGCTAAGACCCAATTCAATTTTACGTAGTACTTTTCAGGGTTCTAGTCTAGGGCTATTGTTTAATAAAGACCTATATAGTATTTATATTCTGACCTTCAAGTCCAGTAGTATGTTAAACTCGTAAGGTTTGGTTTGGAACATAACCCATTTTATTAGGAGCCCTACTTACCTGGCTGAAAAGGCATGCAACAACAATATGATAGAATGTTTTTTTTTTACACACAATAAGGAATTACAATGCTAACAAAAATATTTTACCAGTTGCATTATTTTGAGGCTTAAATGGAACAGGGAACCCAAGTATAGTTTGACTGGAATGTTTGGGATATTATTTTTTTAAATGGACCTTTTTAGAGCTAAGTTTGCTATTCAAATATAAACATTATTGAACTTTCAGAAAGTTCATGTTTGTTAGCTTGTAGGCCAACTTTTGAAAAGTTCAAGTTTCACGAACTAAGCTTACGTTCGTATAAAGTTATTTTTTAAAATTCAAATGAAAAATAACTTTTTCCCTGGTCAAGTTAAACAAAGACATTGCAAAAGGGAAGACAAACGTTTTGGATGAGCAAAGCGAAGCCTTCAATTTCACTAACCCCCCGAAAAATTAGCTCGGGTGTTTTTTTGTTTGTTTTTTTGTCTGTTTGTTCGCGCTCTAGCGGCCAAACGGCATATGCGATCTTGATGAAAATTGGAGGGGACCTTCTACTTGCCACGTTTTTTGGGTACAATCGAAGAAATATTTCTCATGAATATCGTACTTTCACGATTTTTTTTCGATATTTTAATGCAATATTTTCGTGATATTTGGCTCACGACCGGGCAAACGACTACTCCGATCTTGATGAAACTTTATGGGAACGTTTGAAATCTTTAAAATTATATTTTTTGATTTTAGGGACATTGAAAGAAATATTTCGCATAGAAATCGTACGATAATTTTTTAAATAATACAATATTTTCGTGGTGTTTGGGACGATTCTGACCAAACGGATAGGGCTACAACGTTCATATTCAACATGTACATTAAGATTATAGTGAAGTGATGTTCTGCCCTTTGAAAGAACCAGTTGAAAAAGTTGCCAAAATTCATCGAAATAAAGGTTTTAATAAAGCCTTTTATAGGTGTATAATTAACAAGTAATATCAAGTTACTATAGAAACGTGACAATAATCACCTACCAAGCTTACAGAAGCAAGTCTTTGGGCCTCGAGATATTTTGCATTTTGCGATCTAGGTTTTGGCCAATCTTAATCTTCCCATTGAAAATTATGATTAAAAAAACAAACACTATTCTAGACGACGTGTTAGCATTAATTGATACTTGATTCTGATTTTTTTGTATCTGTTATCTAATATGAAGATTCAGATAATAGATAACAAGAAATATTATCTGAGATAAGATAATAGATACTTTGAAATCATGTTATCTAGATAAGATAATAGATAACACAATGTTATCTAGATGATTATCTAGATAACATTATCTAGATAACGGCACAACCTGTCAATGGTGTCAAAAGCTTTGCTTAAGTCGTAAAACACGCCTATCACAGAGTCACCGCGATCTAGGGCTGAATAAACATTTGAAAGAAATTCGAACATTGCAGTGATAGTGGATTTGCCTTTTTGATAGCCATGTTGATTGGCAGGGAGAATCTTGTGCTTATCAATAAATGACATTAATCTGTTGTGAAATGTTCTTTCAAAAATTTTTGCAAACGTAGAAATTAATGAGATTGGTCTGTAGCTATTTGGGTCACTTTTCTTTCCCTTCTGTTTATAGAGAGGGATCACTCTGGCTTGTTTTAGCTTATCGGGAAAGATACCAGATGTGAAGGATGTGTTGATGAGTAAAAGAGGGTGTGCAATTAAGCGATAACATTTGGTTATAATGTAAGTGGGGACACCGTCTATCCCAGCTGATCTTTTGTTTCCAAGATTTTTTATGATGCCTGCAATCTCATTAGGAGAAGTTGGATGAAGAAATATTGATTGTTGCACTTGAGGAGGCCTATAAGAAGTTGATAGTGGGGAGTTGTGAGGTTTATGTTAGGAGGACGGCTCATTAACCCGGCTTCAATAAAATAATTATTTAGATAGTTTGCAACTAATGATGCATTAGATGTTAAGGATCCGTTAATATTGAGGGCAAGGTTGTCCTGAAGAGGCTTAGCCTTAGTTTGATTTTGTATAATGCTCCAAGCAGCTTTGGATTTATTTTGAGCTTTGTCTACAGTGGCGTCATTGTAAAGACGCTTGGCATTTCTAAGCTCTTTCGCATGTCCTCTTTTCAAGATGTTATAATAGGCATGCAAGTCTGCATCGTTAGGGGCCTGTTTACACCTCTGTTTGTGCGGGAAGTGTGTCAGAACAAGGTTGTGCTGGCCTAGGGTTGGCTAGGCTTGTCAAACATGTAGGATAATGTAAGTTATAATTTTATCTAGTCCTATAGCCTAATGGAACTTGAGACCTTTACTGTTGTATTATAAATAATTTTCTACATCTGGGTCTAGGCCAGGGACGGTTTCTGATTTGTTTTATGAGAGTATAATGACAACTTTTCTCGTTTCACACATAGAAGCAAAATTTAAAATGTCCGCCATTTGTTTACGTATCGCACTTTCCCGCCTAACTCTGCTTATACCGTCAACAAGTGTCAAGTAACTATAGTTACTTGTTGATTGTATGCCTAGTGTATAAGGCTTATTTTAAAACCTTTATTTGGAAGCCTTCCAGCAAACTTTTTCAACTTTTTCTTTCAAAAGAGACTATATTACTATAACCTTAATGTCCATGTAAAATATGAACATTGTAGCCTCACCCGTCTGGTCAGAATCGCGGGCCGATTGAAACTGACGAATTAGATAGTAGTAGTAGCAGTAGCAGTAGTAGCTAACATCCTTAAAAGTGATTTTGAGCATGTTTCAAGCCATTTTTTCACCAAGAAGGAATGGTCGTACCCCAATAAAATTTGGCATGTGTAGTCAGGTACCTAAATCCTCTCAACTTTGATAGTTTTCAAGTCCACATCACGTTACATGACGGCTGGGTAACACCTCGAAATCACCCCAACTCTGCTTGCTGTATAAGGTGCTTGAGTGTGTAGCGCGCCAAGGCTTGGCTGCGGCGCCCCAACGGGCACCTAGATACCAGCACATCTTGGTTCCTTTTCAAACAAAGCACTATTGTGTTGAAGGGTTAGAAGGTAGCCTCGTCTGGTACTTTATTTGTGATTAGTGAAATCACTAACAATGTCCTTAAAATTACTTTTAATTGACTTCAACTGTTCTAGAATATAAATACAGGGTAAGGTTAAAATGTTATCTTTAAAAATCTTCTTACATGTAACTCTGCATTTTATAAAAAAACATTTTACTCTTTTCACTTTTTAAACTTCCTAGTACGTGCAACGCCCACTTAACGCCCGGTATTTCTGCTTTTTAAAAACCCTTTGACTGTCATTGGAATGTCCCCACAATAAAATCCCATTGCGTAGGGGACAATAACAAGATCCTGGCGTAACATTTTATTAATTTTTCCTTAACTCTAATACAAAATATGCATCCTCCTACCTTATTAAAAGTTTTTTTGCTGGTACCAAATCCGCAACCACAAAACAAACAAGTGACACAAACACAATTGCTGTCGTACCAATCGGCATGTAGTTAATCGCATTGTGACAGAACCATTCCATTCTAGTTTCAACAAACATTTTTCTCAACTCGTTTTCATCGATGGATTCTAAAACACTTTCCATAACATCTGCCAAAATTTTCTTTTTTTCTTTTTCCATAAATGCTACTAACGTTGAAATGCAGAAGACAGATTCGAATTGAAAACAAGCATTTTCAACGACAATTGTTTTCGATTTCGAAAACTCCAATGTTGACATGGTTCAGTATCAGAAACCATGGATAGCTATTGCGACAGATCCGAAGTGTTGCTCGTAGGTAGCTGTGTCGCATGAGACGTCGCGCTACCCAGAGTGGGTAGAACTGAAGGTAGAACTCGAGGGTTGGGGTAGACTCTTCCGGCCATAGACCTGTACACGGAAGAAAAACCCTCTTGCAGAAAGAAAGTTATCAATACAACCTACAGAGGGTACAATGCCCTGGATAGAATAAGAACGCCGTCTATTTACAGAAGCAAATTTCTTCTTCAGATGAACAACTTTAGGTGCGGGGTAGAGTTTTAGGGTGATTCTGTAATTTATTTTTTTACATTAAAAAAAATACTTCTTGTACATGTAGTCCTATATTTAGTGATAATGACAAAAACATACTTCTTAGGTTGTTTTATGGGACTAATGGGACTTCATCGCACAATTCTAGTGTGTACCTATAGGTTAGGGTTTTAGGATATTCATGATACTGAATAAAATTAATTCACTTCAAGGATTATTTTATCAAGGGGGGGGGGGGGGGGGGGGGGGGGGGGGGGAGTCCGTTCTCTAACAACCACCCCGCCCTTTCTCCAAGAATTGATTCATAGTTACACTGTGTGCTTGTGTTCAATCAATCCAAGATGAATTCAGTTCGAAAGTAAGAACGGAGAAAGCTTGCACTGAATACTTGAGAATAATAATAATTATTTATTTGCCTTTGAATATGTCCAGTACATGTACAAAAGAAAGACAGGCAGCCAGAAGAGGGCTTGAATCCCAAAACACATGTGGTGTCCGACTGCCTTATAATAATTAATAATAATTTCAATAGATAAAGACATAAATAGACATAGATTGCCTATAACAAGACTTGTATCACACAAAGACACATAATTATTGGTTTATTTCTCGATTTGGTTAGTCGTTAGTTTAATTGTATTAAAATATTAATAAATATTGGTGGTGAGTGGTAAGAGAGATTAGGTGCTTAGCACTGATCTATTTGTGATTGTCCTGTACTCTCAGCGGAGTTAGGCTACTTCACTATTTGTAAAAAAAAACTTGGAAATAAAGCAACTTCCTGATAAGATGAATTGTGTCTGCTAGTTTGCGCGGTCCCATATCACACGTCAATGTTGTGTTTTGATGAGGGCACTATTACTTTGTATGCCGTTTCATGTCGTTCGAAAGTTTCGTGCTTCACAAATGCTGCAACTTTCCTTCCTAACGAACGATTTTATGGGAAACGATTTGTGGAAAACGTTGCAATGCGTAGTAATATAACACGTACGGAATTATTGCTGTGTGATTACACTCTACAAACTTGTTTTAAACTATTTTATTGGTGCTAACCACCTTGAATGATATTTTAACAGCACGCTGTCTGGTTCCACAAGGTAAAGTTTCCCCGTAGTCTAATAGTAGAGAATCGGGAAAAGTTTTACCGAGCACCGCATCACCTTGCCTCGTTGCTGCATAATTATATAGCACTACCACTCAATACTGCGACCCTGTTACTTGCTAATCAAAACGATACTACTGATATATTTTTAATTTTTAGCTATGTGTTTGCCATTTTTTTTTAATCGGATAAGTTTTTTCAGCGTGGGGAAGAAATAATATTTTGATTACTTGTCCAAAAAAGCAACGATTGTCTTTAGATACGCGCTAGTATAAGAAATCTAGAAGTAGTCAGTCATGTTCTTGTTCATGTCATACCATGCACTTTTTTTTCTATTTATGTATTATATTTAGTTACATTAGTATTGCATCCAACGTTTTGTGGAAGAATTGTATTCTGTTGTTGGGTAAAGCATAAATAAATAAATAAATAAAAAAATAAAAAAATAAATAAATAAATAAATAAATAAATAAATAAATAAATAAATAAATAAATAAATAAATAAATAAATAAATAAATAAATAAATAAATAAATAAATAATTGTGTTCGTTTATTCTCTACCGGTCAAATGGCTACTCCGACCTTGGTGACTATTCTCTATACTCGTACCTCCATCTAAAGATATTTTTTGTATTCAAATGATAATATGTTTCCCGACCTTTTTTGACCACGGAATTCTGTGAAAACACTTGAAAGATAATAATGGCATACAATTATTTTAACATACGCAATACGAAGAGCTATGAGCTACTTTTACTATGTATTGGTCAAGCGAAAAAAAATTACTCTACTCTACTCTAAAGTTGCCTTGAACACATTGACTTTCGGTTATAAAATCATATCTGCCACGTGTATGCCTACAGCTGTAACTTATCACACATAGGCCTACCTGCCCAAACTTTGGAAATCTTTGAACTCCATGCTTTGTCAACTTGATTGCCAGAGTATCGGACGTGTACTAGCACACCGCGGCTTGGCTGCGGTACATATTATAAAATAGTTAGAGGATTATATGACAATGATATAGTGGAACGAAAAACATTGTGCCATATTGAAATAATAGTGAGGAAACAAACAACTAATAAATTAACGCACCTACGAGTGTAGGTTTGATTTTGACACATACAATGTACAAACAGTTAAAAGGTAATTTATTTCAGAACAACGAAAGTGTTAAAGAAATGTATTTTCAACGCAACATAAACATTTTCACTTTCAGGCAAGACCAACACGAAACCGACAGACTTTCCATCTGCCAAGAAGCAGACTAGACATTTTTAGTTATTTATTATTTATTTATCCCAGTTTTACTACCAGAAATTCAAGGATATTAAAAACAACATAACATCAACAACATAACAAACCTGAAAAGAAAATACACATTCTTTTTTTATTTTAACATTTTTTCATTTTTTAAGCAAAACAAAATTCTGTTGTACAGATACAATTGCCACAAGAACACAGAATTAAAATAACATTCATTGATTAATAACAATTAAAAATGAGATTTAAAATTTAAATACAAATACAATAAGTGAGTAATAACAATACAATTAATAAATTATATGTTTAGACCATAAAGGTGATGCCTAAGAATAGAAATGGAACCTTTTAATGCCCCCATCGAAACGTCTTATTGACATTGTATAAAATTGTAATAGTCATAGTTATCTATTTGTATTTCGTATAGTTTAATGTTCTATAGTGCACCTTCTAAGACATATTCATATGTTGTTCGATTTTTTTAACTTCATTTTTATTTTTGTGCTTTCCCTGTTGTTGGTGACCAATAAAAATGGAAAAAAATCGATTGTAATTAGTATAAGTATATCGAAGAGCGTGTTAAGTTTACTTCAAGAAATCGGAAATAGTACATCCCATTTACGAGTCCGTTTCACTAATTATACAACATAAATAAAACACATTCTAGATCAAACAAAAACATATAGTTATTGCGTTCGTTATTTGCAGTACGAATGAATTATACACAGTAGCGAAAACAAAACAAATTAACATAAATATCTAGAATAAGTGTTCACTGTTCAGCATCTTCACATTGAGTCTATAGTTGATTAAATATGTAACGAGTCAAGTCAAAACACTGCTCAGGGAGTTAATCATCTTGTAAGCTCTGATGGAAACCTGAGACAGAAGAAAGGTACAGTCATGGTCATATATAAATCAAGAGGTCTGAAAGATACCTCTTTCACCGACATCTCGTGGTCAACTCTTGGTGCCATTATTTATATTGCCCTGTGAACTACATTATCGATCGATGGAAGTTCCCTAGACTATTTGATGTTATTAATATTATTTAGGAGGCTTTGAAAGACTCTTGGTCAACAAAATAGTCAATATCTAGAAGGCAGTCAGAAGAAAAATACAATTTTCACAAAACAAAAGCAATAAACAAACTTTGGTGGTTTGCAAATAAGACTTGACAGCTAAGATAGAATTATTCGAAATTAATTAGAAACTAAGGCAAATATAAGAACTAAGGAATAGTCTTAATGCTATGCCTAGGCCAAGGTATCGATATATAATGCTCTCTTTACGTTCCATGTTATATTTCTTCTAGGCTTGATAGTTTCTCTGGTGAATAGAGAATTTTCCTTTGACATTATCAGCCATGTATCTTATTTATGTCGACAATGCAGTTCACAGGGCGATATAAATAATGACACCAAGAGTTGACCACGAGATGTCGGTGAAAGAGGTATCTTTCAGACCTCTTGATTTATATATGAGGATTTATTCACAAAAATCAATCAAAACAAGACATGTCGAATTGTTTGATCATGTGGGGAAAAACTGCCGTATTCGATGTTTGGGTTGATTAGAGCCCTCAGTAAAACTTAGTTGTGAGGCTCGTAAAGCCCGTACTCATGCACCATTCGATGCTTGATTGTTCCTTCCACAACCTTTTGAAGGTGCATGAACCTAACCCCACCCCGCCCCCAAAACGCGCACTAAATCTGCATTTTTCACAATATTTAGTGCGTATTTAGTGCTTTCAGAAATGCCTGGACATATAATTAGTGCGCCTTTACTTAAGGCGCAATTGACATATTTGCCTGGGAAGGGGGGTGGGGGCTAAGTTCACGTTGCCCCCTTAAACGCGCACTAAATCTGCATTTTTCACAATATTTAGTGCGCATTTAGTGCATACTTGCTAATTCTCAAAATACGTCACAATATTTGTTTTTAAAATAAAAATCAATAAGTCTTGAAATAATTATAATTTCAAGAATGAATAATGTATTTTTTTAAATGTACTGTGCTTCTAATATTGAAAGATTATATGAGCAAATTGCTTGGGCACAAGCAACTCGAAAAAGCTACAACAACTTGATTTTTTCTAATTCTTTATTTTACGTAAACCATTACCTTGGCTCGCCAAAATGAAATTGTCGTAGATTGTATCCGCTGCTTGTGCAAAAAGCCAAATAAGTTGTGTAAAATTGTGCAAACATATGGCATAGGTTTTGACAAAAATCTATTTTGGTTGTTCTAGAATTAACTGTACTCGCCAAAATGAAGTTTTCGTTACTTTTTTGTGTTGCTTGTTCAAAAATGTGCAAAAAAGTGTTCAAAATTCCAAGCAAATAATTAGTCGTAATTATTTCATTGGTAGTGTTGAGCCTATTTAATGGACACATTGTAAATTATGTTTTGCTGAACAGAACTATCAAAACGCTCGGACATTAGTTTATCTAGATTTTTGGCCGATTAGAGCTTTCTCGAAGACAGTACCGGGTTTGACAATCAATATTTATTTGTATTCCCTTTTCCTTCTATAATGATATTTTATTGGTAATTGAATACCCCACACTGCTTAACTCACCTGCCCCACTAGTTCCATGGAGAGAGGGTAGAGGCCTGGAGGATTGAAAACTTGCAATGGACGGTTGGCTCGAATCAAGATCAACAGAATACTTTTCTTAAATGATTGAGAAGCAGGAACCCAATCGCACTCGTAAGCCGCGTCAATAAATAAGACGTTCTAAAAACAAATTGAGTATCAAATAAAGCAAACATAAATATGTCGACGTGGCTTTTGTTACCATTTTAGATGATCACACCGATATTTTGAAAATCAAAGGAAAATGGCTGAAAGTTGGTTGAATGAAAGAGGTACTTGAATAAAAAAGAAAAGGAAATATTGATTTTTTTTGGACGGACCATTATATGCAAATTTTGTGTCAATGAGAAAAGTAAAGATGTAGGTGCAATACTTAATTTTGAGCTATGTTTTTTTTATTGTTTAAACTAATGTTTGATGTTCGATTTTTTTTGTCACATGGTACAAATAAGAATTTTGAACGGAACGTTCTCAACTCGCCTATTCTTAGCTCGCCTACATCAATAGTTAGTAGTTGTATTTCAGGTGTAATTGCCAGCTTCAAAGAATCACTTATCTACTTTAATTAGCCGTAGGAGGTGCTTTCTTGACTCGCCTACGCCAATGGCAGCGAGCCTTTCCAACGGTTTTGCGACCTGACTGGCAAGTTTGAATTATTCTGAAATTTAACGTGGACAGGGCACTTCCCAGACAGAATTTCGGCCCAATTTTTTACTGCTTGTTTAAAGGGGCTATTAACTCGGAAAATTATTTTTACCACATGATCTATAGCACAATACTACACTAAAATGACAGTTTAATAAATTATATCTTGTAGCTGTGATCTTGTACAAGATACTCAGCGTGAGCAGCGCGTACCGCCTTCTTGACTGAACTTTTTACTTTCCTATAATGTTCCTAGCGTGCTATTGAAGGATTTTTCTGACACTTCCTAAACAGAGTATCTCTTTTGCTGATAGCTTTAATACGCTCTTTATTAATCCATGGAGAACGCCTTTTTGCATTTACTTTGATCTTCGATATAGCCTCATGTACACATTCCCAGAAAACAGTAGTCCAGGTATTCCACGTAAAATTAATATCTTCTGAATCAAACTTCAATGGAAGCCTGTCTGCAAGGAGCACAGATAACAAATCCCAATCTGCATTTTGGTAATTAAACATCTCAGTTTTCAGTATCTTGCGTTTATGGGACTTGACGATGATATCAGCAGTAACCGCATAGTGGTCACTAACACCTTCAACTACAGTGATGTTTTGTACAAAATCAGGGTTGCTGCTCAACAGAAGATCATGAGTGGAACTGGTTGATGCCATAACTCTGGTTGGCTCATTTACAAGTTGTAAGAGTAATAAGTCACAAAAACAAGACAAGAAATCTTCAGATATAGCATTGTGTGCAAGAGGAATGTTTAGCCATGATTGCATCAAGATTGAAATCACCGCATACTATAACATCAGTGTATTTGTCTCTTACTTCAGTTTTTTAAACTATTTTATAGAGTTCAGTAGTGCGTTGTTAGCATCATTAGAAGAAGAAGGAGAGCGGTATACAGAGGCAAGGAGAAACTTCTTTCCGTTGTTTAAATATTTCGACCCGTAAACATTCTGCATCTTTGTTTTCAAGGCTTGCTATACGCGAACAGGATGCAATTCCGGCTTTATGGCAATTAAAACACCACAACCCGTCCGATTTGGCCTGTCTTTGCGAAAGATAACATAGTTCGAATCTGGAAGTAGTTCATTGTCATGAAAGTTCGAATTTAGCCACGTTTCACACACACATTCAATATCAGCATTATGAGATTGAATGAAAAGCTGAGTATATACTAGAAGCGGAGACAAATGTGTGTTAAAACAATAAAAAAATCATAGCTCAAAATTAAGTATTGCACCTAGAACTTTACTTTTCTTATTGACCCCAAATTTACATATAATGGTCGAAATAAAAAATCTTTTTTATTCCAGTTCCTCTTTCATTCAAGCAACTTTCAGACATTTTCCTTTGACTTTCAAAATATCGGTAAGAGTGCTATGGAATAGCCTTAAGCAAAGATAATATTTACGAACTGTTACATTGATATTACCTTGTCAGATATGAAGTTTGCTAAGTAGCTGAAGAAAAATAACACACTTGGTTGTTCGGTGGTAGCAAGCAGTAACAAGACTTCTTCAATTCCAAAATGGTCAGCCTGAAAATGAATAGATCGAGCCCGTTTTTAGTTTTAATTAAAAAAAGTTTTATTAAAGAAGAGATAGTGCAAAAATGTTTCGAACAAAGCCACGAATTTAAGAAGCTATGTATAAATATAAATGTTTGGGATTTGGGTTTTATATTGAGAGTCATCCGTGTTCCAGTGGTGGCTAAAGCGCAAAGCGCCAGACTCTGATTCGGGAGGTCAGGTCACGTATCCTCCCACCGGTAATCCTGACTGGAAGTTTATTCTAAACAACTACAATATAGCCCAGGCATTATAAGAGATTTTAGGCCTAAAGATCAACATTGCTAACCTAAAGCTGAATTTTGGAACATCGTTAGTATTCATCATTCTTAAAACGCACAGAGAGTTCCCAAAAGCACAGACGCTTGCTTCCTCCGCTATCGCGCCAAAGGGCTTAAGTCACACTGTCACATAAAAATGCTTGTAAAACCTGAACTAACAGAGATATCTCTGTGATTTTTGTTTCAAAATAATCGGGACTATGTATGCTTTGTGCTTAATATCCAAAACATATATTATTACCATTAATATTAGTCACAAACACGAATAGTGCTGGTGCCTAACTTAGTACTTCCAAGAAAATCCCGTAAATCTTGAATTAGGTCGAGTTCACGAAAAATTATCAAGACATAATAAATATGCGGGTGGCTGTCTTGTAGAAGCCACTTTTTCATTTTTTACCGTGCGATGAAAATTGACTGAGATATGACCAAAATGACAAACGGTTGCGCATCGGCACTGTAGCCAAATAGTCCGTGGAACAAGCTGCATCAACTATAAAAACATTTCAAAGCCGGAAACCTACACCAAAATTTAGGATCTGGTAAAAGACATATTTGAGAATGTTATTTTCACTTGGGACATGCTTGGTAGCAAATAAGTCACCTGTCATGGCGTCCTGAAGATGGCCGCCAAAATAATTATTAAAACTGCTGTAACTCAAGAAGTAATCATCAGATTTGAACAAAATGGGTATTGTTTTAATGAGTTTTTAATGCTCTACAAAAAATGTCAGCAGTTTTACCGCAAATGCAATAGTTTTAATTATATTTATAAATTATTACAATGTATTGCAATTATAGCACTTTTCAATACGTATATATATATATAATTATATTGTTTGTTCTTAAGTTTTCGCGGACGTATTGTATGTTGTAATTGTCTTCCGGGACATTCCGCCGCTTGTTTGAGTTTGCTGCTACAGACCTTTGTCTGTCGCCTGGCACTCGACGTTTCGCCAGAATCACATCTGGCATGATCACGAGTCACTCACTGTACGTCTTCCTTCTCAAGAACACGCACTCGACTGACAGTCTCCAACCCAACTGCGCGCGTCCTCGATCGAGTTTGCATGCCTCCTATTGTGGTGGAAATAGGTGCGGGGCGGCGAGGTTGTATTGGAAATGCAGAGATTTGTACTGTGTTGCTCGAGGAAGGCTCTTGTGTAGTAGCGTTTGTTGTGTCTGAAGGTGGTATGTGTTTGTTTACCACTTGGTATTGGACCAAGATTGGTTCCATGCTGTTGCCAGTCTCTGGGCATCATCTCGCTTGGTAATGTTGCAGGGACGTTTTTCTATCTCGATGGCTTCGCGTATGATACGAGGGTAATATACAGGGGCTACTGCTAGAGTTCTAGTGTTGGCAAAGTCTATCCAATGGCCTTCCTTCCTTACATGCTGAGCTAATGCGGATGTTGCTTTGTCCTGTCTTACTGCGAGTTCGTGTTCCTTCACTCTAGCCGATATTCTCCTATTTGTTTGGCCCCCATAGACTTGGGGGCACGAACCACAGGGGACCTCGTAGACTCCTTGCGACTCCAGAGGGATTGACTATTTTGCACTTCTTAGCATGGTGTTGATTTTGCGATGTGCTTTGAAAGTGGTCTTGATGTTGTGGACCCTGAGCAGTCTACTGACTTTATCTGTTGTACCTTTGATATAAGGCAGATAAGCTGTTGCACGGTGTTTTTCTTGTTCTATAGATATATATATATATATATATATAATTCTGTGTATTCTGTGTATATATATATATATATATATATATATATATATATTCTGTTCTAATAGAACAAGAAAAACACCGTGCAACAGCTTATCTGCCTTATATCAAAGGTACAACAGATAAAGTCAGTAGACTGCTCAGGGTCCACAACATCAAGACCACTTTCAAAGCACATCGCAAAATCAACACCATGCTAAGAAGTGCAAAGCAGTCAATCCCTCTGGAGTCGCAAGGAGTCTACGAGGTCCCCTGTGGTTTGTGCCCCCAAGTCTATGTGGGCCAAACAAATAGGAGAATATCGGCTAGAGTGAAGGAACACGAACTCGCAGTAAGACAGGACAAAGCAACATCCGCATTAGCTCAGCATGTAAGGAAGGAAGGCCATTGGATAGACTTTGCCAACACTAGAACTCTAGCAGTAGCCCCTGTATATTACCCTCGTATCATACGCGAAGCCATCGAGATAGAAAAACGTCCCTGCAACATTAACAAGCGAGATGATGCCCAGAGACTGGCAACAGCATGGAAACCAATCTTGGTCCAATACCAAGTGGTAAACAAACACATACCACCTTCAGACACAACAAACGCTACTACACAAGAGCCTTCCTCGAGCAACACAGTACAAATCTCTGCATTTCCAATACAACCTCGCCGCCCCGCACCTATTTCCACCACAATAGGAGGCATGCAAACTCGATCGAGGACGCGCGCAGTTGGGTTGGAGACTGTCAGTCGAGTGCGTGTTCTTGAAGAAGGAAGACGTACAGTGAGTGACTCGTGATCATGCCAGATGTGATTCTGGCGAAACGTCGAGTGCCAGGCGACCAGACAAAAGGTCTGTAGCAGCAAACTCAAACAAGCGGCGGAATGTCCCGGAAGACAATTACAACATATATATATATATATATATATATAAAATGTAAAACTCGCTAGATTGCCAAGAAATTTTCACACTATACTAAAATAACGTCAATAATCCAAAATTGTTAGTCCCGAAACGAAATTCCGTTAACTTTTTATTAATTAATTAATTAAATTAATCATTAATTAAATCTCAATTAAAAGTTTATTATTCACGTACCACAATCACATAGTGTATCACACAAGAACAATATGACCACAATGAACCAAAAAAAAATAAGTTCCAAAAATTTATTCCAATCACTTTACTATTAATTCAATTAATTAAAAATAATGACAGTAATCTCGATTAATTTTGTAAAATTAACACAATGTGGTCGACCTTGGTATCATTTTAAAGCTAGTTTTAAGACGAATAAATGTAATGAAAAAATTAATTAATTAAATTAATTAATCACCGAATTAATTACATTTGAGTTAAATTATCCACTTTTGATATTATATGTATTGTTATGTATACCTAAAACTCGATCGATCGTCATAAAAATATACTACTCTACTGACATAATGTCAATGATCCAAAATGTCATGTCATGAAACAAAATTCCTATAACTTACCGATTAATTAACTAATTAATTGAAGAATTACTTATATCTCAATAATTGTTGTTATTGACAATCGTAAAAGTACGAGATTCATGAGAAATATTTCTTTGATTATACCAAAAACGTTGGAAAGTCTAAGTTCAGAGATTTCGAAGGTAGCCTCAAATTTTCATCAAGATCGCATAAAACGTTTGCCGGTAGAGCGCAAACAAACAGACAGAAAAACAAACAAACCAAATAAAACGAGCTAATTTTTTTTTTGGGGGGGGGGGGGGGGGGGGCGGTGAAATTGAAGTCAATATCTCAATAATTGTTGTTGACAATCACGTAGCACATACAAAATGCCAACGGAAAGAATCAAATATAAACAATGCGAGTATAATTAAAAAATAAATAGGGCCAAAATTAAGTTCATGCTACTTTCCCGTTAATTGAATTATAAATTAATATGTATATAACTGAGTGGGTAGACTCAAAATTAATTTTTTTCCTTTTAATTAATTGATTTAAACACATGTGTTTGTAGAATGAGCGAAGCAAAGACTTCAATGTTGTTGTGTTTGTTTTTCTGTCTGTTTGTTTGCGCTCTACCGGGCAAACGTCATATGCGATCTTGATGAAATTTTGAGGCGACCTTCTGAAATCTCTGAACTTAGACTTTCCACGTTTTTGGGTATAATCAAAGAAATATTTCTCATGAATATCGTACTTTTACGATTGTCAACAACAACAATTATTGAGATATAAGTAATTCTTCAATTAATTAGTTAATTAATCGGTAAGTTATAGTAATTTTGTTTCGGGACATGACATTTCGGATTCATTGGCATTTATGTCAGTACAGTAGTATAATTTTATGACGATCGAACGAGTTCTAGGTATACATAACAATACATATATCAAAAGTGGGATAATTTAACTAAAATGTAATTAATTCGTTGATTAATTAATTTAATTAAATTATTTTTTTCATTACATTTATTCGTCTTAAAACTTGCTTTAAAATGATACCAAGGTCGACCACATTGTGTTAATTTACAAATTTAATCGAGATTACTGTCATTATTTTAATTAATTGAATTAATTGAATTAATAGTAAAGTGATTGGAATAAATTTTTGGAACGTATTTTTTTTTGGTTCATTGTGGTCATATTGTTCTTGTGTGATACACTATGTGATGTGGTACGTGAATAATAAACTTTTAATTGGGATTTAATTAATGATTAATTTAATTAATTAATTAATAAAAAAGTTAACGGAATTCGTTTCGGGACTAACCAATTTTGGATTTATTGACGTTATTTTAGTATAGGTGAAAATTTCTTGGCAATCTAGCGAGTTTTACATTATATATATATATATTGAAAAGTGCTATAATTGCAATACATTGTAATAATTATAAATATAATTAAAACTATTGCATTTGCGGTAAAACTGCTGACATTTTTGTAGAGCATTAAAAACTCATTAAAACAATACCCATTTTGTTGAAATCTGATGATTACTTCTTGAGTTACAGCAGATTTAATAATTATTTTGGCGGCCATCTTCAGGACGCCATGACAGGTGACTTATTTGCTACCAAGCATGTCCCAAGTGAAAATAACATTCTCAAATATGTATTTTACCAGATCCTAAATTTTGGTGTAGGTTTCCGGCTTTGAAATGTTTTTATAGTTGATGCAGCTCGTTCCACGGACTATTTGGCTACAGTGCCGATGCGCAAACCGTTTGTCATTTTGGTCATATCTCAGTCAATTTTCATCGCACAGTAAAAATGAAAAAGTGGCTTCTACAAGACAGCCACCCGCATATTTATTATGTCTTGATAATTTTTCGTGAACTCGACCTAATTCAAGATTTACGGGATTTTCTTGGAAGTACTAAGTTAGGCACCAGCACTATTCGTGTTTGTGACTAATATTAATGGTAATAATATGTGTTTTGGATATTAAGCACAAAACATACATAGTCCCGATTATTTTGAAACAAAAATCACAGAGATATCTCTGTTTGTTTAGGTTTTACAAGCATTTTTATGTGACAGTGTGACTTAAGCCCTTTGGCGCGATAGCGGAGGAAGCAAGCGTCTGTGCTTTTGGGAACTCTCTGTACGTTTGAAGAATGACAAATGCTACATGTGTGCCAAAAATCAGCTTTAGGTTAAGGATGTTGATGTCAAAATCTATAATTCCTGGGCTAATAGTCCCAATTTCAAAATACCTATAGCTAGACACTTTAAGAGGGGCATGCAAATTGCATCGATGGTCAGGCTATCCACGAGAAATTGGAAAAATTATTCCATAATAATATTGATGTTTCAGGTATTTAATAAAGCGAACTTACATTTGCAAAGAAGAGTGTTGCCCCAGTTGCCGCTACTATTGTAGTAATATACACCACAGACACCAACAAGTTGAACATTGGACAGGTATCAATAATCGTACTGTAAAGTATAAAAATAAAAATAATAAATACACGCTTTTAAAAATTAAACAAAAGTTCTTTACTCAATGAAATCACTAACACGTAAAAGTATGTATAATAAATCTGTACCTCAATGCTGTTTGGTGTAGCTGGATGATTTTACTCAACTGCTTTTGCATTTCCACGCCAAGTTCAGTAGAAGGTATTTCTTCATAAAGTTCATCGACGGATTCCGTTGTAATCTTGTTTAGAACTTTCTTCATATTTGAATGCGTATTCATTTTTATTTTCGACTTTCTCTGACAATAATCTCTGGGCTTATTGAGCTTTACATCCGAATGTTTGCGTGTAGCCAGGACTCTCGAAAGTTTTCTTTTCGGAACAGTAGCACGTTCTGCGGGAATATCTCCATCGTGTGTTAATGTGTCGCCTTTGTAAGGTCGTACGATTATAAAGTGATTGTTACCCGCAGACAATTTGATTTTTTCGCGACGCCTGTTCTTTCTTATTTTGTTAATTGAAGAAATTCGAATATTCTTTAGCATTTTGCCAAGAATCTTAAAGTAAACTCCAATGTAATTGATCATGAAAACTGTAGCACCTAATAGGGCTGGTACCGTGAGAGACCAGAAGAACCGTATCAAGAACTGATTCAAGAGAGTTAGCTCAAAAGCTGGTGAAGCGGCAACGTTGTACGGGAAAGAACCTCTGAAAGAAGAGTGAACTGTTAAAGGCATTGTATCAGTTTTAAGCATGTATACTTTATATTACACTACGCTCTTTATGCTACACATACATGTTTTTATTTTATCTATTTCTAATAAGGTACGTATAGACTTCTTGCTTACCGTATTATCAATTTCCTTGCTGGTATCAAATCCATAACCATATAAAATACTACTCCCACAAACACACCTGTAGCCGTACAAATCGGCAAGAAAATGATCGTATTGTAGCTAAACCATTCCAAAGTAGTTTCAACAAACATGAATTTCAACTTTTCTACATCAATAGATTTTGATAAATCTTCAACAACATCAATCAAAATTTTAAATTTTTCTTTCTTCGTAAATGCCACTAGTAGTGTACTGCAGAATATCATTTCCAGTACAAAACCACAATTCTCCACGACAACATTTTTATCTTCTAGGTGATGATATGTGTGGACTATTAGGCAAACTGTCACAAATGTAGTGCTTGTAATCAGAAACCATGGATAGCTATTGCGACAGATCCGAAGTGTTGCTCGTAGGTAGCTGTGTCGCATGAGACGTCGCGCTACCCAGAGTGGGTAGAACTGAAGGTAGAACTCGAGGGTAGGAGTAGACTCTTCCGGCCATAGACCTGTATACGGAAGGTAAGTTAAAATGAAAATTTGATTTTAAGTTCTGTATTTTCTGTATTTATTGTCTTTATTATAAGCTATGTATTTATATTGTATGTCCTATGATTTCAAATAACATCAAGCTATTTTTATTTCAGGCATAATTTGCTATGGGGTTATGCCCTCTCTGATTCTCTTCAACATGTTTAGTGTACTTTGTTTCTTGATTTGTTGAAAAAAATTGTAGTTTGTATTTTATTTAATCAGAAACGATCTTGCAGTGTTATTCTCTTTTATCAATGCCTAACCAATTTAAAAACATATCCTTTATAAAAAAGACTAAATTTTATAACACGTATAATGTTACCCTTCCAATTAATTGTCCTTCAACATGGCGCGCAAAGTAGGCCTACAGCACCATTTTCCGTTTTGGATTATATGTGCTGTCTTCTGTGCTAGTAACTGAGTGTAGAGGTGATGTATGTTTATTGATTCATATATGTTCACACATACTTATTTGAGGACTCTTCCCTTGAAAATGTTCACTCGCACTTCTGATTATCCAAGAATCTTAAAATCTTTTACCTTTTGCGTCCTTTCGTAACATGCGTTGTGACAACACTCAAAGAGCAGTATGATGCGGGAGGTATTGTTGAATTTTCTCTCGATTGAAAGTTTCGGAGAACCAGTTCCCCAAAAGTTCCCTCAATATACGAGCATGATAATTAAATACATAAATGAAGTAGCGTTTGAAACGAATGTTGATAAGGCTAAGGATTGCTTAGTATAATGACTAATTGTGAAGTGTTATTACCCTTGCAGGGAACCAGGGAAGATTTCTCTAAGGTGCACCAAGTTGTAACAAACCTTGAAAATAAAGCCACTTTCTGATGAGATGTATATAGTCTACTAGCTTGCGCTGCCCCATCTCACGACTATCTCGTATTTTGGAACGAGTACTGTAATAGTTTGTATGCTGTACGTTACTCGTCGTTGGAAGGTTTTCTTTTATTCAGTGTCGTAGTTTAAGTTAATACGTGTTCCCCTATAAAACGGGTGTAACACTTCATAAATCACGCGCTGCCAATGTCTATGTTCTTCCTCCATTACTGACTAGTAAAACTTTTACTTCGCCGGAAAAATGTATTAAAACTTTTTGATTGGCGTTAATGCAAGTAATATTTTCACATCACGCACAAGGCTTAACACTAAGCATATTTTTTTTGTAAAATACCTTTCCAAAGTTGTCGTTTTTGGACAGTTTTAACCGAATCCGAAAATTATTAAAAATTCCTGCTAATTTTCTTAGTTGCCGGTCAAATGGTACTCCGACCTTGGTGACTTCCTGTAAGTTTAAGGGAAACTTTACTATCTCTATCCTCGTACCTCCATCTAAAAGATATTTTTTCCTATTCAAATAATAATATGTTTCCCGACCTTTTTTGACCACAGAATTCTGAGAAAACCACTTGAAAGTTAATAATGTCATACAACTAGGAAAACGCTTAAGTCCCGCCGCGTTGATGGATGAGCTTTTTGTAAGTTTTTAGTTTGCGCGGGACCACTTTTCCTTTCCAAGTGCTTTTTGAATGCATTGTAGGTAATTTTTGTCAAGTTTCTATTGTTACTTGTTAATTGTTATTATGAACCTAAAAAAACTCATATTAAAACCTTTATTCTTTGGATTCTGGCTAACTTTTAAACCTTTTTCTTTCAAAAAGCAATACATCACCATTACCTTAATGTATATGTATAATATAAACGTTGTTGCCCCACAAGTTTGGTCAGAATCGGCCAAAATGTCACGAAAAAATCGCACAAAAAATCGAAAAAAATCGTAAAAGTACGATATTCATGAGAAATATTTCTTCGATTGTACCCAAAAACGAGGCGTGTCTAAGTTCAGAGATTTCGAAGGTCCCCTCCAATTTTCCTAAAGATCGCAAAAGCCGTTTGCCCGGAACCGTGCGAACAAACAGACAGAAAAAAAAAAAAAACATTGAAGCTAAATGTTTTGAGGGGTCAGTGAAATTGAAGTCTTCGCTTCGCTCATCCAATTATTTTAACATGCGCAATACGAAGAGCAAAGTTGCCTAGAATACATTGACATTCGGTTATAAAATCATTTCTGCCTCGTATATGCCTACAGCTGTAACTTATCACACATACCTGCCCAAATTTGGACATTTATTAGCAATGTCTTTGAACTCCATGCTTATCATCTTCATAGCCAGAGGAGCGGCCGTGTACTAGCACACCGCGGGGGGTTAGCTGCGGTATATGTTATAAAATAGTCAGAGGATTGGTACGACAATTACATAGTGGAACGAAAAAGATTCTACCATATTGAAATAATTGGATGAGCGTAGCGAGCGTAGCGAGCGAAGCGAAGATTCCATTTCACTACACTGGAGAAAAAAATCCGGAATGTTTTTTTTTTTTTTTTCTTCTTTCTTCTTTCTGTATTTTGTCTGTTTGTTAACACGATTCCGGCTAAACCGATACTCCGATTGCGATGAAATTTCATGGAGGCCTTCGAAATCTCTGTTTTGAACTGCCACGTTTTTGAGCCCCCCAATCAAAAAATTTTTTTTCAAAAAAAAACGAAATTTTCCCGTTTTTTTTCGATTTTTAAAACCTTTTTTCGACTTAAAAACACCTACATGTTTTAAACCGATTGTAATGTTTTTTTCACAGAACCTTTAAATTTTTTCATGTTAAGATATTCGTGCGAAATTTGAGCGAAATCAAAAAAAAAAAATTTTTTTTTTTCTCAGGGAAAATGGGGAAATTTTTTCCCGGGTTTTTTTTTTTTTTAAAAAAATTTTTTGACTTAAAAACACCTACATGCTTTTCGGGTTTTAATTAATGTTTTTTCCACAAAACCCTTTAAATTTTTATAAATTTTAAAATTATTCGTGTAAAATTTGGGGCGAAAAATCAAATAATTTTTTTTTAGGGAAAAAAACCGCAATTTTTAAACTTTTTTGTTCCTTTTTTTTTTTTTTTTTAAATTTTCAAATTTAACAAAAAAAATTAAAAAATTTACATTTTATTTTTTTTTTTAATTTTAAAATTTTTTTAAAAAAAAAATCTTCAAAAATTAATGATTTTTTCCCCAGAAAAACAGAAAACCCGCATAACACGGGCAGTCAATGCCCCAATTCGCTCTCCAAAAAACGCGTCGGGATTAAAAGCTTTTCCTAGTAGGGGAAAAAAGGGCCCCAACTAATTGGATGAGCGTGGGCGAGCTAGTAAGCGAAGCGAAGATTCCATTTTCACTAAACGGGAAAAAAAAAAGTCGGAATGTTTTTTCTTTTTTTTTCTTTTTTTTCCCTGTTTGTTTTTTTTTGTGTGTTTTTTAAACACGATTCCGGTTTAAACCGATACCCCAATTGCGATAAAATTTTTTTGGAGACCTCCGAAATTTTCTGAACGTAGAACTCCCCCCGTTTTTAAAAGCGAATCAAAAAAATTTTTTTCTCAGGGAAAATCGCAATTTTACGATTTTTTTAAAAAGTTTTTTTTTAAAAAATTCTTCGATTTTTTTTTAAAAAAACCTTATATGCTTTATCCTATTTGTTTTGATTTTTGCATAAAACCCTTTTTTTATGTATTTATATTTTTGGGTGTGAAATTTGACGCAATCGAAAAATTTTTTTTTGGGGGAAAATCCCCAATTTTTTTTTAAAAAAAACATTTTTTTGATTTTAAAACACCTCCCCATGCTTTTTTTCCAATTGAATGATTTTTGACAAAAACCTTTAAATTTTTTAGAAATTAATATATTAGGTAAAATTTGAACGCAACAAAAGGGGTTTATTTTAAAATAAAAATCCCCCAATTTTTTACGATATATTCTTTTAAAAAAAAAAAAAAATTCTTCAAATTATAACCCCGGGCTTTTTTTATCCGATTGTTATGTTTTTTTTTACAGAACCTTTATTCTATAAATTTAAACTTTTCGTAAAATTTTTGAGGGGCCCATAAAAAAAAATTATTACTCTTTAAACCAGGCAGATCAATGCCCAAATTACGCTAACCCAAACAACGCCCCCTGTTTAAAGGGCTTTCCCCCCAACCTTCCAAATTAAATTTAACACACCCTCAAATTTGTATTTTTTGTTTTTGACACTTTTAGAATGTGCAAAAATTTTAAAAAGGGGGGTTTTTTATTTTCAAAAAACATTAGATTATTAATTTTTTTTTTTTTTTTTTTTTTTTTTTTTTTTAAAAAAAATTAATTTTATTAAACTACGTTTTTTTTTTTTAAATAAAAAAAAAGATTTTAAACGCCCCCAAAAAAAATTTTTAAATTTTCGGGCAAGACCAACACAAAACCCGACAGATTTTCCCATCTCCCGAAAAGGCGGCAAACCCTTTTTAGTATTTTTTTTTTATTTATCCCCCCCGAACAGGTTTTACAACCAGGAATTCAAAATATAATAAAAACAACATAAAATCAAACCATAACAAACCAAAAAGGGAAAATCCATGGGAAACCTCATTTAATTTAAAACGAGTGGGGTTTTTTAGCAAAACGTATGTGATCTCTATTCGTTTTTTAAAGGGCCCCCTTATGGTTTTTCTGCGTGCGTTTTTTGGTGGTGTTGTGTGTGTGTGGTGTGTGTGTGTTGTGTGTGTTTTGTGTGTGTGTGTGGTGTACTTTTGAAATCACCCGGGAATTTCCGCTAAAAAAAGTTTGGGCCCCCTGAATTTTTAAAAGACATCCGGTGGGATTTTATTGGGGAACGGGCTAAAAAAAAATTCACAAAAGGATTTTTGCATTTAAACTACAAAAAATAAAAAACTGAAAATAAACTTCCAACTTTTTAAAAATTATTTTAACGAAATTTTTTTTTAAAAATTTAAAAATATTTTTTGTTTGTTTTTCGCCGGGCCCCGTGAAAGCCGTGCCCATGCAAGGGTCTGTCGAATTTTTTGCACGTAAAGGGGGTACTCCCAAAATTTCCCGTTTCGTGGATTGAAAAAACCTTGCAATTTTTTCCCACGTATTTCTTACTGGCTTGTTTACCATAGAAAGGGGCCCCTATTCCCAACAGATTTTTTCCTACACTGCGTTATATGCTTTTAAAAAAATGTTTAATTTTTTGTTTTAAAATTAAACTAGAAAATTACAAAATTTTCCCCGACCGGGGGAAAGGGGAACCCCCCTTTTTTCACTTTCGGTACAAGGCGCCTTTACCCAAACTGACTGGGGAAAAAACCCCAAAAGGTCGTATTTTTAGACAAAGTGAGCGATTCATGGGTTTGATTTCCCCCGGGAACATTTGCTTTTTAATTTTTTGATAATTATTTCGTATAAAAAATTTATTTTTTTTTTTAAGTTGATTTTGGCAAAACGGGGACGGGCGCTTTAAACTGTAAGGTCAATGCGCCTCTCTAGCGTATGATGGCTAGGTAGGCCCAAGGAGGGGAAGAAAAGTAAGAAAGGGGGTAAAAATTTTTTTTAGATTTTGAAAATATATTTTTTTTTTGTTTTTCCCGCCTGCCGTAAAAATCCCCGTCCCCAGGCAAGGTCTGCCCAATGTTCACTTTCAAGGTCCCCTTTAAAATTTCCGCTCTTTAGATTGAGTAAACCCTTGCAATTTTCACGAAAATTTCGTACGGGCTATGTTTACCATGTGGGGGCCCTATTCCACAGTTTTAGGGCTACACTGCTTTATTTTCATTTAAAAACCATTTTTTAATTATTTTTAAAATACAATCAAAAATTTTAAAAAATCTTTCCCCTCCAGGGGATTGAACCCACTTCTTTCACATTTCGGTAAAAGGGGCCTTAGCCAACAACTGGGGAAACCCCAAAGTCGTGTTGGGACGGTGAGCGGGGCATGGGGTGATTTCCCCGGGAAAAAACTTTTGCTTTAATTTTGATAATTATATTCGTAAAAAAAATTTTTTTTTTTTAAATTTTATTTTGCATGGGGAGGGGGCGCGTCAACGAAAGGTCTTTAATGCGCCTTTTAGCCTATGTAGGCTAAGTAGGCCAAAAGGTAGGGGAAAAAAAGTGAAAGAATTAATGGGTACTAAACCCACAGGGCTCCCTCACTCTTTAACAAACGATTTTGGGCTTTTCCCCCTATATAAACAAAATTTTCCCCTACAAAAAACAACACTTTTTCTTAAAAGTAAAAATTGAGTCTTTAAAAAAGATCAAAACAAAGTCATTCTACTGCTTGACCCCCTATTAACCAAACCAAATATTGAAAACCCAAGGCGGGTTTTTGGGGTAAAAAAAAATTTTTAAAACCGCTGAAAACCCGGTTTAAATTTTAAATAATTTTTAAAACCAATTCACCCCTTTTTGGGCAAAAAAAAAACTTTTAAAAAAAATAAATTTTCAAGACAACATTTTTTTGATATCTGCAGTCTTTTTTAAGATTTTCCCCACCATTTTTTTAAATATCCGGGGGGGGAGAGACGAGCTTCCACCTAAATGTTTTAAAAATTTTTTTTTCCCCCAATTCACCCCCTTTTTTGGCCCTAATAAAAATAAAAATAACTTTTTATTTTCACCCCAAATACTTGCCTCTGCGATAACCAAAATTTTTTCATTTAGTCCAGTCTTGAATAATCATTAAAATTTTTTAAATTTTTTTTTTGGGGAGAGAGAGAAAATTTTTTTTTTAACATAACAAAACTCTGTTTTTACATAATTTCCCCCAAGGACACAAGTAAAAAAACATTCATTGATTAATAACAATTAAAAAAAAGGGTTTTTTTAAATTTTTAAAAACAAATACAAGAAGTGAGTAATTTCAATAAAATTAATAAAATTTCATTTTTTTTTTTGCCATAAAGGGGGATTCTAAGAAAGAAAAAGGAACCTTTTTTAAAGTCACCCCGAAACCTCTTTTTTGACATTTTATAAAATTTTAATTCCCTACTCATAGTTATTAGTTTCTATTTGTTTTTTCGTGTAGTATAATCAAATACCGTAATATTAAAAAACGCTAGTGTTTATTACGGTATTTGGGATCATGTTCTAGTGCCAAACCCTTTGTAGAAAAATTCCCGATGTTTTTTTCGATTTTCAATTCATTTTTAATTTTTTGCTTTAGTATTTTAAATTTAAATTTTAATGTAAAAACCAACTTGTGGAGCCAGCTCTGGTTTTTGGTGCCAAATAAAATTTAAAAAAAACGAAAGTTATTAGTATTTGTATATGAAGAGCTTTTTAAATTTTTTTCAAAAATCGGGAAAATTTTACATTCCCCTTTCCCAGGGCCTTTTCACTTTTTTCTCAACATAAAAAAACGCATTTTAATCAAAAAAAAAACATATATCCTTGCGTTCGTTATTTGCAGTACGAAAAAGAATTAGACACAGTAGCGAAAAGTGCAAAACAACGGTTAAAATTTAAAATAAAAAAATCTCAAAAAAGTGTTTACATCTTCACATTTGTCAAGTCAAAACATGTCAGGGAGTTAAAACCTCTTGTAAAACCCCTGATTGGGAAAACCCAGAAGAAGAAAGGGAATGGTTTATTCACAAAAAACATATCAAAACAAAACCTGTCGAATGGGTTTTAAACATGTGGGGGAAAAACGCCTTATTCGATTTTGGGGTTTAAATTAAAAGCCCCCCAAATAAAACTAAATTTTTGAGGCTCGAATGTACTCATTTCCCCCATTCGATGCTTGATTGTTCCCTTTTAAAAGATCCCCAAACCTTTTTACAAAAGCTTTTCCCGGGAACACAAAATAATAAAAAAACGTAAGTTTTTTTTTTCTTAAAAAAGTAAAAGGTCCATTTAAAAAAAGGGTTAACCAAACCCAAAATATTCGATTTTTTATTTGCTTGGAATTAAACACACTTTTTACACAATTTTGAACAATTCAAATTTCGGGGGTTTTTTTCACAACCCACAAAAAAATTTTCGGCTTCCTTTTGGCGAGCCAAATTAATGCTAGAAATCCAAAAAGGATTCAGGGTTTATGTCAATATTTCATATTTTTGCCCCACTTTTCTAAAGATTTAACACAAAAAATTTTGGTTTTTGCCCCATCAAAAAGCAGAAAAATTTACAGTTCAGTTCCGTTTTAGTAAAATAAGGGGTTTTTCTTAACTTTTTCCCTTTAAAAAAACGGGTAATTTTCCCTTTAAAAATTTGAATCTGAGTTTCCAAAAGGGGGGAAAAAGGTTTTTTCGCCCCATAAATGGCAGAAAATTATGTGGGGGGCCCCCAGGGGTTAGCGGGCATTCAGCGTTTTGGGAAAAGATTGTTACGTAACATAAAATTTATAGGGGTGAGGGCCCTTTTTAAAAGACGGGTTTTGGTACCCAGGGCCCACTAAAGGAAAAACCATTCAGCTACAGATTAGCTTATTATAGGATGTCCGAGCCCCCAGACCCGCCTCTTTTTTTCAAAAAAAAACCCAAAAATTTGGGCAGTGTTCTATAAATTTTTTTTAAAATAACGGTTTTTATGTGGAAAAAATAAAATATTTTTTTCACCCAAAATTTTTCCCAAAACCTTTTGATTTTTGTACAAGCAACACGAAAAGCTAAGACAACTTCATTTTTTTTAATTCGTTTTTTTTTAAGTTTCCATTAAAAATGGCCCCGCAAAAGGGTGTTTTCGGAGATTTTATCCGGCCCGCTTGTTCAAAAAAATGTGTAAAAACTATTTTAGCTTTCTAGCATAAAATGTGCTCGCTTAGGGGAAGTTTTTTGTTACTTTTTTGGTTGTTTTGCCCAAAAAAGAGCAAAATTCCTTTAAATAAAAGTCGTAATTTCATTGGTAGTTTAAACCAATTTTATGGACCTTTTTAGTAAAAATTTTTTTTGTTTTACCCGAAACAATTTTTTAAAAAAGCATGGTCATTAGTTTTTAATTATGTTTGATTATTTCCCATTTGAGCTTGCTCGAAGCTAAAACCGAGTTTTTACAATAAATTTTTATTTTGTTTTTTCCCCTTTTTTTTTCTCATAAAAATGGCCGGATGTTAAAGGATATTATTGGGCATACCTTTTCATTTTTTTTTAAAAACAAGGCACTTGGCACACTGTTCTAGGGGGCCCAAAAACCCCACTAAATTTTTAGGTGGGGCCTTTGGGATACCCCTGCAGGGGCCCCTTTTTCGCATGTTTCCCACCCCCGCTGGTTTTTAAGGGTTGATTGCAAAACAATTTTTGGTGTTTGGGGAAGAAACTTGAAAAATTTTTTCCAGATATTGGTTTTCAAATTTGGGGTTAACATACTGGCAACGCCCGGGTTTTGGATTTCTTCATAGTTAAGGGGTGAAAAGGGGGGTTTTTAAAAATTGGGGGGTTTAAAAATTTCGATTTTAAATTTTTTTTGATGACACCCCTTGGGGAATGTTTGGGCTTCGCTTAAAGTAATTTTCCAAAAAAACCCCCCTTTAAAACAAATGATGGGGTTTTTTAAAAAATTTACTAGCGCCCCAATTGGTCATAAGACTGTTTTACCCTTTACCCTTTAAATTATGACCCATTTAAAAATTGTTAAACATAGCGTGTTACCATCTATTTAAAGCTTTATTTAAATAGAATAATAGAAATGAATTTCAACATGCCTGTTGACCTGTGACCTTTTTCGTCCTTTATTTGACCTTGATAACGGTTTCAGCATGAGCTGCATGACTGCATTATGTATACTTATAGAACATCCAAATGCATGTGATATATTTACAAGTGTATTTACTAAATAAACTCAACATGTAATGTTATAAGGCTGCATTGCGAACGCTTTTTACTGTCGCGTTGATGGATGAGCAGTTTTGTACCATTGAACCCTCTTTTACTATACTTTTACTTCGTCGTTTTTCAACGTATTTACATAGAATATACCATTTTAAAAGGAGGACCAAGTTCCTGGTAGATCGTTATGGTAATAAACCATAAAAAAATTAAAAATAGTTAATGCGTTGTTGATGTTATCCTAATCCAATGGTGAATCGTGGCCAATTAGTAATCCGTTTTTCAAGTAACTGATCGCTAGTTGCTCATCAATGGAGTCAAATTAACAAGGAATTGGTTCAGGTCCGCTTTCATTGGGGTGAAATGAACAGTTTTTCTTATAAATGTAGCAAAATATGACTAGCTAGAAGTGTACTGTAGTATAACGTTAATATAAACAATAACCTTAATAATACAAACCAACAAACAAAACAGCTGTTTGAGTCGCGCACCTTTTGGGATCATTTTCCGAGAGCGCGCACTCTCTCGCTCTCTGGTGGCGCGGTAGTGAGTACATTTGCTAAATATTTTATGGACCCCATCAAATTAAACAAATTTCTACTCTTTAGAACAGCCACTCGACCTCTTGTTCATAAATCTATGGCCAAAATGACAAGTCATCAACCAGGCTCATCAACCTTGTCTGTATTGGGGGCGTTGAAATCTTGTACCAAATTGGATCTAGTAAAATGCCTTTTGAATACCAGTCAAAACAGTTCTGTAGTAAATGCACCACCTGTATATGCAAAAATACGTGATGGGTTAAGCCCCTCCCCCCCCCCGGACCACTCAATTGCATTCCAAGATTATGTAGACAGTTTTTTTCCTCCCTTCGTCAAGAAAGAACTAGCGTCTGTGCTACGCTTAGATATCATCTGGGATAAGTACGACCCAATTAAGGCTCATTCACAATCAATTAGCGCACAGGAATTAGCGCACGAAAATTACGAAAATTAAGATGGTCGTTCACAATGAAATTATGAAAATTATACAATGCATTTTATCTGCATTTTCCGCTTAAATTGGATATCTGTTTGATTGTGGAATTACATATTATTTATAATAATATATTTCAAAATGGACAATATAGACGAGATTTTGGGCTACTTAGCACTTGTGATAGGTTACACTTGGTATTGGGGTATTGTGCGCATGCGCGAACGTAGGAAAATTACTCAAATTAACGAAAAGTTGAAGTTGGTTCAACTTTCACGCCACGCACGCTTGGCGATAATTGGATGTGAACAGTCTTATGGGAATTCAATATGGCCAACTTGTTAGTTTCTATAATTTACGTGCGCTAAGTGATTGTGAATGGGCATTTAGTCTTTAAATATGACACGGGACAAATATTTAGGACACTCGTAACTCCAACTACAAAAATCCCCAAAGGATTGCCAAATTTTCTACGTGATTCAGGTAATAAAGAAGTTCTTTAGGATGTTAGCCTCCAGCATATCAATGACAAATGAGGAAGGCAAAGAAGTTATTAACATACACTTGATACCCTCTTAGTTACTACCACCATACTCAAAGCTACCACTTAATACAGGATATCACAGGCGGGTTGGCCCCAATGTAATCACAAGCAGGGAGATACGCTCATAATGCTACTGATGTGCTAGTCTTTGCAATCAGCTGTGTTCCGGAAATGACTGGCATTGAAGCGCTATAGGAGCATCTGGGGACTGGAAGGAACCATCAGTATGTCGAAGCACACCATGTTGCAGCTTATCTAGGTAAATAACCGTATTGATTATGTTCTAAAAAAAGGATACCGGTAACCGATTTGAATTATCTACTGGTTATTCTATAGCACTTCCTATGTTCCACGCATTTTCGGGATGGAAACCGTTTCCTCCTTTCGTGAAAGTTAGGGGAAAAAGTCTGCATTCGATGCTTGGAGAGCGTTTCCTGATGTTACAAATGGTTTCATTACCGCTATTGTTGGACAAGTGGAGGCTGTCATTGAGACTTTGGAGAAGTTTGCAGTAGTTTTGAATGACATTGGAGACCAATTTACATTCACGTATCAAGAGCTACAATAACGTACGCTTGAGATACCCTAAAAAAGTGTTTATTTTAAATTTTCACTTTTTTGATGAAACACGTACTTTACCGTGAATGAATGTCGCAAAATACTATTCACCAAGAAAAACAGACAGCTAGAAACGATTCCTCCGACAAAAGACGCCTTAGTACAGCACATTCGACGCTCAATCTATCAAGGAGTACACGTCTGGATCAAACTCTCTCCCTACAACAACAGCTGCCTTGGCCTTCTGAGTGGGGATGGAATATGACGGCAGATGGATGGGTGCCAGTGTGGACCATTCTTCCAATCGCTTCTGAAGCATGTATAGAGTTTGTACGATGCAGGGTGCGGGTGCAAAAAAGGATGTGGAGGATGATGCAAGTGTCTCAAACGTTAATAAAAGTACACAGCTCTGCTAGTGCGTCCAAAACTTAACAAATTTGGTTAACTGCATAAGTAATTAATAAAGTACTTTCATCAACAATGGGTGTATTGTAACTTTCCTCTTAATAAATGTTAATCTATAAAATTTTACCATAACGATCTACCAGGAACTTGGTACTCCTTTTAAAATGGTGTATTCTATGTAAATACGTTGAAAAACGACGAAGTAAAAGTATAGTAAAAGAGGGTTCAATGGTACAAAACTGCTCATCCATCAACGCGACAGTAAAAAGCGTTCGCAATGCAGCCTTATAACATTACATGTTGAGTTTATTTAGTAAATACACTTGTAAATATATCACATGCATTTGGATGTTCTATAAGTATACATAATGCAGTCATGCAGCTCATGCTGAAACCGTTATCAAGGTCAAATAAAGGACGAAAAAGGTCACAGGTCAACATGGCATGTTGAAATTCATTTCATATTATTCTACTTCATCTCAGCTTTAAATAGAGTGGTCACACGACTATGTTTAACAATTTTTTAAATAGGTCATAACTCAGGTCATTATGTCAACAGGTCATTATGACCAAATTAGGGGTCGCTATAGTCATATTTTTAAACACCATCATTTTGTTTGGAGATTTTGGGAAGTACTTTAACGCAGAAGTCCAACATTACACCAAGGGTGTCATCAATAAAAATTAAAATCGAAATGTTCAACCCCCAAAATTAAAACCCCTATCATCCCTTAACTATGAAGAAATCCGAAGTTCCGCGTTGCCAGTATGTTAAGCCCAATGTAACCAATATCTGGTAAAAATTTCAAGTTTCTATCACCAAACACCGAATTGTTTTGCTAATCAACCCTTCAAACCAGCAGGGGTAGGCAACATGCGATAACGGGTCCCTGCACGGGATATCACGATGGCTCCACCTCAAAATTAGTAGGGTATGGTCCCTAGAACACGTGTGCCAAGTGCCTTGCTTGTATCAAAAAATGCAAGGTCAAGTCTCTTAACATCCGGACTATAATTATCTTTATTGGTAATTGAATACCCCATACTGTTTAACTCACCTGCCCCACTAGTTCCATGGAGAGAGGGTAGAGGCCTGGAGGATTGAAAACTTGCAATGGACGGTTGGCTCGAATCAAGATCAACAGAATACTTTTCTTAAATGATTGAGAAGCAGGAACCCAATCGCACTCGTAAGCCGCGTCAATAAAGAAGACGTTCTAAAAACAAATTGAGTATTATCGGATTACTCACTCAACGGTATTATTATTAAATAAAGCAAACATAAATATGTCCATATGATAAATTAATTTAGATTATAAGTTTCAAAGATTGTATACACTATTAAATCTTAGAAGTTAAGTTATGGAATAAGAACGATCAATAATAATGTAATAATTAGACATTGACCCGGACATTTGAAATAACAAGCTAAAAATTGGTGAATATGTTGAGCATAGTGTTCTGATTAATATCCCAAAATTCCCAAAAAATCCATCTTGGGAAAATCTTCCATTTGAAAAACCGCCGCTATCTTGGATCTGTTGAGTTTTAAGCATTGCGACTGAACCGAGATTTCCGATTGTATTCGTTTTTGCGCCAAATTAACTTAATTCAGGCTGCGTTACTTCCAAAAAACTAAAATTAATTATTATTATAGACCTAGACCAATTTTGGGTGCTTAAGAAAGAATAATATTTATTTAAATGTGACAAAGCGATTCCCCATCCAACTTGAACCAGAATTTATAAGGCAATATTAGTTTCAAGCCTCCGGTTGCAATCAAATGATAGTATGACTTTTTGTTCTTTGTTTGGCCGCTGCAGATGTAGGGGGAAGTGTAGCTAGCTACGTCAAACGTTGTTCAAACGGACTGTTTGGCAACTGTCCTCCGGTATAGAACCGAGGCCTGGCGCTGTTTAAGTTGTCTTCATTTAGCAGTACAATGCAAGAAGAAAACGTTCAGCTGCAGCCGCAATATCCTGGTGCGTAGCATCCGATACGCTGAAGACCGACACTGTCTCCCTTAAACAATCGTCTTGGCTGAACTTCTTTGGGAAAATCCCTTTTGCCCTTTCTGAACGGAGCAGGTGGTATCACATCCAGTTGCTGAATGGAAGAACAGAAGGTTGTTACGGGGATCTCCAAGAGCAGCGATTAGCTCTTCACTACTGAAGACCCGGGCTTCTGCATTCTTTCTACCCGGCATCAGCATTTGGACGTTGGTTCCAGGGCTAGATGTAGTTGCCATCAGGACGAGAAGATCTGTGTCCTCGCCTATTATCACTGACGCCGCACCATTGTTAGCAGCTTGCACAGCAGTCTTCACTATGACAGTATCTGTGTCACCCGGGGCTTGAATGATCTTGACTCCAGCTTCCATGAGGTGCCTTGATACCAAAGCTATGAATCGCCCTGTTTTTAACATTTCCAAAAATGCTCCTTGTGGTGATGTTGAGGGCGAAGCATCGTCGATTAAAGCCTCTGTCGATGCTCCCCTGGCGTTTCTTTTAGTGTGTTCTTCGTCCTTGGTGCTTGGAGATTCGTAACTGTCGAAGACCACGGTAGCATTCTGTCCGAAGTGATTTTTCACGTACTTCACATATGGAGGAAGATTTGGCGAAATTCGCTGGACGACGCGCCTACACAACCCAGTCGCCCACACAACCTAGTGCAGGAGGATCCCGCCATCGACTGTAAACTCTTCGTTCACTGGAAAGTTGTTCTTGGGCGGCGCTATCTCTTCTAAAATTTTGATCAATCCAGACTTAGCGCTTTTCCGATTCAACGTCCCGTCAAACAGCGCTGGAGGCCTTGCTGAAAGTTCATATGTCAGGTTCTCCTCGAGGTCATCATCGTCACGCACAACACAGTCAGCAATCAGTGAAAAAGTTGGTTAGGGTTGATTTCGACGACAGTGTCTTTGATCGTGGCCGTTTTAGACTCTGTGGCAAAAGTAGTGACTTCGTTGTTTTGTTTTAAGTGGACGTTACTTAATCGTTACCCTGTGATAGATTTCATTGCTTGCAAACCACAGAGAGAGCCCCATCACAATTAGCTGTATCGTCGGCTACTACACCCACTAGACTAGACACTAGAAGGTTCGTTGAGTCGTTTAAAGGATGGTGTGAACTGTGAATGGAGCCAGTCCACCATCTTGCGAACGTCTGCCTTATCTCTCACTTGCCAAGACTCTCTTTGCTCCACATGTTGTTCGGAGTTTTCGGCGAAAATTCCACAAAACCTTTCAGTGGCGTCTATTACATTTGTAGATGAAGGCATGGCACAAACCCATCGAGCAATGACATTATCCGTCAATCCACGTCCACGTGTGAGCCCAGCCGCCGTCTTCATGTTTCTCATCAAAACTTGCTCTATGGTCATATCGGTCCATATGCCTAACCAGAACTTTTCAGATTTCCTGACAGTGACGCAGCCTTCCTTGACAAATTGACGGAAATCCAAGGGAGTCATAATATTCTCGAGCTTCAGCATTTGATGTAGGTACATGTGAGCAAATTCTGCATAGTTGAGATGTCCCGCAGAGTGGAAATACGGAATCATTCTTTGGACACACAGCAAGTGAAGAGCCCATCTCCAGACGTTCAGCTCTGACAAACAGACGCATGATGCCAACCATCTCAAAGTATTGCACCCACAGCTTCGCAGTACGCCGTCTAGATGAAACGAGGTCTTTCAGCTTTACGTTGAACAAATCTGATGCCTGGGCGATGTATACTCCGACGACGAAATGTCATTCACAGAAGTCTTTCCAGAGAGGAAGTCCAAGTGTGTTTGTTTCAAGCGATCTCTGAGAAGAGAATCTGCTTGTTGTATATCCTGAATGATCAAGATCGCCAACGACAACTCCCCGTCTGGGCCCGGGGCTAGAATTGGCCCAGAGCATGGCTCTGCTAATCGTAAAAGGCGATTCAAGAGAAAAAGTCCACCTCGCAAACATCAGCTAGTATGAAGGGTAGTGTTTTACTCCCCGAAAATAGAGGCGAACTCTGGCAATCGTCGACGAGGACCTTGCCCACTTCCCTTGACGACCCCTCGACGACGATGACGACAATGACACCACTAACGATGACAAAGACAATGACGACCGCGACGTGAGAACCCCCTTTCGTCCCCTTTACCGTGGCTGGTTCTGACCAGCATGGGGCCCCTCCTCCCCCCCTTAGGCTAGAGTGGTGCTTTATGACCTAACGGTTGACGCGTCCTTAATCCAAATAAACCAAAAAAAACAACGACAACTGCGTCAGAAGATGTGCGCGGACAGCTCGAACATAGGCATGGCCGTTTACCATCTGGGTCACCGTATTCTTCGCGTACACCGTCCCCCACAATTCTTTCAAGCCACTCCCTGCCATGATGGTTCCCACTGCGCCCATGAATGACATCAGCATGTGAAAGCCACCTAGACGCAAAACAACACACGACAAAGGGCTGAACTACGTGGTAGCCAAACACTGTGCGAGTTGAGACGAGCGCAAACTTGGATACCGCTGTGCGCAGCTAATTTAAAACTTGCTTTTCGGCGCGTCTTGTTTTTTTTGTTCTAAAATTACATTTTAACCCAGCATATGCCATTACAATACGTGTTTTTCTTCAAATCTTTTAATGTTTTTAACTGCAATAGACATTATAAACAATTTGGAGCAAAATCAAATACAATCGTAAGCTCAGTTCAGTCGCTATGCTTAAAACTCGAAAAATCCAATATGGCGGTGGTTTTTCCACGGTGGCGGATTTCCCCAAAATAGATTTTTGGAATTTCGGGATTTCAATTAGGAAATCATCCGTAACATATCTACCAATTTTTAGCTTGTTATTTCAAATGTCCGGGTTCGAGCAATTTTTTGTCTTATTTGACTGGACTAATAGTGTTTTCGAACTGGTTGTTCAGGCGTTCATTACAATAATTGAAAAACAATAACAATATACAATTATTTCATCATATTATTATTAAACATTTAAATAATATTAATATTTCCATTATTCATTTCTAATATTAGTTTATCTTTAGGCCTTTCACGGGGGCCTGTATTTTCTTGTATTTTTTAAATGTAGTACCTTTTACTTCTCCTTCTCTCGCTAGAGGGCGAAAGCTTGCAGAGGGGTTGTAGGAGCATTTTTTTAGGGGTGCACCCCCCCCGTTCACTTTCGGAGCATCCGCGCTCACCCCCCCGATGTACACAAGACATATTCTTGACTCGTGGTGTTTTTTTAAGTGTTTTTTCACGTCAGTTTAATTATTCAGTGTATCAACCTGAACTACTTTCGTTAGTGGCAGTAATGAAGACAACCTCTTGGCCTGCGATGATTATTATTTCATTGTTTTGTATTTATCTATTTTAAGTTATGTGTAACAACCTTATACATAATTCACGGCGTTTTGTTATTTTATCAACTTTCTCAAATCATTGAAGTATCATTTTCTTGCATTCTTACAGTTCAAATAAATAGTAATATTATTTTAATTCATACCAGTGTAGTGTCTACCCCGTGCCTCCTTTTGTACTTACAGTCCACAATTATTTATCAGAGAAACTTTGTGTCGAAAGTAATCAACTTTCGTGTATAGTGGCTTATGTTACGATTTTAGATGCTGTATTTTTTTCAGATACATTCCAAATTTCCAATACACTATTTTTAAGCGAAGAGAATAATTACCGGCTATTACAATAGTATTACCTGGTCAGATATGAAGTTTCGCTAAGTAGCTAAAGAAAAATAACACAGTCGGTTGTGCAGTAGTTAATAGCAGTAACCAGACTTCTCCCATTCCAAAATGGTCAGCCTGAAATGAATGGATCGAGTCCGTTATTAGTTTTATAAGCTTCAAACAAAGCCACAAATTCAAGAATCTAACTAAATAAAAATTTTTAGGGTTTGGGGCTTTATATAGAGAGTATCCGCATTCTAGTGGTGGCAAAGCGCCAAAACGCCAGACTATGGTTCGGGAGGTCACTGTCAGGGGTACGTATCCTCCACGGTAATCCTGACTGAAAGTTTATTCCGAGGTTCTCTTCAGTCGTTGATGCAAATCCAAGGGATTGAGTATTCTTAAACAACACTCAGACATTCTCTTCACAATAGCCCCAATTTCAAATTTCAAGTTAGACACTTGAAGAGGGCATCCAAATTGCATCCATGGTCAGGCTATCCACGAGATATTTTAAAAAAATATCCATAATGATATTAATGTTCGGGTATTCAATAAAGCGAGCTTACATTTGCAAAGAAGAGTGTTGCCCCAGGTTGCCGCTACTATTGTAGTAATATACACCACAGACACCAAGAAATTGAACATGGACAGGTATCCATAGTCGAACTGTAAAATATAAAAATTCAAATATTAATTAAACGTTTTTAAAGATAAACAAAAGTTCTATTCACAATGATATCACAAACAAGTAAACAATGTATAAAATAATAAATCTGTACCTCAATGCTATTTGGTGTAGCTGGATGATTTTACTCAACTGCTTTTGCATTTCCACGTCAAGTTCTGAAGAAGGTATTTCTTCATAAAGTTCATCGACGCATTTCATTGTTATCTTGTTCAGCACATTTTTCATATTATTTGAATGAGTATTCATTTTTACTTTCGACTTTCTCTGACAATAATCTCTGGGCTTATTAAGCTTTACATCCGAACATTTGCGAGTAGCAAGTATATCAAGTCTCTTAGCTTGAAACAAGGGCTGAATTGAGGCTAGATTGTTTGTTTGCATTGTTTTTCGAGTTTTTTTGTTTAGTTTTCTTTTCGGAACAGTTGCCCATTCTGCTGGAATATCTCCACCGTGTGTTAATATATCGCCTTGGTAAGGTCGTACGATTATATAGTGATTGTTACCTGCAGACAATTTGATTTTTTCGCGACGCCTGTTCTTTCTTATTTTGTTAATTGAAGAAATGCGAATATTCTTCAGCATTTTGCCAAGAATCTTGAAGTAAACTCCAATGTAATTGATCATGAAAACTGTGATACTTAATATGGCTGCTATCGTGATTGTCCAGAATGTCCTTATCAAGAACTGGTTCAAGAGAGTTAGCTCAAAAGCTGGTGAAGCGGCAACGTTGTACGGAAAAGAACCTCTGAAAGAAGAGTAAATTCGTATTATTGAAGGCACTGTATTAGCTAAAAGCATGTATCTTTTATATTACACTACACTCTTTATATTACACATACATGTACCGCTTGAGGTATGTGCACCATATCCATTTCTAATTACGTACGTACACTTCTTGCTTACCGTACTATCAACTTCCTTGCTGGTATCAAATCTATAACCATATAAAATAATAATGCCACAAATACACTTGTACCCGTACAAATCGGCAAGAAAATAATCGTATTGGTGCTAAACCATTCCAAACTAGTTTCAACAAACATAAACTTCAACTTTTCTACATCAATAGATTTTGATAAATCTTCAACAACATCAATCCAATTTTTAAATTTTTCATTCTTCACGAATGCCATTAGTAGTGTAATGGAGAATATCATTTCCAGTATAAAACCAAAATTCTCCACGACAACAATTCTCTCTTCTAGGTGATGATAAGTGTGGACTATTAGGCAAACTGCCACAAATGTAGTGCTTGTAATCAGAAACCATGGATAGCTATTGCGACAGATCCGAAGTGTTGCTCGTAGGTAGCTGTGTCGCATGAGACGTCGCGCTACCCAGAGTGGATAGAACTGAAGGTAGAACTCGAGGGTTGGTGTAGACTCTTCCGGCCATAGACCTGTACAGGTAAGTTAAAATCAAGATTCGATTTTAAATTCTGTATTTGTTGTAGTTTGTACATTATTTAATCATAATCTTGCAGTGTTATTCTATTATTTACGAAAAAACATCTTAAAAATAAAACAGATTCAATTTCACAAGCGTATAATATTACCCTTCCAATTAATTCAAATTGTCGCGTAAAGTAGGCCTACAGCACAATGTCCCGTTTTGATGATCTGTGCATGTCTTAGGTGACTTCTGTGTCAGAGGTGATGCTATGGTTATTGATTCATTAGTTCATACATACTTATTTGAGGACTCTTGGGGCTTGAAAATGTTCACTCGAACTTAAGCCTTTTTTAGCATACGTTGTGACAACACACAAAGGGAAGTTTGATGCGCGAGGTATTGTTGAATTTTCTATCGATTGAAAGTTAGTGGAACCAGGTTACCCAAAAGTTTCTTCACTATACCGAGCATGATCATTAAATACATAAATGAAGTAGCGTTTGAAATGTATGTTTGATGATGCTAAGGATTGCTTAGTATAATGACTAATAATTGAGGGGTATAGATTCAAAACCAGGCATCTCCACTTTGACTTTTTCAACACATTGAATGAGTAAGACATGAATATTCAAGTTCAATAACAAGGCCATATCCAATGATAAAAAAATCAGACATCAACTTCAAAACCAGCTATATCCACCTGGCAGTGATTTCCAATTTCGGCCATTTCCAAAATGGAGATGGCTGGTTTTGCTTCTATACCCCTCAATTGTGAAGTGTTATTACCCTTCAGGAACTAGTAAAGATGTCTCTAAGGTGCACTAAGTTGTAACAAACCTTGAAAATAAAGCCATTTTCTGATGAGATGTATATAGTCTACTAGCTTGCGCTGCCCCATCTCACGACTATCTTGTATTTTGGAACGAGTACTGCAATAGTTTGAATGCTGTACGTTACACGTCGATGGAAGGTTCTATTTTTATTCAGTGTCGTAGACTAAGCAGTGGTTAATTTCAAGACGAACGCGGGCGGATGCGTCGCTCACTTCTTTTTTTAGAAAAAGTTTTTTCTGATTATTACACTACACAACTATCGTATTTCGGTATTGCATTCAGTCCCGTATTTTTTCTGAAACGCTCAGAAATCACTCTAAAAAAAACCCTGATTTAAAAAAAATCGTGCGTGGCGCTGTGGTTGGCCCCCTATCGCCTGATATCGCTTGCCCAGCAAACTTCACTTTGAAATATGGAACCCTACCGACGACCGCGCCCTCCCCGGCGCCCCCGAGGAAGGAGATCGTCAAGCGTCCACACACTTAATATTTTAGATTCTTAGAAATCATTCACTGAGACCAATTTAATACGTGTTCCCCTATAGAACGGGTGTAACGCTTCATAAATCACGAGCTGCCAATGTCTATGTTCTTCCTCCATTACTGACTAGAAAAACTTTTACTTCGCCGGAAAAATGTATTAAAACTTTTGGATTGGCGTTAATGCTAGGAATAATTTCCCATCACGCACAAGGCTTAACACTATAGGCATATTTTTTTTGTAAAATACCTTTCCAAAGTTGTCGTTTTTGGACAGTTTTAACCGAATCCGAAATTATTAAAAATTCCAGTTAGTTTTCTTAGTTGTCGGTCAAATGGTACTCCGACCTTGGTGACTGTAAGATCCTGTAAGTTTAAGGGAAACTTTACTATCTCTATACTCGTACCTCCATCTAAAATATATTTTTTCCTATTCAAATAAAATATGTTTCCCGACCTTTTTTGACCACAGAATTCTGAGAAAACCACTTGAAAGTTAATAATGTCATACAACTAGGAAAACGCTTAAGTCCCGCCGCGTTGATGGATGAGCTTTTTGTAAGTTTTTAGTTTGCGCGGGACCACTTTTCCTTTCCAAGTGCTTTTTGAATGCATTGTAGGTAATTTTTGTCAAGTTTCTATTGTTACTTGTTAATTGTTATTATGAACCTAAAAAAACTCATATTAAAACCTTTATTCTTTGGAATCTGGCTAACTTTTCACCCTTTTTTCTTTCAAAAAGCAATACATCACCATTACCTTAATGTATATGTATAATATAAACGTTGTTACCCCACAAGTTTGGTCAGAATCGGCCAAAATGTCACAAAAAATATTTCATGAGAAATATTTCTTCGATTGTGCCCAAAAACGAGGCGTGTCTTCAGAGATTTCGAAGGTCCCCTCCAATTTTCATAAAGATTGCAAATGCCGTTTGCCCGGAATCGTGCGAACAAACAGACAGAAAAAAAAAAAAAACAAAAAAAAAACATTGAAGCTAAATGTTTTTGAGGGGTCAGTGAAATTGAAGTCTTCGCTTCGCTCATCCAATTATTGGATGAGCGTAGCGAGCGTAGCGAGCGAAGCGAAGATTCCATTTCACTACACTGGAGAAAAAAATCCGGAATGTTTTTTTTTTTTTTTTTTTTTTTTTTCTTTCTTTCTTTCTTTCTTTCTGTATTTTTGTGTGTTTGTTAACACGATTCCGGCTAAACCGATACTCCGATTGCAATGAAATTTTATGGAGACCTTCGAAATCTCTGAACTTAGAACTGCCACGTTTTTAAGCGCAATCGGGAAATTTTTTCACATAAAAAACGCAATTTTACGATTTTTTCGATTTTTAAAAAATTTCTTCGACTTATGACACCTACATGCTTTATCCGATTGTAATGATTTTTTCACAGAACCTTAATTTTATGAATTAAGATATTCGTGTGAAATTTGAGCGTAATCGAAAAATTATTTCTCATGAAAATCAAAATTTTATGTTTTTTTTCTTTTTAAAAACAATTCTTTGACTTATAACACCTACATGCTTTATCCTATTGTAATGATTTTTTTACAGAACCTTAATTTAATGTATTAATATATTCGTGTTAAATTTGAGCGCAATCGAATAATTATTTCTTATGCAAATTGCAATTTTACGATTTTTTTCTTTAAAAAAATTACGATTAATTAAAACAATTAAGTTAATTTTTTTTTATTTGATTTAATTATAAAAATTAAGTTAATTTTTTATATAATTTAATTTAATTAAAAAAATCTTCGACTTAGTAATGATTTTTTCACAGAACAACAGAAAATCCGCGTAACACATGGCATCTCAATGCACCATATACGCTCATCCAACAACGCGGCGGGACTTAAGCGTTTTCCTAGTTTTAACATACGCAATACGAAGAGCAAAGTTGCCTAGAACACATTGACATTCGGTTATAAAATCATTTCTGCCTCGTATATGCCTACAGCTGTAACTTATCACACATACCTGCCCAAATTTGGACATTTATTAGCAATGTCTTTGAACTCCATGCTTATCATCTTCATAGCCAGAGGAGCGGCCGTGTACTAGCACACCGCGGGGGGTTAGCTGCGGTATATGTTATAAAATAGTCAGAGGATTGAATGACAATTACATAGTGGAACGAAAAAGATTCTACCATATTGAAATAATTGGATGAGCGAAGCGAGCGAAGCGAAGATTCCATTTCTCTACACTGGAGAAAAAAATCCGGAATGTTTTTTTTTTTTCTTTCTTTCTTTCTGTATTTTTGTCTGTCTGTTAACACGATTCCGGCTAAACCGATACTCCGATTGCGATGAAATTTCATAGAGGCCTTCGAAATCTCTGAACTTAGAACTGCCACGTTTTTGAGCGCAATCGAAAAATTATTTCTCATAAAAAACGCAATTTTACGATTTTTTTCGATTTTTAAAAACTTTCTTCGACTTATAACACCTACATGCTTTAACCGATTGTAATGATTTTTTCACAGAACCTTAATTGTATGAATTGATATATTCGTGCGAAATTTGAGCGCAATCGAAAAATTATTTCTCATGAAAATCGAAATATTACGGGTTTTTTCTTTTTTTAAACAATTTTTTGACGAATAACACCTACATGCTTTATCCGATTATTGGATGAGCGTAGCGAGCGAAGCGAAGATTCCATTTCACTACACTGGAGAAAAAATCCGGAATGTTTTTTTTTTTTTTTTTTTTTTTTTTTTTTTTTTTTTTTTTGTATTTTTGTGTGTTTGTTAACACGATTCCGGCTAAACCGATACGCCAATTGCGATGAAATTTTATGGAGGCCTTTGAAATCTCTGAACTTAGAACTGCCACGTTTTTGAGCGCAATCGGGAAAATTTTTCTTATAAAAAACCCAATTTTACGATTTTTTTCGATTTTTAAAAAAATTCTTCGACTTATTACACTTACATGATTTATCCGATTGTAATGATTTTTTAACAGAACCTTAATTTTATGAATTAAGATATTCGTGTGAAATTGAGCGTAATTGAAAAATTATTTCTCATGAAAATCGAAATTTTACGGGTTTTTTCTTTTTTAAAACAATTCTTTGACATATAACACCTACATGCTTTATCCTATTGTAATGATTTTTTTATAGAACCTTAATTTCATGAATTAATATATTCGTGTTAAATTTGAGCGCAATCGAATAATTATTTCTTATGAAATTGCAATTTTACGATTTCTTTCTTAAAAAAAAAAAAAAAATACGACTAATTAAAAAAATTAAGTTTTTTTAAAATTTAATTTAATTTAATTTTTAAAAAAATCTTCGACTAAGTAATGATTTTTTCACAGAACAACAGAAAATCCGCGTAACAAAATGCAGCTCAATGCACCAATTACGCTCATCCAACAACGCGGCGGGACTTAAGCGTTTTCCTAGTAATGATTTTTCCACAGAACCTTAATTTTATGAATTAATATATTCGTGTGAAATTTGAGCGCAATCGAATAATTATTTCTTATGAAAATCGCAATTTTACGATTTTTTTCTTCTTTTAAATTTCGATTAACTAAAAAAATTAAAAATTAAAGTTTATTTTTTATTGGATGAGCGTAGCGAGCGTAGCGAGCGAAGCGAAGATTCCATTTCACTACACTGGAGAAAAAAATCCGGAATGTTTTTTTTTCTTTTCTTTTCTTTTTTTTTGTATTTTTGTGTGTTTGTTAACACGATTCCGGCTAAACCGATACTCCGATTGCGATGAAATTTATGGAGGCCTTCGAAATCTCTGAATTTATAACTGCCACGTTTTTGAGCGCAATCGGGAAATTTTATCTCATAAAAACGCAGTTTTACGATTTTTTCGATTTTTAAAAAATGTCTTCGACTTATAACACCTACATGCTTTATCCGATTGAAATGATTTTTTAACAGAACCTTAATTTCATGAATTAAGATATTCGTGTGAAATTGAGCTTAATCGAAACATTATTTCTTATGAAAATCGAAATTTTACGGTTTTTTTCTTTTTTAAACAATTCTTTGACATATAACACCTACATGCTTTATCCTATTGTAATGATTTTTTTAGAACCTTAATTTCATGAATTAATATACTCGTGTAAAATTTGAGCGAAATTGAATAATTATTGCTTATGAAAATTGCAATTTTACGATTTTTTTCTTTTTTAAAATTACGTAAAAATTACGATTTAGTAAAAAAATTAAGTTAATTTTTAATTTAATTCATTTCATTTAAAAAAATCTTCGAATAAGTTATGATTTTTTCACAGAACAACAGCAAAATCCGCGTAACTCAATGCAGCTCAATGCACCAATTACGCTCATCCAACAACGCGGCGGGACTTAAGCGTTTTCCTAGTAGTGAGAAAACGAACAACTAATTGGATGAGCGTAGCGAGCGTAGCAAGCGAAGTGAAGATTCCATTTCACTTCACGGGAGAAAAGTTCCGGAATGTTTTTCTTTTTTCCCTTTTCTTTTTTTTTCCTGTTTGTATTTTTGTGTGTTTGTTAACACGATTCCGGCTAAACCGATACTTCAATTACGATGAAATTTTCTGGAGGCCTTCGAAATCTTTGAACTTAGAATTGCCACGTTTTTGAGCGCAATCAAAAAATTATTCCTCATAAAAATTGCAATTTTACGATATATTCGATTTAAAAAAAATCTTCGAATTATAACACCGGCATGCTTTTTCCGATTGTTATGATTTATTTACAGAACCTTAATTCTATGAATAAACATATTCTTGTGAAATTTGAGCGCCATCGAAAAAAATATTAATCATGAACACATGGCAGATCAATGCACCAATTACGCTCATCCAACAACGCGCCTGATAAAGCGTTTGCCAAGCTTCCTAGTAAATTAACACATCTACGAATGTAGGTTTGATTTTGACACATAGAATGTGCAAATAGTAAAAAGGTAATTTATTTCAGAACATAAGATTATTAAACGACAGTGTTAAATAAATAGATCTTCAACGCAACATTAACATTTTCACTTTCAGGCAAGACCAACACAAAACCGACAGACTTTCCATCTGCCGAGAAGCAGACTAGACATTTTTAGTAGTTTTTTTTATTTATCCCTCTCCGAACAGTTTTACAACCAGAAATTCAAATATATAATAAAAAAAACATAACATCAACACCATAACAAACCTGAAAAAGAAAATACACATAGGACCTACAGTTAATTGAACAAGTGAGCGTAGCGAACGTAGTGATTTCCATTCGACTTAAACGGCCCCTATGGTTTTTCTGCGTGCGTGTGTGTGTGTGTGTGTGTGTACGTTGAAAATCAGCCGAATCGCTGAACAGATTGCGCTGAAATTTTAAACGGACATCCGGTGGGAGTTTATTGAGAACTGCTAACAAAATCAGCAAGATTCATTGCGATTTAAACCTACAAGAAATGATAAACTGAAAAATAGACTTTCAATGTTTAGAAATTATTTTAACGACAATGTTTTAGAATTTGAAAAGATATTTTTTGTTTGTTATTCGCCTGGCCGTGAAATGCCGTGCCCATGCAAGGTATGTCGAATGTTGCACGTTCCGTTCGTAGATTGAGTAAACCTTGCAATATTTTCACGTATTTCGTACTGGCTATGTTTACCATAGTAGGCCCTATTGCCACAGATGATGGACTACACTGCGTTATATGCATTTCAAAACATGTTTAATTATTTTTGAAATACAATCTAGAAATTACAAAATCTTTCCCGACCAGGGGATTGAACCCACTTCTTTCACATATTGGCTACAAGGGCGCCTTAGCCAACTAGACTAGGGAAACGCCAAAGTCGTAGTTAGACGAGTGAGCGAGTCATGTGGTGAGTACCCGGGGAAAATTTGCATTTAAGTTTGATAATTATATTCGTATAAATAATAGTTTTTTAAAGTTTAGTTGGCATACGGGGAAGGGCGCATCAACTGTAAGGTCATAATGCGCCTCTCTAGCCTATGATAGGCTAGGTAGGCCTAAGGTAGGGGGAAGAAAAGTAATGTAATCGGGTACTCAACACATGGCTCACTCACTCGTTTAACAACGACTTTGGCGTTTCCCTAGTTGAACGAGTGAGCGTAGCGAACGTAGTGATTTCCATTCGACTTAAACGGCCCTTATGGTTTTTCTGCGTGGTGTGTGTGTGTGTGTGTGTGTGTGTGTGTGTGTGTGTGTGTACGTTGAAAATCAGCCGAATCGCTGAACAGATTGCGCTGAAATTTTAAACAGACATCCGGTACGAGTTTATTGAGAACTGCTAACAAAATCAGCAAGATTCATTGCGATTTAAACCTACAAGAAATAATAAACTGAAAAATAGACTTCCAATGTTATGAAATTATTTTAACGACAATGTTTTAGATTTTGAAAAGATATTTTTTGTTTGTTATTCGCCTGGCCGTGAAATGCCGTGCCCATGCAAGGTCTGTCGAATGTTGCACGTCAAGGTACCCCCAAATTCCGCTCGTAGATTGAGTAAACCTTGCAATATTTTCACGTATTTCGTACTGGCTATGTTTACCATAATAGGCCCTATTGCCACAGATGATGGACTACACTGCGTTATATGCATTTCAAAACATGTTTAATTATTTTTGAAATACAATCTAGAAATTACAAAATCTTTCCCGACCAGGGGATTGAACCCACTTCTTTCACATTTCGGCTACAAGGGCGCCTTAGCCAACTAGACTAGGGAAACGCCAAAGTCGTAGTTAGACGAGTGAGCGATTCATGTGGTGAGTACCCGGGAACATTTGCATTTAAGTTTGATAATTATATTCGTATAAATAATAGTTTTTTAAAGTTGAGTTGGCATACGGGGACGGGCGCGTCAACTGTAAGGTCATAATGCGCCTCTCTAGCCTATGATAGGCTAGGTAGGCCTAAGGTAGGGGGAAGAAAAGTAATGTAATCGGGTACAATGTTTTAGATTTTGAAAATATATTTTTTGTTTGTTATTCGCCTGGCCGTGAAATGCCGTGCCCATGCAAGGTCTGTCGAATGTTGCACGTCAAGGTACCCCCAAATTCCGCTCGTAGATTGAGTAAACCTTGCAATATTTTCACGTATTTCGTACTGGCTATGTTTACCATAGTAGGCCCTATTGCCACAGATGATGACTACACTGCGTTATATGCATTTCAAAACATGTTTAATTATTTTTGAAATACAATCTAGAAATTACAAAATCTTTCCCCTACCGAGGGGATTGAACCCACTTCTTTCACATTTCGGATACAGGGGCGCCTTAGCCAAATAGACAAGGGAAACGCTAAAGTCGATGTTAGACGAGTGAGCGAGTCTTGTGTTGAGTACCCGGGAACATTTGCATTTAAGTTGATGATAATTATATTAGTAAAAATAATAGTTTTTTTAAAGTTTAGTTGGCATACGGGACGGGCGCGTCAACTGTAAGGTCATAATGCGCCTCTCTAGCCTATGATAGGCTAGGTAGGCCTAAGGTAGGGGGAAGAAAAGTAATGTAATCGGGTACTCAACACATGGCTCACTCACTCGTTTAACAACGACTTTGGCGTTTCCCTAGTATAAAACACATTTGCCCTACAACAAACAACACTTTTTCTTAAAAGTCAAAGTTGAGTCATTAAAAAGATCCAAATCAAAGTCATTCTACTGCTTGACGCCTATTGACCGAACCAACATATTGATAACCAGAGGCAGGTATTTACGGTAAAAAAGAATTTTCACCGCTGAAAACCGTTGATTATAAATAATTTTTAACACCAATTCACCGCTTTTGGTCAGAAAAAATACTAAGAAGAAAATAAGTTTTCAAGACATCATTTTATTGATATCTGCAGACCTTTAAAAGATTCCACACCTATTTTTTTAAATATCGGGGGGACAGAGACAGAGCTTCCACCTAAATGTTAAATTATTTTTACCGCCTATTCACCGCTTTTGGCCATAATAAAAAATAAAAATAACTTCTATATTCACCCCAAATACTTGCCTCTGCTGATAACCAATTAGTTGTCATCAGTCCAGATCTTGACATAAATCATTAAAATTTTCCATGTTTTTCTTCGAGAGAGAGAGAACTTTTATTTTTTAAGCAAAACAAAACTCTGTTGTACATAATTGCCACAAGGACACAGAGTAAAAATAACATTCATTGATTAATAACAATTCAAAAAGAGTTTTAAAATTTAAATACAAATACAAGAAGTGAGTCATTACAATTCAATTAATAAATTACATGTTTAGACCATAAAGGTGATTCCTAAGAATAGAAATGGAACCTTTTAATGTCACCATCGAACCGTCTTATTGACTTTGTATAAAATAGTAATAGTCATAGTTATTAGTTTTCTATTGGTATTTCGTGTAGTATAATCAAATACCGTAATATTACACTACGCTAGTGTTATATTACGGTATTTTGTATCATGTTCTAGTGCACCTTAGTAGACATATTCAGATGTTGTTTGATTTTTTAACTTCATTTTTATTTTTTGCTTTTGTATTTAATTAATTATAATGTGAAGCCAACTTGTGGAGCCTGCTCTGTTGTTGGTGGCCAATAAAATTGGAAAAAAATCGACTGTTATTAGTATTAGTATATCGAAGAGCGTGTTAAGTTTACTTCAAGAAATCGGAAATTGTACATCCCATTTAGAAGTCCTTTTCACTTATTCTACAACAAAAATAAAACGCATTCTAGATCAAACAAAAACATATAGTCATTGCGTTCGTTATTTGTAGTGCAATGAATTAGTACACACTAGCGGAAAGTGCAAAACAACTGTTCAAATTAATATAAACACACACATAACAAAAACTTGTAGAAATACAGCCAAACCTTACACACTCAAAGAAATGAGATCTAAAAAAAGGGCCAAGCTCATCTACCCTTCCACATTTGCGCATTCTTAATTCATAAACGTACAGTGTCCCATAACAGCATCCTCGAAAAGCTTGGCAAAATAGAATTTGCGATTATTAATTTAAACGAAATAGTTCATCCAAGTTCTTTTTTCTAATTAATTAAAACGTAATAACATGCAAATTTTATTTTGCCAAGCTTTTCGAGGATGCTGTTATGGGACACTGTACGTTTATGAATTAAGAATGCGCAAATGTGGAAGGGTAGATGAGCTTGGCCCTTTTTTTAGATCTCATTTCTTTTGAGTGTGTAAGGTTTGGCTGTATTTCTACAAGTTTTTGTTATGTGTGTGATCTCATTACTTTTTCAAGTTCCATTGCAAAATTATATGTTAAAATATAATAATTTTATCAAAGTTGATTTAATTTCTATGGTATTAGCAATAACAATATAGGATGTAAAATATCTAGACCCGGATTCATGTACATCCTGGGTATAGGTGGTATAACCATGGTATAACGACGGTATAAGGACTGGACCCCAATTCTTGAGTTCGTGGGAGATGACTGTTGAAAACGCAATTTGAAAACGAAGTCGTTTTCGTTTGACACTCTAAAAAGATATGCGTATAGCAAAGAGCTCGAAAAAGTTCTATATTTATTCTAGATGGCAGTGCCTTCATAAACGCGGGCCAATCGAAAGACGAGTTGCGTGAAATGATTTGATTGTTGCAATTATGTAAACAAACAGATGAGCAAGCGCATATTATTTTGACACCTTGCTTCGACATTGTGTTTGTGTGTATTGTGTGACAGAACTATGTTGTGCTGGCCTAGGGTTGGCTAGGCTTGCCAAACATGTAATGTAAGTAATAATTTTATCTAGTCCTATAGCCTAATGGAACTTTAGACCTACACTGTTGTATTATAAATAATTTTCTACATCTGGGCCTAGGTCAGGGACGGTTTCTGATTTGTTTTATGAGAGTATAATGACAACTTTTCTCATTTCACACATAGAAGCAAAATTTAAAATGTCCGCCATTTGTTTACGTATCGCACTTTCCCGCCGTACTCTGCTTATACCGTCAACAAGTGTCAAGTAACTATGGTTACTTGTTGATTGTATAAGGCTTATTTTAAAACCTTTATTTGGAAGCCTTCCAACAAACTTTTTCAATTTTTTTTTTCAAAAGAGACTATAATACTATAACCTTAATGTCCATGTAAAATATGAACATTGTAGTCCCACCCGTCTGGTCAGAATCGCGGGCCGACGTATTAGATGTAAGTAGCAGTAGTAGCAGTAGTAGGAGTAGCTAACATCCTTAAAGTGATTTTGAGCATGTTTCAAGCCATTTTTTCACCAAGAAGGAATGGTCGTACCCCAATAAAATTTGGCATGTGTTGTCAGGTACCTAAATCCCCTCGATTGTGATAGTTTTCAAGTTCACATCACGTTACATGACGGCTGGGTAACACCTCGAAATCACCCCAACTCTGCTTGGTGTATAAGGTGCTTGAGTGTGTAGCGCACCGCGGCTTGGCTGCGGCGCCCTAACGGGCACCTAGATATCTCAGTCAAGTCAAAACACTGCTCAGGGAGTTAATCATCTTGTAAGCTCTGATGGAAACCTGAGACAGAAGAAAGGTACATGTATTTATTGACTAAAAATCAATCAAAACAAGACATGTCGAATTGTTTGATCATGTGGGGAAAAACTGCCGTATTCGATGTTTGGGTTGAATTAGAGCCCTCAGTAAAACTAAGTTATGAGGCTCGTAATGTACTCATGCACCATTCGATGCATGATTGTTCCTTCCACAAGATCACAACCTTTTGACACAGCTTTCCAGAGAACACAAAAATAATTACATCAACGTAAGTTTTTTTTTTCTAATAGTAAAACGTCCATTAACTAGGCTTAACCACCAATAAAATTACGACTTCTTATTTGCTTGGAATTAAGCACACTTTTGACACAATTTAGCACAATTAATTTCGATTTTTACACAAGCAGCACAAAAAATTTACGGCTTCCTTTTGGCGAGCCAAATTAATGCTAGAACGTCCAAAATGGACTTACAGTTTCATGTCAACATATTTCATATTTTTGAACACTTTTCTCACGATTAAACACAACCATTTTGGATTTTTGCACATCAAACTGCAGAAAAATTCTACAGTTCAGTTCAGTTTGAGTGCAATGAGTTTGTCTTAACTTTTGCTTTAAACACAGTAACGGGTATATTTACCCTTAAAAGTAGAATCATGATGTGTCCAGAGGGGAGAACGCTTTTACGCCTATAAATGGCAGAATTGATGTGGGGGCTTTGGGCTTAGCTGTCATTCAGCTGTTGGTAAAAGATGTGTCTACGTAGCATGAAGCTGATAGGGCTGAGCCTTGTAAAAGACGGGTTCGGGTACCCAGTCCTAGCTAGAAAAGACCATTCAGCTAGGATAGTCCAAGCCCTTAGACCCGCCTCTTTTTGCAACCAAATTTTGGTCAGTGTTCTATTAAATGGTTTGTAAAATAACGAGTTTCATGTGAAAACATATACAATATTTTTGCACAATATTTCCCAACCAATTTCGATTTTTGTACAAGCAACACGAAAAAGCTACGACAACTTCATTTTTTCTAATTCGTTATTTTAAGTAAACCATTAAAGTGGCTCGCCAAAATGAAGTTTTCGTAGATTGTATCTGCTGCTTGTGCAAAAAGTGGGTCAAAAATCTATTTCGGCTGTTCTAGCATAACTGTGTTCGCTAAGATGAAGTTTTTGTTACTTTTTTGTGTTTCTTTTGCAAAATGTGCAAAATTCCATTCAAATAATGTCGTAATTTCATTGGTAGTCAAACCAATTTAATGGACCTTGTGGTAAATATTTGTTTTGTTGAACAGAACTATCAAAACGCCTGGTCATTAGTTTATCATGGTAGGTTTTTTCCCGATTAGAGCTTGCTCGAAGCTAATACCGAGTTTGAAATTCAATTTTTATTTGTATCCCCTTTTATTCATATAATTATCTTTTATTGGTAATTGAATACCCCATACTGTTTAACTCACCTGCCCCACTAGTTCCATGGAGAGAGGGTAGAGGCCTGGAGGATTGAAAACTTGCAATGGACGGTTGGCTCGAATCAAGATCAACAGAATACTTTTCTTAAATGATTGAGAAGCAGGAACCCAATCGCACTCGTAAGCCGCGTCAATAAAGAAGACGTTCTAAAAACAAATTGAGTATTATCGGATTACTCACTCAACGGTATTATTATTAAATAAAGCAAACATAAATATGTCCATATGATAAATTAATTTAGATTATAAGTTTCAAAGATTGTATACACTATTAAATAATTGGATGAGCGTAGCGAGCGTAGCGAGCGAAGCGAAGATTCCATTTCACTACACTGGAGAAAAAAATCCGGAATGTTTTTTTTTTTTTTTTTTTTTTTTTTTTTTTTCTTTTTGTATTTTTGTGTGTCTGTTAACACGATTCCGGCTAAACCGATACTCCGATTGCGATGAAATTTTATGGAGGTCTTCGAAATCTCTGAACTTAGAACTGCCACGGTTTTGAGCGCAATCGGAAAAATTTTTCTTATAAAAAACGCAATTTTACGATTTTTTTCGATTTTTAAAAAATTTCTTCGACCTCTAACACCTACATGCTTTATTCGATTGTAATGATTTTTTCACAGAACCTTAATTTTATGAATTAAGATATTCGTGTGAAATTTGAGCGTAATCGAAAAATTTATTCTCATGAAAATCGAAATTTTACGTTTTTTTCTTTTTTAAAACAATTCTTTGACTTATAACACCTACATGCTTATCCTATTGTAATGATTTTTTCACAGAACCTTAATTTCATGAATTAATGTACTCGTGTTAAATTTGAGCGCAATCGAATAATTATTTCTTATGAAAATTGCAATTTTACGATTTTTTTATTTTTTAAAAATTACGATGAATTAAAAAAATTAAATTAATTTTTATTTAATTTTATTTAATTTAAAAAAAATCTTCGACTAAGTAATGATTTTTGCACAGAACAACAGAAAATCCGCGTAACACATGGCAGCTCAATGCACCAATTACGCTCATCCAACAACGCGGCGGGACTTAAGCGTTTTCCTAGTCTTAGAAGTAAAGTTATGAAATAAGAACGATCAATAATAATGTCCAATAGTGTTTTCGAACTGGTTGTTCAGGCGTTCATTACAATAATTGAAAAACAATAACAATATACTAGGAAAACGCTTAAGTCCCGCCGCGTTGTTGGATGAGCGTAATTGGTGCATTGAGCTGCCATGTGTTATGCGGATTTTCTGTTGTTCTGTGAAAAAATCATTACTAAGTTGAAGATTTTTTTAAATTAAATTAAATTAAATGAAAAATTAACCTAAATTTTAATTTTTTTTAATTAATTGTAATTTAAAAAAAGGAAAAAAATCGTAATATTGAAATTTTCATAAGAAATAATTATTTTTTCAATTGCGCACAAATTTTACACCAATATATGAATTTATAAAATTAAGGTTCTGTGAAAAAATTATTACAATAGGATAAAGCATATAGGTGTTATAAGTCAAAGAATTGTTTTAAAAAAGAAAAAAAACGTAAAATTTCGATTTTTATGAGAAATAGTTTTTTGATTGCGCTCAAATTTCACACGAATACATAAATTCATAGAATTAAGGTTCTGTGAAAAAATCATTAAAATCGGACAAAGCATGTAGGTGTTATAAGCTGAAGAAATTTTTTAAAAATCGAAAAAAAATCGTAAAATTGCGATTTTCATGAGAAATAATTTTTCGATTGCGCTCAAAAACGTGGCAGTTCTTCGTTCAGAGATTTCGAAGGCCTTCATAAAATTTCATCGCAATTGGAGTATCGGTTTAGCCGGAATCGTGTTAACAGACACACAAAAATACAGAAAAAAAAAAAAAGAAAAAAAAAAAAAAACATTCCGGATTTTTTTTTCCAGTGTAGTGAAATGGAATCTTCGCTTCGCTCGCTACGCTCGCTACGCTCATCCAACAATTATTACATCATATTATTAAACATTTAAATAATATTAATATTTCCATTATTCATTTCTAATATTAGTTTATCTTTAGGCCTTTCACGGGGGCCGGTATTTTCTTGTATTTTTTAAATGTAGTACCTCTTACTTCTCCTTCTCTCGCTAGAGGGCGAAAGCTTGCAGAGGGGTTGTAGGAGCAAGTGTCTTTTGTTGCCTTGGCTTGTAGGTGGTTTTGTGTTGGCAACCCCAACCAGCCAGTCTTCAGTACGATTTGCGCGAGCAATCTCGTCGCATGGCTCACCCCCCACGATGTACACAAGACATATTCTTGACTCGTGGTGTTTTAAGTGTTTTTTCACGTCAGTTTAATTATTCAGTGTATCAACCTGAACTACTTTCGTTAGTGGCAGTAATGAAGACAACCTCTTGGCCTGCGATGATTATTATTTCATTGTTTTGTATTTATCTATTTTAAGTTATGTGTAACAACCTTATACATAATTCACGGCGTTTTGTTATTTTATCAACTATCTCAAATCATTGAAGTATCATTTTCTTGCATTCTTACAGTTCAAATTAATAGTTATATTATTTTAATTCATACCAGTGTAGTGTTTACCCCGTGCCTCCTATGTACATACAGTCCACTAATTTATCAGAGAAACTTTATGTCGAAAGTAATCAACTTTCGTGTACAGTGGCTTATGTTACGATTTTAGATGCTTTTTTTTCAAATACATTCCAATACACTATTTTTATGCGAAGAGAATAATTACCGGCTATTACAATGGTATTACCTTGTCAGATATGAAGTTCGCCAAGTAGCTAAAGAAAAATAACACAGTCGGTTGTGCAGTAGTTAATAGCAGTAACCAGACTTCTCCCATTCCAAAATGGTCAGCCTGAAAATGAATGGATCGAGTCCGTTATTAGTTTTATAAGTTTCAAACAAAGCCAAGAATTCAAGAATCTAACTAAATAAAAATGTTAGGGTTTGGGGCTTTATATAGAGAGTATCCGTGTTCTAGTGGTGGCAAAGCGCAAAACGCCAGACTATGGTTCGGGAGGTCAGGGGTACGTATCCTCCCACCGGTAATCCTGACTGAAAGTTTATTCCGAGGTTCTCTTCAGTCGTTGATGCGAATCCAAGGGATTGAGTATTCTTGAACAACACTCGGACATTCTCTTCACAATAATCCCAATTTCAAATTTCAAGTCAGACACTTGAAGAGGGGCATCCAAATTGCATCCATGGTCAGGCTATCCACGAGATTTTTAAAAAATATCCATAATAATATTAATGTTTCGGGTATTCAATAAAGCGAGCTTACATTTGCAAAGAAGAGTGTTGCCCCAGTTGCCGCTACTATTGTAGTAATATACACCACAGACACCAACAAGTTGAACATTGGGCAGGTATCAACAGTCGAACTGTAAAATATAAAAATTCAAATATTAATTAAACGTTTTTAAAGATAAACAAAAGTTCTATTCACAATGATATCACAAACAAGTAAAAGAATGTATAAAAATAATAAATCTGTACCTCAATGCTATTTGGTGTAGCTGGATGATTTTACTCAACTGCTTTTGCATTTCCACGTCAAGTTCTGAAGAAGGTATTTCTTCATAAAGTTCATCGACGCATTTCATTGTTATCTTGTTTAGAACATTTTTCATATTATTTGAATGAGTATTCATTTTTACCTTCGACTTTCTCTGACAATAATCTCTGGGCTTATTAAGCTTTACATCCGAACATTTGCGTGTTGCCAGTATATCAAGTCTCTTAGCTTGAAACAAGGGCTGAATTGAGGCTAGATTGTTTGTTCGCATTGTTTTTCGAGTTTTTTTGTTTAGTTTTCTTTTCGGAACAGTTGCCCATTCTGCTGGAATATCTCCACCGTGTGTTAATATATCGCCTTGGTAAGGTCGTACGATTATATAGTGATTGTTACCTGCAGACAATTTGATTTTTTCGCGACGCCTGTTCTTTCTTATTTTGTTAATTGAAGAAATGCGAATATTCTTCAGCATTTTGCCAAGAATCTTGAAGTAAACTCCAATGTAATTGATCATGAAAACTGTGATACTTAATATGGCTGCTATCGTGATTGTCCAGAATGTCCTTATCAAGAACTGGTTCAAGAGAGTTAGCTCAAAAGCTGGTGAAGCGGCAACATTGTACGGAAAAGAACCTCTGAAAGAAGAGTAAACTGGTATTATTGAAGGCGTACTGTATTAGCTAAAAGCATGTATCTTTTATATTACACTACACTCTTTATATTACACATACATGTACCGCTTGAGGTATGTGCACCATATCCATTTCTAATTACGTACGTACACTTCTTGCTTACCGTACTATCAATTTCCTTGCTGGTATCAAATCTATAACCATATAAAATAATAATGCCACAAATACACTTGTACCCGTACAAATCGGCAAGAAAATAATCGTATTGTAGCTAAACCATTCCAAACTAGTTTCAACAAACATAAACTTCAACTTTTCTACATCAATAGATTTTGATAAATCTTCAACAACATCAATCCAATTTTTAAATTTTTCATTCTTCACGAATGCCATTAGTAGTGTAATGGAGAATATCATTTCCAGTATAAAACCAAAATTCTCCACGACAACAATTCTCTCTTCTAGGTGATGATAAGTGTGGACTATTAGGCAAACTGCCACAAATGTAGTGCTTGTAATCAGAAACCATGGATAGCTATTGCGACAGATCCGAAGTGTTGCTCGTAGGTAGCTGTGTCGCATGAGACGTTGCGCCACCCAGAGTGGGTAGAACTGAAGGTAGAACTCGAGGGTTGGGGTAGACTCTTCTGGCCATAGACCTGTACAGGCAAGTTAAAATCAAGATTCGATTTTAAATTCTGTATTTGTTGTAGTTTGTACATTATTTAATCATAATCTTGCAGTGTTATTCTATTATTAACGAAAAAACATCTTAAAAATAAAACAGATTTAATTTCACAAGCGTATAATATTACCCTTCCAATTAATTCAAATTGTCGCCTAAAGTAGGCCTACAGCACCATTTCCCGTTTTGATGATATGTGCATGTCTTATGTGTCTTCTGTGTCAGAGGTGATGCATGGTTATTGATTCATTAGTTCATACACACTTATTTGAGGACTCTTGTGGCCTTGAAAATGTTCATTCGCACTTAAGCCTTTTTTAGCATGCGTTGTGACAACACACAAAGGGAAGTTTGATGCGCGAGGTATTGTTGTATTTTATCTCGATTAAAAGTTTCGGGGAACCAGGTTCCCCAAAAGTTTCCTCAATATACACGCATGATCATTAAGTACATTAATGAAGTAGCGTTTGAAATGAATGTTGATGATGCTAAGGATTGCTTAGTATAATGACTATGTGAAGTGTTATTACCCTTCCAGGGAACTAGGGAAGATGTCTCTAAGGTGCACTAAGTTGTAACAAACCTTGAAAATAAAGCCATTTTCTGATGAGATGTATATAGTCTACTAGCTTGCGCTGCCCCATCTCACGACTATCTTGTATTTTGGAACGAGTACTGCAATAGTTTGAATGCTGTACGTTACACGTCGATGGAAGGTTCTATTTTTATTCAGTGTCGTAGACTAAGCAGTGGTTAATTTCAAGACGAACGCGGGCGGATGCGTCGCTCACTTCTTTTTTTAGAAAAAGTTTTTTCTGATTATTACACTACACAACTATCGTATTTCGGTATTGCATTCAGTCCCGTATTTTTTCTGAAACGCTCAGAAATCACTCTAAAAAAAACCTGATTTAAAAAAAATCGTGCGTGGCGCTGTGGTTGGCCCCCTATCGCCTTATATCGCTTGCCCAGCAAACTTCACTTTGAAATATGGAACCCTACCGACGACCGCGCCCTTCCCGGCGCCCCCGAGGAAGGGGATCGTCAAGAGTCCACACACTTAATATTTTAGATTCTTAGAAATCATTCACGGAGACCAAGTTAATACGTATTCCCCTATAAAACGGGTGTAACGCTTCATAAATCACGCGCTGCCAATGTCTATGTTCTTCCTCCATTACTGACTAGAAAAACTTTTATACTTCGCCGGAAAAATGTATTAAAACTTTTGGATTGGCGTTAATGCTAGGAATAATTTCCCATCACGCACAAGGCTTAACACTATAGGCATATTTTTGTAAAATATATTTCCAAAGTTGTCGTTTTTGGACAGTTTTAACCGAATCCGAAATTATTAAAAATTCCAGTTAGTTACTCCAACCTTGGTGACATTCTGTAAGTTTAAGGGAAACTTTACTATCTCTATACTCGTACCTCCATCTAAAAGATATTTTTTCCTATTCAAATATAATATGTTTCCCGACCTTTTTTGACCACGGAATTCTGTGAAAACTACTTGAAAGTTAATAATGTCATACAATTATTTTAACATACGCAATACGAAGAGCAAAGTTGCCTAGAATACATTGACATTCGGTTATAAAATCATATCTGCCACGTGTATGCCTACAGCTGTAACTTATCACACATGACATACCTCCCCAACTTTGGACATTTATTAGCATTGTCTTCAAACTCCATGCTTTATCAACTTGATAGCCGGAGTAGAGGCCGTGTACTAGCACACCGCGGCTTGGCTGTGGTACATATTATAAAATAGTCAGAGGATTATAGGACAATGATATAGTGGAACGAAAAACATTGTGCCATATTGAAATAATAGTGAGGAAACGAGCAACTAATAAATTAACGCACCTACGAGTGTAGGTTTGATTTTGACACATAGAATGTACAAACAGTAAAAAGGTAATTTATTTCAGAACATTAGATTATTAAACGACAGTGTTAAAGAAATAGATCTTCAACGCAACATAAACATATTTTTCACTTTCAGGCAAGACCAACACGAAACCGACAGACTTTCCATCTGCCAAGAAGCAGACTAGACATTTTTAGTTATTTATTATTTATTTATCCCAGGACAGTTTTACAACCATAAATTCAAGGATATAATAAAAACAACATAACATCAACAACATAACAAACCTAAAAAAGAAAATACACTTAGGACCTACAGTTAATATAACACACACATAACAAAAACTTGTAAAAATACAGCCAAACCTTACACACTCAAAAGAAATGAGATCTAAAAAAAAGGCCAAGCTCATCTACCCTTCCACATTTGCGCATTCCTAATTACTAAACGTACAGTGTTCCGTAAAAGCATCCTCGAAAAGCTTGGCAAAATAGAATTTGCAATATTAATTTAAACGTAATAGTTCATCCAAGTCATTTTTTTCTAATTAATTTAAACGTAATATCATGCAAATTTAATTTTGCCAAGATTTTCTAGGAAGCTGAAACGGGACTCTGTACGTTTATTTATCAAGAATGCTCAAATGTGGAAGGGTAGAATAAGCTTGGCCCTTTTTTTTTACAACGCTTATATAAGCTGCATGTGTTTGTCTGTCTGTCTGACTTTCTGTCTGTCTAGACGAAATCTTAAATCGATATTTCATTACAACGCTTATATTAGCTTATTGTTCTTGTCTGTCTTCTCGGTCTGGACGGAATCTTACAATCGATATTTAACCCACTTCTCAATACTTTGGAGCCGTCCTAGCAACGAAGCACATAATACATTCAAAAGTTGTTCTGAATCGGCTTTGTTGATTCTGGCGTTGTTTCGCGTGTGTTCGCACTGTCCATACCACTGATTGCTATATTTCCTATTAAAAATATCGATCTTTGGTTGGTTATCGCTCACTCGTCGATTGCGTCGGGGCCTACAAGGTTGGCTTTGTCGCTTTGATTTACTACCCCCCACTGAAAATCAGTTATATAACTGAGTAGGTAGACTCTAAATACAATTTATTTATTTATTTTATTTATTTATGTCCAATCGAGCTGAAATTTTTCACACATACGTATTCTTGATGACAATAGATGAATCAATTAACAGATTCACTATTTAATCAATTAATTAATCTTAATTAATAATTAAAGTTTTATATGGGAATCGATATTTCACCCATTTCCAATGTCCGATCGAGCTGAAATTTTTCACACAGACGTATGTTCTTGATTACAATAGATAAATAAATTAACAGATTCACCGCAGATTCACTAATTAATTGGATGAGCGTAGCGAGCGAAGCGAAGATTCCATTCTACTACACTGAAGAAAAAAATCCGGAATGTTTTTTTTTTCTTTTTTTCTTTTTTTTGTATTTTTGTCTGTTTGTCCACACGATTCCGGCTAAACCGATACTCCGATTGCGATGAAATTTTATGGAGGCCTTCGAAATCTCTGAACTTAGAACTGCCACGTTTTTGAGCGCAATCGGAAAAATTTTCTCATGAAAATCACAATTTTTCGATTTTTTTCGATTTTTAAAACAATTCTTCGACTTATAACACCTACATGCTTTATCCGATTTCAATGATTTTTGCACAGAACCTTTATTTTATGAATTAAGATATTCTTTTCAAATTTGAGAGCAATTGAAAAAATATTTATCATAAAAATCGAAATTTTACAGTTTTCTTCTTTTTTAAAAAAATTCTTTGACTTATAACACCTACATGCTTTATCTGATTGTAATGATTTTTTCGAAGAACCTTAATTTTATGAATTAATATGTTAGTGTTAAATTTGAGCGCAATCGAGAAATTATTTCTTATAAAAATCGCAATTTTACGATTTTTTTAACAATTACGATAAATAAAAAAAATAAAATAAATAAAAGTTAATTTTTAATTTAATTTAATTTAAGTGGATGAGCGAAGCGAAGACTTCAATTTCACTGACCCCTCAAAAAATTTAGCTCCAATGTTCTTTTGTTTGTTTGTTTGTTTTTGTTTTTTTTTTGTTTTTTCTGTCTGTTTGTTCGCACGATTCCGGGCAAACGGCATATGCGATCTTGATGAAAATTGAAAGGGACCTTCGAAATCTCTGAACTTAGACCTGCCACGTTTTGGGTACATTCCAAGAATTATTTCTCATGAATATCGTACTTTTACGATTTTTTTCAATTTGTAATGCCCAATGCGATATTTTCTTGATATTTGGTCCGCGGCCGGGCAAACGGCTACTCCGATCTTGATGAAACTTTATAGGAACGTTTGAAATCACTAAAGTTATATATGATATGATTTTGGGGGCAATCGAGTAAATATTTGTAATGAATATCGTACTTTTACTATTTTCCCCAATTTTAAATGCAATATTATCGCGATATTTGTTCCGTGTCCGGGCAAACGGCTACTCCGATTTTGATGAAACTTTGTGGAACGTTTGAAATCACTAAAGTTAGATATGATTTGATTCTGGAGGCAATCGAATAAATATTTCTAATGAATATCGTACAACTTGCGTGCAGCTTTGATATGACCTGGCCGCCCCGCACCTTTTGACTGCTACATGCACGCACACAGCAGTGAGCTCGCCTTGCTGTCAGTCTGTTGCAGCTTAAAAGTGGTCCTACGCAAACTAAATACTTACGTAAAAGCTCATCCATCAACGCGGCGGGACTTTAGCGTTTTCCTAGTTTAAAAAAATTTCAACTTAGTAATGATTTTGCCACAGAACAACAGAAAATTCGCATAACACATGTAAGCTCAATGCACCAATTACGCTCATCCAACAACGCGGCGGGACTTAAGCGTTTTCCTAGTTAATTCATTCATCATAAACCAAAGTTTTATATGAGAATCGATATTTCACCAACTTCCCAATGTCCGATCGATCTGAAATTTTTCTCACAGACGTATATTCTTTATGACAATAGATGAATCAATTTATCACATTCACTAGTTAATCAATTAATTCATCATAATTAATTAATCAAACAAAGCTTCATATGGGAAATTAGTCACAGCTAGTGAGGATGGGCCAACCAGATGTAGAAATTCGGACACGTCCCGTGCACATATTCGATTACAACTAGGAAAACGCTAAAGTCCCGCCGCGTTGATGGATGAGCTTTTTAAAGTTTTTTGTTTGCGTGGGATATCTTTACTTTTGCAAGTGCTTTGTTTTGCTGCCTACGCATTGTAGGTGATTGTTGTCAAGTTTCTATTGTTACAGCTGTCAATTGGTATTATTTACCGTAAAAAACTTATATTAAAAGCTTTATTTCTATGGGGTCTGGCTAACTTTTTCAACTTTTTCTTTCAAAAGGTACTACATCACCACAACCTTAATGTCCATGTATAAAATGAACGTTGTAGCCCCACCCGTTTGGTCAGAATTGGCCCAAATGGCACGAAAATATCGCACTAAAAATTGCAAAAAATCTAAAAGTACGATATTCATGAGAAATATTCACTGTAACAAATCTTGGGTGATCTACCATTATGTGAGGGCCGCAATCTACTATTATGGAATGGTAAAGTCGTCTCCAGAGACTCATAAACGGTAGAAATACCATTATATATTCACGAATACAGTTTACCGATATTATAAATACACGCACACAACGATATTTATAAATGATTTAACAATAATTGAGCCGAGACTCTACATAGCTTAAAAAGCAACTACCTATTTAAGAAGCCGGCGAATTTACTTTTATGTAAGGAAACATTCCTCGCAGCATATGGTTCAAATGCATTTATAGTTCCGAGAACTCAACTATTAGAGAATGGCTCATATTCCTAAATATTACCGTCAAACTACTATTTATCGCGGCCGGTGATCTCCCATTTTGTGAGGGTAAATTCGCAGGCAGCGTATTGTCAAAACATTATATTTTTATGATAAATAACGTATATGTAAATGGCTGATTTACTATAGTGTGTCCTTCAAACTACTATTTATCGCGTACGGATAATCTGCAATTATGTTACGACAAATTCGTTTGCTCAATAATGTTAAAACACGATATTTCTATGAGAAAGTCACACATATGTGAATGGCTTATGTACTTTAGTGTGTCCTTCAAAATACAGTTAATCGCGGACGGAGAATAGAATCTCCCATTTTACGGAATAAACTCACAGGCAGCATATTGATTTTTAAAAAAAAACGATATTTCTATGATATTTTGTGTTCGCTAAGCGACGAAAACGTATGACTTAAAAACCATACTCAATAGTGCGTTTATCATGAGATGCATTTCTTCGATATTTAAATTAAAAATGCTGCAGATACAAGGTTATAGTTTGAAGGGCTCCCGGGAATTTAATTAAGATTAGAGTAAATAAAAAATAACGAAAACGTAGAAGTTTTCATGATAAATTATTATGTTATAATTTTATTATATTATTTTATTTAAACGTGGCAGGTATAACTTCAGACATTTGCAATGAGTCCAACCCGATCAGAATCGAAGTAGCCCTTTGAATCGTACTATAACAAACACACAACAATAACTCCTATATTTTTTTCCAATTTCCTTGCGTTGGACAGTGTAGGTTCGCATTACTCTACTCGTTAAGATCATTCTTAGTGCAAGTGAAAACAACTTACCTTTCAAAATTGTTATGCATATAGGTTTTCTATGATGTTAAAATAACCCTAATTGATTCCACAATACTGTGCGATTGGAAAAACTAATTCATCATTTTCCTTTAAAAGAGGACTACCTTTATGATAGTCCCAGCATTGGGTTCCCAGCTATGAGATACGTTTTTGTCTCTGACCTGCAGTCAACCAGTTTGTTTTCGTAAAAACATTTTTTTTAAATGATGCTCATTCTTGTATAGGTGGTATCGATGTTTGTTGGTGGACTATGTGTGTTAATGTTTTCTTACCCATGCATTCGATGTTTTCTAATATTACCCAAAATATAATAGTTTTAAAGTTTTAACCTTAATTTGTCCAATAAAGAACACTAACACTTTACTGTACTAAAATTGTACTTTAATTACCTACCTGTTCAAAAAGTGTCATCGTTAATCATTGTGATGGCTTGTTATTACAAATTAAATAAGATAGATATACTATGTTTGATAAAACCCGTAATTGGAATAAAAACATGTTCTAGGTTTAATCATACAACATGATTTTATAATCTTGCATCTCAGGAAATCGAAGGATTATTATTATTATTATTATTATTATTAGGATTATTATTATTATTATGAAGTTCTTTCCAATATGAATTGTACTTCATTTCATTGAAACTTGACCATGTGTCACAATGAAGTTTGAGTATAAAACGGCAATTTTTAATACTGTTTATAATTTCTAAATGCATCCTTCTTTTAATATTCCATTTCCATTCTCATTTCTTCCTGTAACCCTCTCGCACTCACACATACACTGCTCAAACCTACATTTTCTCACTGCATACAAAAAACATGAACAGAAAATTCATTTCTATTTAATATTTATAACTTATATGTGTTGTATTGCGATTCGTTATTTGAAGAACCAACGTCAATAAGGTAACGAGAAAAAAAATACGTGTGTTCCAAGGTCCATTTCTTTTTTATCAATACATCGCATTAAATCATTGAGCTATAATCATTACATTTCCTTCTGCGTTCTTTCATGAAATGCATCATGCAACGCATATTAGTCCTGCAAGCTGCCTAAGTATTGACGGGGGCTGTGATTCCAGAAATAAGGTGGGGTGAAGGGCGAACAGGTTATTGGATTGGATTTGATTTGAGGGACATTCTGCCTTCTGCCACCAAATTCAGTATCAGTTGAGAATCACATTCTGCTTGTATACAGTACAATCAAAAAAGATTATTCTTTCAGTACGTATTAAACAAATGAGAAATAAAATGTTTTAAATATTATTCACTCGACTAACTTAATAAAACTAACATGCCTCCAATACCAACGTCCTTAATGAAGGACATATTACATTTTCATTTTTTAATCACATACGTGCGGAGGTTTCTGCTTAATATCCGTTATATATATTTCAAATATGTTCTTGTTAGACTGGACGAAGTTTGAAGTCATAATCAAACTAGAACGAGCTTCCACGATACAAGCCAAAAATGTGCAGTCGTACATATTGAACTAATTTTAGATTTTTTACATTTACACATATTTTGCCAAATTTTGGTCCCATTTGATCACACAATACATGAAGATTTTTTATGGTCTAGGAGGATTCATAGTAAAAAGGTTATTTAAATGGAAAAGGGGGCTACGTAACGTACGAGAAATAACTTCAATTAAGGGTTTACATGTCTATCGAAAAAAGATGAAATAGAACTCCAAACGTTGAAAAATATTTGAAGCAAACAAAATATTGCGATATAATAACTGTGTAAATAAACTGCTCACTCAATTTCGTAAGTATTTATTGTTTGACAATAAAGGTGGAGTAAAAAACGTGACTTTTTTAATTGATCCGTAATCACAACTACTACTTCTGGTCGTCACTTCCGATAAAGTTAAATTTTACTCTTAGAATATGAAGTGAATTAACCAAATATTCGGTATTATGAAATAAAAAGAGAATCAATATTTCAAGACTCAGACTAGTTACCGAATTATATAATCGTGGTTTAAGGCCCGGTAATGGCAATTTGGTTAATGTTTATATTATTTTTCAGGGTGTGATAAACGATGAATTAGCACAAATTACATAATAATATGTTCATGTAAATATTGTAGTGTGATCTAAGCTCAGATTTCATGAAATGGAGTAACACATCGTTTTCAACAACCTAACTATTTGTTCCTAGTTTCGAGGAAACACAGTACACTGGCTGGACACATCTAGCCTACCCCGCTCCTCCAAGGTAATAAATACCAATGCCTGAGCCGAAACATCTGCATTCTGCAAGCCGTCCGTAAACCGTTACACACAAAGAGAGAGATCGCGCGAGGGTGGGTTTGCTTGGCAGGTTTCATCGAGAGCGTTCATTTCACTCGGCAACTTTTAACAGGACAGACGTTTTACTCACTTCGTGCTGCTTATATAATGCTGCGTATATTTTTCTCATCTCATCTCTAGCAGATAATCAGAGATCTATTGACATCTCATGAAGTTACATGATAATCAATAATTATGAAAATTATTTTTCTTGCAGGACAACTCGAAACCGGATACCTGGAGCTGCTGGACGAATACACCTGATCCGTTAACTCGTTCAAATATTCATCATCATCGGGTGGGCAGGTTTTGGATTGGTGATGATAGCTGAGCTTCTTCGTTGATATTATTACTAGATAATTACGTCTTCGTTTCAGATATACAACACATCGCGCATTACTATTCTCAATTGAATCAACCAGTTCTCGCCAGACTATTCAAGCGACATCGATGGGTGACTGCTAAACATCTTACTTGAATAATTTTAACTTCATTATACTTCAACTTTGTTTTAGATGGAAAACAACTAATTACTATGCCAAATTGAATCCACCATTTCTGTGTGAAGTAGATCGCTCACACTATAAATGAAACATTTCCTACAAAAACCCCAACAATCCCCTATTATGCAAGCGATGTTTTCTCGAAATAAAAATAAAATTTTACAAAAAGAACCCTAACGATCCATCATTATGTGATAGTAGTTTGCTCACACTAAGAGTGAAAAGTTTACTAAAACAAACCAGACGATATGTCATTATGTGATGGTAGTTTGCTCATAATAGAAATGAACAATAAACTAAAGCAAACCAGATAATCTATCATTGTGATAGAGTAGTTTATAAAATTATACGTGAAACATTTACGAAACGTAACCAAACGATCTATCGTTATCTCATGGTAGTATACTCATAATAAACTAACAGTTTTACTAAAACGTAACGAAAGATTTACAATTATTTGAGTGTCGTTCGCTCACAAGAAAAGTATAAGTTTGACTATAACGGAACTAACAATCTACAATAATGTAAGGGTAGGTTGCGCCCGAGTTAAATAACACGTTTACTAGAACTGGATGAACGATTTACAATTATGTGAGGGTAGTTCACTCATAGACGTTTGGCGTAGATCGACAATTATATACTTGGCAGCAGGTCTTGCCAAATTATATAATGGTAGATCACGCGACGAATTTCCTTACAGTGTTTCTTCGATTGTACCCAAAAACGTAGCAAGTCTAAGTTCAGAGATTTCGAAGGTCCCCTACAATTTTCATAAAGATCGGATATGCCGTTTGCCCGGTAGAGAGCGAACAAACAGACAGGAAAAAAAAAAACACCCGAGCTAAATTTTTTTGGGGGTCGGTGAAATTGAAGTCTTCGCTTCGCTCATCCAACAATCGTTAAGACTAAAAAGTATAAAATAATATTACATGATTTTTTTTTTTTTTTTTAAAACAACGCTTATATTAAATGTACTAAAAAGTAAAAAATAAATTTTCAGCCAACAAATTTTTGCCTTACTCGGAAAATAAAAGCATTGGGCGCTTACGGTATTGACATAGAATACAGAATTTCGTTGTTCATGGAGGGAAAGCTCCCAACGCTTCTATTTTCCGAGTAAGGCAAAAATTTGTTGGCTGAAAATTTATTTTTTACTTTTTAGTACATTTAAATAAAAGCGTTGTTTTTTTTAAAAAAAATTTTTAGATCTCATTTCTTTTGAGTGTGTTAGGTTTGGCTGTATATTTACAAGTTTTTGTTATGTGTGTGATTCATTACTTTTTCAAGTTCCATTGAAAAATTATTTGTTAAAATATAATAATTTTATCAAAGTTGATTTAATTTCTATATAATTATTAATTAACAATAGGATGTAAAATATCAAGTGGCCCAAAGACTTGCTTTTTGTAAACAATGTAGTCGATCATTGTCAAGTAACTATAGTTACATGTTGATTATATTCGTATAAGGCTTATATTGAAACCTTTATTTGGAAGCCTTCCAGCAAACTTTTTCAACTTTTTCTTTCAAAAGACCCGAAATCACTATTACCTTATAATGTCCATGTAAAATATGAACGTTGTAGCCCCACTTGTTTGGTCAGAATCGCGGGCCGATTGAAACTGACGAATTAGACCGTAGCAGTAGCAGTAGCAGGATAGCTAACATCCTTAAAGTGATTTTGAGCATGTTTCAAGCCATTTTTCACCAAGAAGGAATGCTCGTATCCCAACCAAATTTGGCATGTGTTGTCAGGTAAATAAATCCCCTCAATTTTCATAGTTTTCAAGTTCACATCACGTTTCATGACGGCTGGGTGACACCTCGAAATCACCCCAACTCTGTTTGCTGTATACGGTGCCTGAGTGTGTAGCACACTGCACACCGCGGCTTGGCTGCGGCGCCCTTACGGGCACCTAGATATAAAACACATTTGCCCTACAACAAACATCACTTTTTCTTAAAAGTCGAAGTTGAGTCATTAAAAAGATCTAAATCAAAGTCATTTCTTCTGTCAGACGCCTATTAACCGGATCCAACATACTTATAATTTTTCAATGTTTTAAAAATTTTTCTTCGAGAAAGAGAACTTTTATTTTTTAAGCAAAACAAAACTCTGTTGTACAGATACAATTGCCACAAGGACACAGAATAAAAATTACATTCATTGATTAATAACAATTAATAAATAGCTTTATAATTTAAATACAAATACAAGAAGTGAGTAATAACAATACAATTAATAAATTACATGTTTCGACCATAAAGGTGATTCCTAAGAATAGAAATGGAACCTTTTCATGTCACCATCTAATCGTCTTATTGACATTGTATAAAATTGTAGTAGTCATAGTTTTCTATTTGTATTTCGTGTAGTATAATGTTCTTAAGTGCAACTTAGTAGACATATTCAGATGTTGTTTGATTTTTGAACTTCGATTTTATTTTTGTGTTTAGTATTTAATTAGTTATAATGTATAGTCAACTTGTGGAGCCTGCTCTGTTGTTGGTGACCAATAAAAATAGAAACAATCGATTGCTATTAGTATAAATAGCCTATATCGAAGATCGTGTTAAGTTTACTTCAAGAAATCGGAAATTGTACATCCCAATTAAGAGTCCTTTTCACTTATTCTTCAACACAGATAAAATGAATTCTAGATCGAATAAAAACATATAATCATTGCATTCGTTATTTGCAGTTCGAATGAATAAGTACAATAGTAGTGACAAGTGCAAAACAACTGTTTAAATTAACATAAATATCTCGAATAAGTGTTCAGCATCTTCACATTGAGGCTATAGTTGATTAAATAAGTAACGAGTCAAGTTAAAGCACTGCTCAGGGAGTTAATCATCTTGTAAGCTCTGATGGAAACCTGAGACAGAAGAAAGGTACATGGATTTATTCACTAAAAATCATATCAAAACAAGACATGTCCAATTGTTTGATCATGTGGGGAAAAACTGCCCAATTCGATGTTTGGGTTGATTTAAGCCCTCAGTTAAACTAAGTATGCTCGTAAAGCCCGTACTCATGCACTATTCGATGCTCGATTGCTCCTTCCACAACCTTTTGACACAGCTGACCAGAGTACACAAAAATAAGTACAACATCGTCAGTTTTTTTTTTTTTTTTTACAGTAAAAGGTCCATTAACTAGGCTCAACCACCAATGAAATTACGACTTATTATTTGCTTGGAATTAAGCACACTTTTAACACAATTTAGCACAATTAATTTCTATTTTTACACAAGTAACACAAAAAACTTATGACTTCATTTTGGCGAGCCAAATTAATGTTAGAACGTCCAAAATGGACTTACAGTTTCATATCAACATATTTCATATTTTTGCACACTTTTCGCACGATTTTACACAACCATTTCGATATTTGCACATCAAACTGCAGAAAAATTCTACAACCAAATTTTTGTCTGTGTTCTATTAAATGGTTTGTAAAATAACGAGTTTCATGTGAAAACTTATACGATATTTTTGCACAATTTTTCACAACCAATTTCGATTTTTGTACAAGTAACACGAAAAAGCTGCGACAATGTCATTTTTTCTAATTCTTTATTTTACGTAAACCATTAACGTGGCTCGCCAAACAGTTTCATGTCAACATATTTCATATTTTTGCACACTTTTCGCACGATTTTACACAACCATTTCGATATTTGCACATCAAACTGCAGAAGAATTCTACAACCAAATTTTGGTCAGTGTTCTATTAAATGGTTTGTAAAATAACGAGTTTCATGTGAAAACTTATACGATATTTTTGCACAATTTTTCACAACCAATTTCGATTTTTGTACAAGTAACACGAAAAAGCTACGACAACTTCATTTTTTCTAATTCTTTATTTTACGTAAACCATTAACTTGGCTCGCCAAAATGAAGTTGTCGTAGATTGTATCTGCTGCTTGTGCAAAAAGTGTGTAAAAAATCTATTTTGGCTGTTCTAGCATAAACTGTGCTCGCTTAGGTGAAGTTTCGTTCTTTTTTTGTGTTGCTTGTGCAAAAATGAGCAAAATTCCATTCAAATAATGTCGTAATTCATTGGTAGTAAGCCAATTTATGGACCTTGTAGTAATATTTGTTTTGTTGAACAGAACTATCAAAACGACCCTGTCATTAGTTTATCATGGTAGATTATTTCCCGATTAGAGCTTGCTCGAATCTAATACCGAGTTTGACAATCAATTTTTATTTGTATCCCCTTTTACTCATATAATTATATTTTATTGGAAATTGAATATCCCTTACTGCTTAACTCACCTGCCCCACTAGTTCCATGGAGAGTGGGTAGAGGCCTGGAGGATTGAAAACTTGCAATGGACGGTTGGCTCGAATCATGATCATCAAAATATTTTTCTTAAATGATTGAGAAGCAGGAACCCAATCGCACTCGTAAGCCGCGTCAATAAAGAAGACGTTCTAAAAACAAATTGAATATTAAATAAAGCAAAGATAACTATGTCTATTCCATTAATTAATTTATATTATAAGATTCAAAGATTGTATACACTATTAAAATCTTATAAGTAAAGTTATGGAATAAGAACGGTCAATAACAATGTCCAATAGTGTTTTCGATGAGGCTTATGTTACGATTTTAGATGCTGCATATTTTTTTTCTGATACATTCCAATACAATATTTTTAAGCGAAGAGAATAATTACCGGCTATTACAATGGTATTACCTTGTCATGTATGAAGTTCGCTACGTAGCTAAAGAAAAACAACACAGTCGGTTGTGCGGTAGTTATTATCAGTAACAAGACTTCTTCCATTCCAAAATGGTCAGCCTGAAAATGAATGGATCGAGTCCGTTATTAGTTTTATAAGTTTCAAACAAGGCCACGAATTCAAGAATCTATGCAAATATAAATGTTTGGGTTTTGCGCTTTGTATAGAGAGTATTCGTGTTCCAGTGGTGGCAAAGCGCAAAACGCCAGACTATGGTTCGGTAGGTCGGGGGTACGTATCCTACCGCCGGTAATCCTGACTGAAAGTTTATTCCGAGGTTCTCTTCAGTCGTTGATGCGAATCCAAGGGATTGAGTATATTCTTAAACAACACTCGGACATTCTCTTCACAATAGTCTTGAAGAGGGGCATCCAAATTGCACACTTGAAGAGGGGCATCCAAATTGCATCCATGGTAAGGCTATCCACGAGAAATTAAAAAAGAAATCCATAATAATATTAATGTTTCGGGTATTCAATAAAGCGAGCTTACATTTGCAAAGAAGAGTGTTGCCCCAGTTGCCGCTACTATTGTAGTAATATACACCACAGACACCAAGAAATTGAACATTGGACAGGTATCAATAGTCGAACTGTAAAATATAAAAATTTAAATAATAATTAAACGTTTTAAAAGATAAACAAAAGTTATATTCACAATGATAATATCACTAACAAGACAAAGAATTATATAAATAATAAATCTGTACCTCAATGCTGTTTGGTGTAGCTGGATGATTTTACTCAACTGCTTTTGCATTTCCACGTCAAGTTCTGAAGAAGGTATTTCTTCATAAAGTTCTTCGACAGATTTCATTGTTATCTTGTTTAGAACTTTTTTCATATTATTTGAATAAATATTCATATTTAATTTCGATTTTCTCTGACAATAATTTCTGGGTTTATTTATTTTAACATCGAACATTGTGCGTGTAGCCAGTACATCAATTCTCTTAGCTTGACAGAAGGGCTGAATTGATGCTAGATGGTTTGTTCGTATTGTTTTTCGATTATTTTTTTTTTATGTTTTCTTTTCGGAACAGTTGACCGTTCTGCAGGAATAGCTTCATCATGTTGTTAATACATCGCCTTGGCAAGGTCGTACGATCATATAGTGATTGTTACTGCAGACAATTTGATTTTTTCGCGACGCCTGTTCTTTCTTATTTTGTTAATTGAAGAAATTCGAATATTCTTTAGGATTTTGCCAAGAATCTTAAAGTAAACTCCAATGTAATTGATCATGAAAACTGTAGCACTTAATAGGGCTGGTACCGTGAGAGACCAGAAGAACCGTACGAAGAACTGGTTCAAGAGAGTTAGCTCAAAAGATGGTGAAGCGGTAACGTTGTACGGGAATAACCTCTGAAAGAAGAGTGAACTGTTAAAGGCACTGTATCAGTTTTTTTAGCATGTATACTTTATATTACACTACGCTCTTTATGTTACACAAACATGTTTTTATTTTATCTATTTCTAATAAAGTACGTTTAGACTTCTTGCTTACCGTATTATCAATTTCCTTGCTGGTATCAAATCCACAACCATATAAAATACTAATACCACAAACACACTTGTACCCGAGCAAATTGGCATAAAATTAATCGTATTATGGCAAAACCATTCCAAACTAGTTTCAACAAACATAAACTTCAACTTTTCAACATCAACAGATTTTGATAAATCTTCCACAACATCAATCAAAATTTTAAATTTTTCTTTCTTCATAAATGCCATTAGTAGTGTACTGCAGAATATCATTTCCAGTACAAAACCACAATTCTCCACGACAACAATTTTCTCTTCTAGGTGATGATAAGTGTGGACTATTAGGCAAAATGTCACAAATGTAGTGCTTGTAATCAGAAACCATGGATAGCTATTGCGACAGATCCGAAGTGTTGCTCGTAGGTAGCTGTGTCGCATGAGACGTCGCGCTACCCAGAGTGGGTAGAACTGAAGGTAGAACTCGAGGGTTGGGGTAGACTCTTCCGGCCATAGACCTGTACACGGAAGGTAAGTTTAATCAAGATTCGATTTTAAATCTGTATTTGTTATAGTTTTGTACTTTATTTAATCATAAACAATCTTGCAGTGTTATTCTCTTATACCAATGCCTAATTAAGAAAAAACATATTAAAAATTAAAAAGATTCAATTTCACAAGCGTATAATATTACCCTTCCAGTTAATTGTCCTTTAACATTGCGCGTAAAGTAGGCCTACAGCACCATTTCCCATTTTGATGATATGTGCATGTCTTATGTGTCTTCTGTGTCAGAGGTGATGCATGGTTATTGATTCATACGTTCATACATACTTATTTGAGGACTTTTGGGGCCTTGAAAATGCTCACTCGCACATAAGCCTTTTTTAGCATGCGTTGTGACAATACACAATGGAAAGTTTGATGCGGGAGGTATTGTTGTATTTTCTCTCGATTGAAAGTTTCGGAGAACCAGGCTCCCCAAAAGTTTCCTCAATATACACGCATGATCATTAAGTACATTAATGATGTAGCGTTTGAAATGAATGTTGATGATGCTAAGGATTGCTTAGTACAATGACTATGTGAAGTGTTATTACCCTTCCAGGGAACTAGGGAAGATGTCTCTAAGGTGCACTAAGTTGTAACAAACCTTGAAAATAAAGCCACTTTCTGATGAGATGTATATAGTCTACTAGCTTGCGCTGCCCCATCTCACGACTATCTTGTATCGAGTACTGTAATAGTTTGAATGCTGTACGTTAAACGTCGATGGAAGGTTGCATTTTTATTCTCGCGGGCGGACGCGTCGCTCACTTCTTTTTTGGAAAAAGTTTTTCTGGTTATTGCACTACACAACGATCGTATTTCGGTATTGCATTCAGTCCCGTATTTTTTTCTGAAACGCTCAGATATCACTCTAAGACCTTGATTTAAAAAATTTCGCCCGCGGCGCTGTGGTTGGCCCCCTGCTGTATTTGCCTGATATCGCTTGCCCAGCAAACTTCACTTTGAAATATGGAACCCTACCCACGACCTCGCCCTCCCTGGCGCCCCCTCCGAGGAAGGAGGTCGTCCAGCGTCCACACACATTATTTTGGAAATTAACCACTGGGACTAAGTTAATATACGTGTTCCTCCATAGAACGGGTGTAACACTTCATAAATCAGCGCTGTAATGTCTATGTTCTTCCTCCATCACTGACTAGTAAAACTTTTTCTTCGCCGGAAAAATGTACTGAAACTTTTTGATTGGCGTTAATGCTAGTAATATTTTCACATCACGCACTAGGCTCAACACTTAGCATATGTTTGTAAAATTTTCCAAAGTTGTCGTTTTTGGACAGTTTTAACCGAATCCGAAATTATTAATAATTTCTGTTAATTTTCTTAAAGTTTAAAAATAATGGAATGTTAATATTAATTGTCATTTAATTGTTTATACGATCCATCCATGGCATATGTGTACATTGACAGACATAATAAATGTGATTGAAATAATCGCTGGTATATTTCACTCTCACATCACTCAAGGTATTGCAAATGTGTTGTTTCGTTATCAACCAAATCCGGTGCTTTTCTAATTGTGCATTTCTAGTTTGTCTTTATTTTATTCAATTACTAATGTAAAGAGAGCCCAAATGATAGAAAAGTGGTTAGTCATTTCGTCACAATTTGTACAGAATAACCAATAAGGCAACTTATTCAATTTCTAACACATACATACGCACAAATACATATTTTATCGTTCTTAAAGAATGATACCTATCTTTGCGAAATGCCATAGTAAATTGGTCTCCCGAAGTTATTTGCCAAATAACAAAATCATTGATGTAATTTAGCTATCAAACCGTGAATGATTTTAATTACAGCTTATTTCCATAATCTCTTTAGTAGGTCGTTTCATAATATAACAAGTTAAATTACGAACTAGAGTTTGGACACATATTTTCTGGAATTCTGCATTACAGACAACCTGTTCATTTCTGGGCCAACTTAAACAATTTAATACATACTACATGAATACTCATTACAGGGTTTCTCATATAGCGGAATCTAAAACACGTAATCAATCTCAAGACTAAATTACGTGTTACACTTGACTCATTTCCCTATGGTTTACGCAAATAAATGTTATGGTTCATATTAAAAAATATATTTTCGTATATTTAAATAGTGAGATGAACAATAATAATTGTGAAACGAACACACATTTTTAGATTAACCCTTTATAGGGCAATAAGGTGGTACCCAATATTTTGCTTTCTTCCTTTGCAATTTGAAATTCACGATTTTTTAAAAGAATTTTGGATTTTTTTATATTTTTTCCCTTGATTTTCTAGGAATAAAATGCTGATTTTTGATTCCAAACTGACATCAAATTTGAAAAAAATCCCAAATTTTATTTTATTTTCAAAAATAAGATTTGTTTGGCAATTTTTCTTTTTTCCATTTTTTTGTACACATTCAAATTGAATTTACTACAGGCAAACAAAATATCCTGGACATCCCGGAAATGTGTGTATTTTTGTGTTTAGATACACAATTTTTTTTTGAACTATTACAAAAATTCTTCTAATCATTAGAATTTAATAAGGAACAATTCTATTAATTCAGAACAAAATAAGGCATTGGTAGATTTAATTGTGTAGATTTTGAAAAGTATTGGTAAGTATAGTTACCGGTAACTATAAAGGGTTTTAAGAAAAAATAATATGTTCTCGTCGAAAAATATAATCGATATTGTGTACACTTAGTATGCTCGTTGTAAAACTCCCAGCTGGTAGTATGTATTTGAAAAAGTTGTATTTACATTTTAATATTACCTTCTTTTATCTATAATTTGGATATGCAAACCACGGATTTGTTGAGTGGTTGGATTGGATGGAAGATGAAGCTTAACTACTAACCCCGCCGAAATAAGGTACCCCATATCTATCTGCCACTTTATTGCTTACCATCTGCTATCTACTCTATTATAACACATTTTCTTTTAAATGGACATGTTTTAGAAATTAAAATACTATTACTAATCGAGTATTGAACGGTTTATGCGTTATTTTATACTCTCTATTATCAATACATGTATACTTTGGCTAAATAACCATGAAAATAATTTCAAACCCGGGAACACGACTACAGATTGATGTAAATGCCACATAATTATTAGTTTTCCTCGCAATGCCACGACATAACTAGCCTGGAACAATATTCGTCGAAAATTATACCCACGTTCAATTTCGTGTACCAGCTTCATGTGGTGGATCGTTAAAATATTCAACCCCATGGAGTGTCATTATTATTTTCCAACTCTGTGCTATGCCAACTTGATAGCAGCACCCCATGGTGTAGAGGCCATGGTGCAACTTTGGCCCTGACAACCCTCTTAACACAATCATATTTCTTGCTTATCCTCAGCCGTGTTCATGCTTCTCTGATGAAATAATTCATTGTGTTATATTATATGAGGGCACAAAAAACTGCATCATCTTTTTTATGCTTGTTATGCTTAAATTACTATTGTACTTTCCCAAAGAAATCTGCTTAAAAAGTATTTAATCTTGATGATTTAACTTATTTTTCAAATTAATTACAATAGGCTACTAAACTAATATTTTCGTTTCGTACGCACAATTTTTGTATGTCTCTTATCCGCAACATTTTACGAAAACAACCGAACAGTAAATGAAAATAAACGAGCATAAAAGGTACCTATATCTTTATTTTTAAATAAATGCTAAAAGGGTATTGATTGTACCAGTTGTTTCTGTTGGCAATGGCTTACCGAGGGGGGGGGGAGTCAGGAGGGGTCGGGGGTAAAAAAAAACGAACAAAATACTCCCCCGAAAGCACAGACTGATATTGCATCATGGGCATGCAAAAGGGGGGGGGGGTTGCCGCCCTATTAATTCTGACAGGGTGTCTGTCTATATGACTGGAAAATTGTTTATATTTCTGGAATTTCCATATTCCCCTAAAAAATCGTTAAAACTCACTAAATCGATTCTACAAAATCAAAATTTTCCAGGGACAAGTCCCCGGCACCATTTTAATGCGAGGGTCTCGGGGAAGAATCAGTGCTTTAATTTTCCCAATCAGAAAAATCTACAGCCTGGAAAAATACGTTTTACAATCTGGAAAAGATGCATGGGAATTTTTTTTTTCATTCATTCAATTCGTTAAAATGCACATTATTGCACAAATTCTTTATATTTCTGGGATTTTCATTCTCATTGTTGGAATGACGTGACGCGAGATTCCGCCTTAAAAAAGGACGGTCTTATGGTGATTCGGTTTATTTGGTGTTGGGCGCGTCAATCGCTAGGTCATAATGCGCCACTCTAGCCTAGAGCATGTGGGCAGGCGTATGTGTGGCATAGGTTACTTTGCTTAGCAATATTTATATTAAAAGTCGATAACGAAAAATAACTATTGATATAACTTTTCAACCCCCCCAAAAAAAACAAATCCTGCGTGCGCCAGTGCTGTTGCGTATACCTAAATAATTACACAGTGTTGTGCCAACACAATTACTTATCTTGGTCAGTGTGTAATAGTCTATGGAACAAGCTGCATCAACTATAAAAATATTTCAAAGTCGGAAACCAGCACCAAATTTTAGGAGCTAGTAAAAGACATATTTTAGAAAGTTATTTCACCGGGGGCACGTTCGGAAGCAAATTAGTCATCTGTCATGGCGTCTTTAAGATGGCCGTCAAAATAATTATTAAAAATCCTGTAACTCGAGAAATGATAATCAGATTTAAATAAAACAGGTATTTTTTTATGGGTGTTTAAAGCTCTACAAAAAATGTCATTAGACATTTTACAGTAAACGTAATAGTTTTAATTATATTTACAAATTATAACAATTTATAGCAATTGTATCACTTTTATTTATTTATTTATTTATTTATTAGTTCACTCAAATACAGCATTTCTGCCATTCTTCATTGAGGTAATAGGATATAATCAATTTACACTCATTAACAAAGGAGAATATACATAAGACTATGTACATAAATGCACACAAAAATAATGGTATTTGATATAATAAAATTACAAAAATGTATAGACAGACAACAAGTTATGATAAAATGTTTAAAATAGTATTATTAAAAAAATTAAATGAAGTTAATTGAAGTAAATAAAATAGAAATTTGCAAATAAATAAATAAATAATTTGATTACGTTGTGCATCTTGTCATGCTTCATTATTCTGCAAATGCTATCTCGACGCCACCAATGTACTACATTCATGAAAATTTCCAATAGTATTAAAATAAAAACAGGATATAAGTGAAATATTATTTTTATTTTTATAAAGCTAAAAATAAATTACCTAAATCAAATTAAAATAAAAAAATCATTTGTCCACTTTGTGTATTTCTTGTAGAGCAGTTGATGTTTTCCCGAGTACTGAAAAACCAACGGTTTCTCAAAGAAACCAATGCGTATGTATAAAATATACACATTTTGATGGAAAAGAAAGAGTAACCAATGAATAATGGGTTACCAAAAAATACAATTACAAATTGTTACTCGTTGAAAAAAATCACATCAGCACCATTCACAAGTAATTGGTAGTATCCTATTACTTTTATCTGAGCATGACACCAATTTCTAATGGCAATGGAACGTAAAAGTAATTAACAAAATCGATATAGAATGATAAATTCAAATGCCTAAATTATTTTGATTGGCGTAGCAGTTGAGAGTAACAACCAGTAATAACCGTCCTGCTAGCACATGCCACCAAATTGTGATACCACACCACACGGTGTTCCTATAGTACAAACGACGTCGTGATACTGACTGGCCTGGCCTATACAAGAACTTATTTCAAGTTATGGAGTGAGACCTTCCTCGGTAGCGATGTAGAACTCATCGACGAAGTCATCGTGCACGGTGAGTGTCTTCTCTATCTTCATGTAGGGACCTGTGTCCGTGGTGACCTTGGGCCAGGCGGGGGATCCCTCGGCTGTCGGGACTCTGAAAAAGTCGGGATTCAAGGTCGTAAATCATAGATTCATGTCTGATGTATTGGTCTGATGTAACTTACTCTTTTAAGTACTATTTATGTCTATTTATTTTGACGAAGATTTTAGTTGCGACGTTTGTTGTATGAACAGGCGCGCCGGTACGTAAAATAAACAAACTGGATATTTACCTTAAATCATTTCGATACAGGTTACGAGAGATCCTTTTCTAAGTCCTGATATATGTGTTAATTTTATATAATGTATTCCTTAATCTAAAATGAATGTTGGCTTTGATTAACAGAAAATGGGTCTTTCACATTCCCAATAAACATCTTTACAATTGCTATTTTATACCAAGTTAGTCACGTGGTAAGAGAAAGTTCTTAGGCGATAAACGTCCTTATGGATTTGTGACTTTTTATTTCCATTTATAACAAACATATAATATAGCAAATATATCCCATGCGGCTCCACTGGATTGACCATTTCCTTAGCTTTTACACGATATAAAATTTATTTTGAGATCAGATAGAATCAAATAAATAATAATATAATACCCAGTTTTGACAAAGCTTGTGATGAACTGGACCATTTTCTTAGCCATGAGCTTGTCTTTGCCTCTCAAGACAGCGTACTCCTGGGGGAAGATGTAGAGGAGGTCATCGCCATGGGCAACTCCTGAAACGAAATCACGACAACGCTGTTATCGGCTATTTAAGCTACGTGTTAGTATAGAATCTTTTTCTATTGGTGCCACAATTAATCTCATGGAACTTTTGAATTCATTTTTTTGTAATTAGCTTACAGGTCTATACAGTGTTTTGATCATATTCTTATCGATGGAAATCATAATTAATTTTTAATTATAATAAAAAAGGTGATATTTTCACTTTACAACAGCAAAAAACTAACCTATCTGGATAGATTTCATAATTCGTTTCAAATTATAACCAGAGACTGAAAAAGACCGCCATACTCCAGTGAGTTATTTAAACTAAGATTTATGAACCTAATTCGTTATAGAAACAAGGTTACATAGAAAAATTATTCATCAATGTAATTCAATCACAAAATTATATTTGTTTTAGGGTATCTATCTGCAGTATCAGCAAAACTTATTGACGTAAACCTTAATGGTTGCCTACCTGCTGGGAAGGGGTAGTTCCACGGTTGGTTGGGGTCCTGACCAAAGGTTCCAAAATTTCCGTAAGTAGAACTCTTCCCAAAATAGTTGAACGAATAGAGATAGCTCGGGGCCCAACGGCTCATTTCACTTGTCATCGTAAAAACTCCAGCCTTCATAACAGCAACGCCAGTGATCTGCAAAAAAGAATAGATGCCAGAGAAAGAGAGCAATGTCAGCCTGACATGCACGGTTTTTATTATGCATATGTTACATGCAAAAGCAAACACATATCTATTACTATAATTAATCGTATTTCAAGACATTTTTGTAAAATTGTTACGGTTTATGGGGAAAGGAGTAAGGATTGTATGTGTGGGGGCTGAGAATTATGGACCAATACAGGACTACACCCAGCGTTCAAGAAAAATGTGCAGAGAGAGATGATACAAACAAGTGCATAATGGTTGCAAAGAAATTACTCTTCAATTTACCAATATTATATAATCGAAACAAAATATCAAAATACACATCAAAAGTATAATTTTCCAATAGTTTAAAACAAATCAGCTTAACCGGAACTGGAACTCCCTCATTCCAGTTGAAGGAATAAATATGGACCTCATATCAAATAATTGGTAAAATCTTACGTCCATGAGTCCAGGAACCATTCTTGTGTAATCCTTATAATCATCGTCCTTGAAGTATTTGTCCTTCATGAGGTTAGTTACGAACCCCGTTCGATCGCTGATGCCTGTTAGAAAAAGAGTTTGTTAATTTTACTAGCATGATCGAAACAAAGTGGCCGTTATCATCAAATAGAATTCATTATATGTAACGTAATATATACATTCGCAAGCTCTTTGCATTTTGTATAGCTTTGGACGTGCATCGTGTATAGCTTTTATAAAAAAAAGGTTAACTTGGATAGACCCCGGACCAAAATTAATTAATGGTTCATTTCAAATGTCTTAGCAAAGACTAAAGGACTAGAATTTTAAAATTACGAACCTCGAACTATAGGAAAATTGATTTCGATGTTTTGATCAATGAATTTTCTTTATCTTTGTGTGAAGGATTGTGTGTGTGATTATTGGTTTAATCTAGAGAGCATGGCATATACTTAAATTTGGCTATTCATTTGCAAATAATAACTACTCAAATACATAATGGAGCTTTCTACATTTGCGCACCATAAAATATCTAAAATCCCCCTGCGCCTTCACCACTGATGCTTGTGTGAAACAGGAACTAGCCAAGTTGAGCTTTATTCCAGGAGCGCGGATGGCAATTACCGTGTGGCATGGACTTGTAGGGCAGGTATATTTTTTGACATTAAATTCTCAAAAACGGTTTTGGCATTACATTTTTATTTTTTGGCACCCTCTTTGACAGCCCCACCTAAAGAGGGGCATGTATTGCACCCTCGGCAGGTTTCACTCGATAAATTAAATTTATTTTCATTCATCTGGGAAAACTTACCAACTCCATCCAAGGTCATTTGAATTAACCCATGCGAAAGGAAGTTCTCTGAGGTTGTAAGATTGGCAAACTTCAGTCGATCATACATAGCTAGAATCACAGCAAGAATAATACAAGTGTACATGTGATGTGTGTCTTAATAAACGAGAACTATATGTTGTGTCCAAGTATTGATATGAAAAACAAAGTATGGCAAAATGTAATTTTACTGGAAATGCAAATCTCAAACATAATTGGAATAGATGAACAGCGATTGCACAGTTTAGACTCCAAACAGGGGGTCTATTTACTAAGTGACAGCGACAGCGACAAGTGACAATAGTCGACCGAAACAGACTGCAACTTTAGTGACAATAGTCACGCATTTGACTGCAGCTGTAGAAGCTAAGCTAAACACATTTAACATTTTTAATGCAGTCAAACATCAAATGTAAGTAATTACTATTTAATTTGGTATGGTGAAAACTCGAGGTGGCAGATCTAACTTGATCTTCTCACTAAAGATGTCGTTGTTGCTGTCAACTGTCGATGTCACTTTTAGAAAATATACACCCAGGTCATAATCTGTTTGAAAAGCACATATATCGGATAGATATCGTAGATGGCGGATAAATTTAACAATTTCTGTGAGAGCGAAGAACAGATAATAGAGATCATCTGAAAAGGCGAAATGAATGCCCTTCCACATGGCATGAACTATGAGAAAAAGGAGGCCCGTCTATACTAGAAAAACAGAAAATGCATGCATGATGGTGCAAGTTTCAAGCCAAAAATTGCGGGCATGTGTGAAGAAGAAGAAGAAGAAGAAGAAGAAGAAGAAGAAGAACAAGAAGAAGAAGAAGAAGAAAAGGACCAGTCCCAACGAACTTGTACTAGGTTTATCACCTAAGCATCGGTAACACATAGAATCAATGTGATACTGATACAATCAAACATTTTCGTTTTATCAACTACGTATATTTAAGTGATGGAATTAAATGACTCACCAGTCACGCAGAAGCTACATTCGTGTTTAGTAACCCCGCTCATCAAGGGCAGGTGTTTAAACTTCCCTTCCTTCAGAAGAACGTAGGGGTCGTCAAGGAGGAAGCTGTTGTTGCCAGCTTCGTTCCAAACGACTTGACTTCGTCCATTCTGGAATATTTGCACATACAAAATGAAAGAACACTCGATCCAGGATATCAATGTCATATGCTTTACATCAATTTATTTGGCATGGATCGTAATATTGAATCAAGCTGAGTCGGTGGTCCTTAGATATAATAACATATAAGCTGAGTCGATCGATAATATAACATTATTGATTTGTCATATGTAAGGTTTCAAAATGTTTGTTTTATATTTTTTAATGTGCATGGCAAACCAAAAACCTAACCAGGATTATAAAAAATGTATGGCCCGAAATAACATCCTGAAAATCAGCTTGTCGATTTTAAATATTGAAAGTTTAATATGAGATGTTTTTAAAAGTTAACGGAAGGACTCACCTGAAAAACCGTATGAGCATCCAAGAGCTGTTTAACAGACGTTCTGTCACGCAGACATCTCACTAGATCCATGAGATCTTCCTGGTTGCAGTTGACATGCGCTGCAAGAGCACGCGTTTTAACGACAGGTTCAGGGTCGACGGCCCAGGCGGCAAGGAACGATCCACTTAGACCTATTACTCTTTCAATCAAACCTGAGGAAGAACAAAGCACTTGCCAATAATATAGGCACAAGATAATGTGATGTGATATGGTTACAAGATACGGTGTGAAACATACCATCCCTGACAAGCGGACTAAAGAGCATGAGTGTGGCAGCGGCCGCGCCTGCGCTCTGGCCAAAGAGTGTCACTCTGTTGGGGTCTCCACCGAAGTATTGGATGTTCTTGTTCACCCATTCCAGCTGCCAACCTTGGTTCCCCGGACCTCGTCCGTCTTCAAAGACAGGAACCCTGCACAAGAGAGGCAACCAATCAGAGCCCTGCCCTCACTCCAGTGCAAGGAGCACATCAAGCATGCCTTGGTTCCCCGGCACCTCGTCCGTCTTCAAAGACAGGAACCCTGCACAAGAGAGGCAACCAATCAGAGCCCTGCCCTCACTCCAGCGCTAGGAGCACGTCAAGCATGCCTTGGTTCCCCGGCACCTCGTCCGTCTTCAAAGACAGGAACCCTGCACAAGAGAGGCAACCAATCAGAGCCCTGCCCTCACTCCAGCGCTAGGTGCACGTCAAGCATGAGTTGGTTCCCCCACCTCTGTATTACAGTAATCAAATGTAAGTTTTTCTCCATGATCAAATGTTTATGGTTGGTTTATGGATGTGGTTTGATATATTGTGTTATTTCAATGCCGAATTAAAACGTTCCATGGGTTGTTCGTCATCCGGCCTTCACGATGTGTGAATAATTGTCTTGGCTCTAACGCTTATGTGTCCTCACCTAGCGGTCCGAGCCTGTACTGCGGTACGGCCAGTACGACATCCTCCTCCAGCAAGTAGTTAGGGAGGACGTTGCGTGCCGACCCCACGCGGAAGGAGCCGCCGTGAACATAGACAATAACAGGCATCCCTGTCCCCACGCCACCACTCTCTGTCTGAAGAAAGAATTCATCATTGAAATTTATAAATACTAAATTTGTCATTCAAATATTATTATGAAAATTTACAAACTACTTACTCATTATAAATATATAATAAATAAACACTTTCATTAAAAGCACATAATTCGGTACAATTTTGTTACAAGTACATTTATTATGGCTTTTTAAAGGTATTACCAGTTACCTCTAATGAAGGTGGTATATACCATGGAAGAATGAAAAAAATATGTTATTACAATGATATTATTTACGAGTGTTTTTGAAGCTATGGCATAGTTTTTTTTGTCGTAAACCGTAACATAACAAAAACTTGTAGAAATACAGCCAAACCTTACACACTCAAAAGAAATGAGATCTAAAAAAAGGGCCAAGCTCATCTACCCTTCCACATTTGCGCATTCTTAATTGGATGACCGTAGCGAGCGTAGCGAGCGAAGCGAAGATTCCATTTCCCTACACTAGAAAAAAATCCGGAATGTTTTTTTTTCTTTCTTTTTTTTTGTCTGTGTATTTTTGTGTGTTTGTTAACACGATTCCGGCTAAACCAATACTCCGATTGCGATGAAATTTTATGGAAGCCTTCGAAATCTCTAAACTTAGAACTGCCACGTTTTTGAGCGCAATCGGAAATTTTTTTCTTGTAAAAAACGCAATTTTACGATTTTTTTCGATTTTTAAAAAATTTCTTCGACTTATAACACTTACATGCTTTATCCGATTGTAATGATTTTTTAACAGAACCTTGATTTCATGAATTAAGATATTCGTGTGAAATTTGAGCGTCATCAAAAAACTATTTCTCATGAAAATCGAATTTTTACGGGTTTTTTATTTTTTTAAACAATTCTTAGACTTTTAAAACCTACATGCTGTATTCTATTGAAATGATTTTTTCATAGAACCTTAATTTTATGAATTAATATACTTGTGTTAAATTTGAGCGCAATCGAATAATTATTTCTTATGAAAATTGCAATTTTACGATTTTTTTCTTTTTTAAAAATTAAATTACGTAAAAATTGCGATTTATTAAGAAAATTAAGTTAATTTTTTATTTTATTTAATTTAATTTAAAAAATCTTCGACTAAAATGATTTTTTCACAGAACAGAAAATCCGCGTAACACATGGCAGCTCAATGCACCAATTACGCTCATCCAACAACGCGGCGGGACTTAAGCGTTTTCCTAGTTCATAAACGTACAGTGTCCCATAACAGCATCCTCGAAAAGCTTGGCAAAATAGAATTTGCGATTATTAATTTAAACGTAATAACATGCAAATTTTATTTTGCCAAGCTTTTCGAGGATGCTGTTATGGGACACTGTACGTTTATGAATTAAGAATGCGCAAATGTGGAAGGGTAGATGAGCTTGGCCCTTTTTTAAGATCTCATTTCTTTTGAGTGTGTAAGGTTTGGCTGTATTTCTACAAGTTTTTGTTATGTGTGTGATCTCATTACTTTTTCAAGTTTCATTGCAAAATTATTTGTTAAAATATAATAATTTTATCAAAGTTAATTTAATTTCTATGGTATTAGCAATAACAATAGGATGTAAAATATCTCGACCCGGATTCATGTACATCCTGGGTATAGGTGGTATAACCATGGTATAACGACGGTATAAGGACTGGTTAAGTCTAGGCAACTCACGGCCAATTAAAACTTTCCCATGCAACAACAAACGCACAACTAATGTTATTTGACACCTATTTCACTGCATCCACAGCCATGTAAATCATCAGATAATCAAATGAATATTGAAAATTTTCACCATCTTTTGTTTTACATTTTCATTAAAAGTGACAGGAGATTGCGTGAGTTTATTAAAAGAAAAGGAAAGGCTTATTATTGCCGTAAATTTAGGAATAGCCTAGGACTATCATACCATTGTTTATCTGCATTAGGCTTTTGGTAATCAAAACTAGTTATTTGTACGAGATGTGTGTCAGAACAAGGTTGTGCTGGCCTAGGGTTGGCTAAGAAAGGCCTAGGGCTTGTCAAACATGTAGTGTAAGTATTTATTTATCTAGTCCTATAGCCTAATGGAACTTTAGACCTACACTGTTGTATTATAAGTAATTTTCTACATCTGGGCCTAGGCCAGGGACGGTTTCTGATTTGTTTTATGAGAATATAATGACACCTTTTCTCGTTCCACACCAAGAAGAAAAATTTAAAATGTCCGCCATTTGTTTACGTATCGCACTTTCCCGCCTAACTCTGCTTATACCGTCAACAAGTGTCAAGTAACTATAGTTACTTGTTGATTGTATGCCTAGTGTTTAAGGCTTATTTTAAAACCTTTATTTGGAAGCCTTCCAACAAACTTTTTTCAACTTTTTTTTTCAAAAGAGACTATATTACTATAACCTTAATGTCCATGTAAAATATGAACATTGTAGCCCCACCCGTCTGGTCAGAATCGCGGGCCGATTGAAACTGACGAATTAGATGTTAGTAGTAGTAGTAGTAGTAGTAGTAGTAGTAGTAGTAGTAGTAGTAGTAGTAGTAGTAGTAGTAGTAGTAGTAGTAGTAGTAGTAGTAGTAGTAGTAGTAGTAGTAGTAGTAGTAGTAGTAGTAGTAGTAGTAGTAGTAGTAGTAGTAGTAGTAGTAGTAGCTAACATCCTTAAAGTGATTTTGAGCATGTTTCAAGCCATTTTTTCACCAAGAAGGAATGGTCGTACCCCAATAAAATTTGGCATGTGTTGTCAGGTACCTAAATCCCCTCGATTGTGATAGTTTTCAAGTTCACATCACGTTACATGACGGCTGGGTAACACCTCGAAATCACCCCAACTCTGCTTGGTGTATAAGGTGCTTGAGTGTGTAGCGCACCGCGGCTTGGCTGCGGCGCCCTAACGGGCACCTAGATGATAATTTTGAAAAAAAATTATTAAGATTTTGTTGTATATGTGTATTTAGTACAATTTACAAAAATATAAAACCCAATCATTGAAAAGTTGTATCACAGATAACAGAGTACACTGTGTACTCTATTATCTGTGCTTGTATGATGGAAATTCAACTAACATAACAAATAGATCCATGTTAACTAAGATTATATTGCCATACACCTGGGGAAGAAAATCTTGTAAATCTGCAAATAAACTACCAAAGTTTTGCCGTTTCTACTTTTCGTGTAAGTCAGTAAGTTAGTGGGAGAAAACGGCAAGTAAAATCCGCAATAAGTCGTTTTATTAAAATATCATATAGCGAGCGATATATTCCTAAATGTACCAGATGGAGAACCATACAAGTGTTTCCAGACAACTCATTCTCAGTTGCATTGAACCTACTCTAGAATCTACATCTACATCTTATCTCTTCAAAACGTGTAGAGTGTATAGACTGCACATCCAGGAAGCTAATGAGGTATTTTTATAAACAGTACTGTTCGGAGTTATTACAAGTCATTTAAAATATCAAATCTTGATGTTCTATTTTTTTCTATATGATTCAAATCATATATAACACTTTTTACTTTATGCAACCATCTTAAATATGTGCAACCTTTACTTAACATTTCAATCATTAATATTTAATACAATCCAGAAATTAAAAAATCCATCCCGATCGGGGTACGAACCCGAGTCTCCCACTTTCCGGGTGGACGCCTTAGCCAACTAGACCACCGAGACGGTAACTATTTAACTTCTGTATTGTCGTTACATTATAGAACTTGAATGAATGGAACAATAAAGCATCGAAAAACTGTTGCTGTTGAATTGACCAAACAAACATTTATAACCTTACGCAGGTATGAGCGAGGGTATGTTTCAATATTTCAATCATTGTTGCTACACCAGTTATTTTTGTAACATTAATTGTATGATTTTTTTGTTTATGAAAATAGTGTATAATTTAATTTCAACTTTAAATGACATGGAGTGCATATTGTATTATTTTCTTTCTTTATAATAATACAAGCCAAAACACCATGTTAGTGTTTGTGTGTGTGTGTGTCAACGGGTAAAATGTAAAATATAGTCCTTCTAGCATTACCCGGGGCGTGTAGACGTTAATATGAAGACAATTCTCATCTTGCCTGCCCCTGACCAAGGGTACGCCATTGTTCTGGGGGCACACAGGGCCAAAGTCGGTGGCGTTGAAGGTCGTCGGCCATTTTCCTTTGTACGGTAATGGACGCTAGAACAAATAGAAATCATGGATGCGACGCATACATTGTAAATTAGTCTCACTCCTTTTTAATTTAGAACTGTTTTTATTTGAAATTTTCATGGATCTTATCAATAGGAAATGTGTGAGTAGACAAATACATTATCTTTATCTGGAAATACCTGGACGTGAATTTAAAGATTTCAATTTCAAACAATCTTTAGGTCGAATTCGTATTATTATTAAATCGTTGCATTTCTACGTTTAGGTGGCACTATGATAATATCATGTTCATATTATGTATATTTAATTGAATTTTTTTGACCAATATTTTTCGTATAAGTACGCAAGAGATAGGCTAATGTCACACCGATACTAAAATAATTATATATTCTCTTACATGACGAAATTATCATTATCACTTAAAATTCAACCTTGGAGCGTTGTTTGTAGCAACTTAAACATTAACACAGCACAATGAAGCATCGCAACGTATATCTCTGTATTCCATAATATCTATATGAATGGACGCAGAAAGAAAAAGAAATATTTTTAATGCCCAAAGTTGTTAGTAATTTCATGATATGCATATCGGCTAAATAACGTTGAAAAACAAATCAAAAACTTACTTCAAGATCGCATTTGCCTCGACTCACGAGCACGAACTCACGTTCGCCTGCCTTTGATGCATTACCATTTTTGAACCAAAACGAAGCGTTCATTGTGTATTCAAATTGAGAAGTGCAGTTTAAGAAAGAAATCACTCAACTATTAAATTGTTAATATAAATAATTGTGATGAAAGTTAATATATTAAAATAGCGTCACTTAACGGAGGTAAAAAACTATGAACTAGATCGTGCACTAATGTCAGGGACCACATCCACATTATAGCATAAATTAAACTTTAGTGGAGATATTTAATAGCTTACACCTTTTACACTGTTCTTCTGTTCTGTGGTGGAAAACAACCCAAGAACAACCAACAACAGAACAACCAAATCAAGAACCATGTAATAAAAGTTATTTTAAACTATTAAACATTAGCTCTAGACTACCTCACCTTGAACCTAAGGCTCCCTATCGGTGGCTCTGCGAACGGAATGCCCTGGTACTGGTAGATGGTCCTGTTGGTCCAGGCGGAGAGGGTGGTGGTGCCGTCTAGTGTGCCGAGGTCAGGGAGGGTGACTTGTTTACCCCCACAGAGCGCGATCACCAGGCACAGCGTTGACACAGAGACCCACATCGCGTCGAGCACGGGGCTAGTCAAGTCTGAAGCCAACTACTGCGTTCAGTTGTCACGTCGCATATTGTTGCCTTGCTCAAGTCACGAATAATTAACTCAATAGTATTATGAAATACGTTGCTATAATCTTACCTGGGAACCCTAGACACATTGTTCACTGACTAACCTACCTCAATAAACGCAATTACGTGACTAATTGTATTCAAGATACTGCTTAACTAATTATAAATTACTTTATTATACAATCGTCACCACACGTGCCTAAGGCATGAGCGACGCGGGTGCCACATTATCAATACCATTGCACTGAGCACTGGGTGATTAACATAGATTAACAGATTGTCAAATGACCTGTAGAACCCAGGCTACTGCTAGATTATTAAACTGGAACTTATTGCTTTAATATTACTGTCTCTAAACATTATAACGCTTTGTTAGTTTTTGAAATTTTTTAGCAAAGCTCTCTTGTATGCACCACTTTTCTGTCTGTCTATCTGTACTGTGTGTATCACGACTCACGATGAAAACAAAACGCGACCTCAGATTGACCAGAACTTTTCCTTTGAATTTATTTATTTGTATAAGAGTCTAGTCTAGTCTAGAGGATGGATGATTGGTTTAAAACTCAGGAACTTGATTTTAATTATAGCAAAACAAATTTTATGATTTTTCATAAGGCTAATGATAGAAGCATAAATGATATTCATTTGACGTTGAATTGTAATGGTAAGTTAATTTCTAGAGTGTATGAATTTAAATATCTTGGAGTTTTCTTAGATTGTAATTTAAATTTTAAGAAACATTATGAATATGTGTGTAATAAAGTATCATCAGCAATTGGAATTATAAGTAGAATGAAGAGGTTTGTAACTGAGAGAATGTTAAGGTTACTTGTAGATTCTTATATTCACTCTGTTATTGATTATTGCTTAGTGGTTTGGGCAGTAAGACCTTCTACTGAGTATGTTGTACTCCAGAAGAGAATTGACCATCAGATGGACCAAACAGATTCTGTTTGATTCATTTCCCTTGAGCCAAGACTTGCTGTCTAATTGTTTCACGATTGAGGAAATGATGAAGTATAGCATGCTGGTAAATACATACAAAGTATTGAAAGATAAATTTTAGGTATTCTACCCAATATTTTTAAAATTGTTGATCGTGATAGAAATTCTACTTTAATTAACTCATTGGAATTTCCTGGATTAAATTCTGAAGCATTTAGAAAGTCATTTATGTACAGAGGCGGGACCTATTGGAATTCAATTTCTTATGATATTAGAAGCCAGTTTACTGATCTAGGAATTGTACAATTTAAAAGTAAAATTGATGCAATGATAATGAATCAAAGAGCAAAGAATTGATTATTTAATATTTATTTGTAGGTTATTGTCTGTGTATTTGTGTAATGTTAATTTACCTTAATAAGTTCTTATAAATGATATTGCTTTTCTCTTTGTTTGTTCATTATTGCTTTGATTATGATATAATCAATGTATTTTCAATTATATTTTCTGCCTAGATTGTCTGGTTACCGCCCACTGGAGCTTGCAACTTGAGTTATGTGTCTTGTATCATTGCTGTCATCAGTTTTTGACATGAACAATTTTAAATCATTATATATCTGATATAATTATATATTAGTCAAGATTTTTTAGGACTAAACAGTTATCAAGATTTGAACACAAAAATGAAGATTGAACACAAGAATAAAGATTCGCGTTCGGTGGTTTCTTCGCGAAAGTTTTTTGATTATACTCCCCTGATTTGCTGTTCCTGATTTTTGGCAAACCTCAAATTCGTTTGAGTGGGATCGTCTTATAAATCATTTTTTTTCTTTTAGTTTTTCTTTTTTAATGTTTTTTTTTCTTCCTTTTTTTCCTTTTCTTTTCACTCCCCCACCCTTTTTTATATTTGATTCATTCATTAAATACATTAAATATCATTTTTGTGTTGACAAAATTGTTGTGTTTAAAATGCATTGTTGTTGTAATGCTACTATGTCAAATATGTACTCAAATGTAGTTTATTGTAGTTTCTGAATCTATGTAATTATATTTATTTAATTGTCCTCCCAGGGGCGTAGGAACGGAGGGGAGGGGGGGGAAACTCCCCCCCCCCCCCCCACTCGTTGGCTTGACCCCCCCAGTGGGGAGGCCAAGCCAGGTATGGGTGTCATTTTCTAACTTATAGCTTGTTAAGTGATTTTTATGATTTTTATTACAGTCGGGCTTGCAAACAAAAAGGAAGGTTTATGTTAACCTTTTTGTAGAAAGATTCAGTAAGAGACGTGATTTGCGAGACATGACTAGCCATCTGATTTTAGACTAATATTCATTTTATTTCGTGTGCAATGTTTTCACTCCCAAGCAGACTGTCGACCGATTCTAGTCAGGTAATTAATCTTCAATGCAATATTAGCTTCAAAATGTAACCCTTATTCACAGTTAAAATTCGCCTGAAACGTGTTTTAGGCCACCTATCAAGGGCACCTTTTGAAAAAAAATCTCGACTACAGCGAAAAAGCCTCCGCCGGCTGGGGCTTCGCCCCAGACCCCCGGTTTGCCCACCCAACCTCGTAATCAACTTGAGTGTGACCCCCACTAAAAAAATAGTTCCTACGCCACTGTGTCCTCCTTTGTAAATCAGTTTTTATAACTGAATAGGATAGACGTTAAATAAATAATAAATAAATAAATAAATAAGCACAAGTATCGTTTTACATAGACAATATAATATATAAATAAAGTAAAAATCAAAATTACATTATTATACCTACAAACTAACAAATAATATGGTGATGAACAATAAACAAATATATCAAAATTAACCCTTTAACTCTCTTCCTTGCATATAAAGCGTAGAAAAGTAATGTGTTGCCCCGGCGGGGAAGCTATACAAGGGAGAGGGTTAACATAATCAAGGATACACTTCGTTTGGGAAGATAGGTTTCTTGACTACCCTCCACCCGGTTTTTTTTTATAAGGACAAGGCGGTGGAAGTATTGTTTCCTGACTAGTGCAAAAATGAAGGCCGACGCCATCTTTAGTTCGTCATGCGATATGTGTTACATAATTTAAGCAAGCATTTCTTATTTTTTTAGGCTGTTTCAAATGATGAATGCGACAACTTCAAATTCAAAATTAATTATAATTTACGACACCAAAAATAGCTTAACTCTACCTCGTATGAAGGGGATACCGAATAATTTGGTTCCAGGTATAAGTTCCTAGTAAAATATATTCATAATGATTTTGGTGGAGGTGCCGGTCCACATCCCATGTTTATGTTGTGTGCCAGCGAACAACACAATTGAATTGTGCTCGATTTCTTTTGAAGGACGTTTTGTTTGTATCGAATAATAGCGCAACCAAAAAGATAATTGATAAATGCAAATTTGGTTTCAATTTGTTCGCAAAATAAAAGGAACTGAATATCGCTAACTCGTTCCATGACAAAAAGTCACATTTAACAATATTTGTAAATGTGCATTTAAAATGGCGTTTTCCATTGGCATGCACTGAGTGCGCATTTAGTTCGCATTGAAACATCACAGTGACGTCATTGCATTCGCCGAGTGCTGCACTCATGCAGTCTAGTTCAATCCCCAATGGAATAAGAATTATCAAAAATCGTGCAAACATGGCGTCCTTTTCAGACGCTGATCAGCTGACGGAGTAAATAGAAGTGACAATAAAATACCTTATGGGCCCGACAACAAGGAGAACTTTATTCGAAACTTAAACGTTAATAAAACAAAATTAGACCTAGGACCTGGCATTACTTCGGCATAATCGTGATTCTTGACTACACGGAGTATAAGCCATTGACCTAGCTCTAGGCTGGTGTCCGTGCACCGGCACTGAGTTCGCACCGGTACGATTTGTATCATGAATTGAACTGAACATCTCCTGAATTATTTGTGATGTTGATGTATTTATTGAGTAATCTCATGTTTTATTTAGTTATGATATGTACTTTGTTATACTAATTGGGCCATCAAAGTCCAACTCGCAATCTTCTCGTGGTTTGGCTCGTGAGTAGGAGAGTAGTTCACTCCCTGAAACTAATGGCGAGCTCTGAGGGACTTTCCCCTTCCCTTTAACTACCTCACCGACGGCGACGACAATGACAACACGGACGGATGATGAGACAGACGAAGACGACCACGACGTGGGAAAACCCCTGCCCTCCACATATTCTTGTGGCTGGTTCTGACAAGCACAGGCCTGTCCACCCCTTGTCCCCCCGCGTCTCCCCTTACGTTCTTACTTTTGGAAAGAAGTATACATTGTGGTACAACTCACATTTATAGAAATTGTTCTATCTGGGAGGCGCGAATAATCTTAGCTGTTAAAGCGCCCTAAAACTACTAATACCTAATACTAATACTACTAATACTAATTAGTACTTGTATAATTGCGCCCTTTACCTTCGTCTCCAGTCGGGGACACGGTTTCTACCCTCGCTGCTGCACTAAAGCGATCGGTTTGTTTTGGTACACACGAGAGTGTTTTGTTTACTTTCTCTTTATAGTCCAGAACATAGTAGTATCTATGGTCCAGAAGCCCTGTTCTGTAGGTGCTCTAGAACTCGAATGTGCTAAACATTTTGAGTACAGGCAAGCCACAATATCAAAAGTTTCGTCTCGAAATGCTGAAAAAGTTCTGCCCGGTGTCCACTTTGACAGCCGCAATCGAAAGTCGACTGTTGTTGTTATTGTTGTTGTTGTTGTTGTTGTTGTTGTTGTTGTTGTTGTTGTTGTTGTTGTTGTTGTGTCAACTGCCGGTCTCTAGTTGGTCATTGTTCACTCGTCGATGGTGTCGGTGCCGACAGGGTTAGCTTGGTTTGCTTTAAATTTAATATTTCCCCACTGAAAACCATGGTCTGTGACTGAGTGGGTGGACTCTACCTACATACGACTTTATGTATTTTATTTATTTATACCGACACATTGTACTGCACCACCAAGCAGTACAGTCTGTGAGATTGTCGATGTATGTTTCGTTGTATACTGGATGCTTCTGAAATAAATTCTCATAGCTTATATTTGGCAAATGTATCGTGAGTGTTGCAATGTGAATGTACAGAAAATAATTATGTGTAAGAATATATTTTAGGAATGTTATAATTACATTGGGCTACGAGTGCAGACCAGTGGCGTATCCAAGGGGCGTTGAGTTGTGGGGTTCACTCCTCCCCTCCCCATGCACTTAGTATTTGTTTTATTAGTAAAAAAACGTCAAATATGAGAAAAATTATAATTTACTTACTATTGTATGATTCTAAAAAGTGTTTACAGGCGTTCAAAATGTCAAACATGAGAAAAAAAATCACCTTCGGCGAAAAGACCTCCGGTGGCTGTGGCCTCGCTCCAGACCCCTTCCCTGTTGGGCATATCACCCCCCCCCCCCCCATGGTACATTCCTGGATACGCCACTGGAGCAGACCTATTGATGTGATTCAAAAGCAATGATTAAATGTGAACAAATTAGAAGATTACCTAGGAATGTGGGTTATATTAACGATTAGAACCGGAGCTCGTCTCTAGCTTCGGGGAGTTTTTTGTGAGATCGACTGCTTCTTTTCTCGTCTTGTACAATCAACTCTGGGCCAAATTCTAACCCGGGACCAAACGGGGTTTTATTTTTCATTGGGCATACAATATCATTCATATTGATTTTATTTTCTCGATTTCTTTAGTCGGGAAACACTCCCGTGGGTGTAGTTGATGATATGTAAATCAATCCTGAAATAAGAAAATTCACCTCGACCGAGTATCGAACTCGGAGCTCAGTAACCACTTGGCGAGATGGCGAGATGAAATTTATAATTTCTTGATTGATTTCAATGTGTATAACATCAGTTAAACTTATTATTATACTAAATTTTTGCGTTGGGAATGAATACTCCTTCACCTCAAGCATAGCGTTTATTCTATAGGCTTCAGCGTTATTGTCAGACATCCGCTATTGCCCGTCACACCACTGCAGCCCGTCACATCCTCCCTTGTTGCACATGTAAGGTAGTTTTTGTTTTTTGCAAGTGTATTTTTGTGTTGGTTGGGTTGCGGCAGTGAGGCCTTCCTTCACAGCGATGGTGTACTCATCGATGAAGTCATCGTGCACGGTGGGCGTCTTCTCTATCTTCATGTAGGGACCTGTGGCTGTGGTGACCTTGGGCCAGGCGGGGGATCCCTCCGCCGTAGGGAATCTGAAAGAAACAAAATTTATCATGTAAAAGATGTTTTAAAAATACCTTTAGAGTTAGATTCCGGTAAATAATAGAAAGTAAAATGATATTAGAGTTAGATTCTGGTAAATAATTGAAAGTAAAATGATATTGAGATGGGATTGTGTGTCAAAAGTTCCGTCCTGCTTAGAGAAATAACACTTACCCGGCGGGAAAGTTTTTGTGTTAACCACAATGAACATTTAACACTAAAAATATGTTCATAACATCGACCCGTCAACATAAAAACAGTTACAAATTTTTACTTAAAATGAAATATAGATACTTTTTTAATTTCTGATTTGTGATATATTAACTTTGCACTGGATAAAAATATAATGTTTCAGTCTACTGTTCAGTAGTGAATACCATTGTTTAAAAACATATCAATTTGAATCAATATTTCACGACATACATTCTCTTGGTTGATTTTTCTCGGAACAGATTTATTCTCACATCTCAACTATTTAACGTAGGCATAACCATAAATGTTTATGTATTGAGCCTTACCCAATTGTGGCAAAACTTGTCCAATATTGTACCATTTTCTTCGCCATGCATGTCTCTTCCTCATTAAAGATCGTGTATTCTTGTGGAAACAGGTACAGCAATTCGTCGGCATGAGCAACGCCTACAATTGATGATAGGAAAGACAAAGTCATAATTTGCTCATAGGCCTGCTTATAATTATTTAAATTTGTAATTTTAAGCGTTGAAAAAAGTAACATCTTTAAGTTAATACGGAATCCACTTATGTGATTTTCATATTTCAAACGCTATATTATGTAAACACAATATGTAATTTTAGTATAAAAACAATTACTTTTATTTATTATTCTAAAGCAATAGGATCGTGTTGGGTTGGGTTGTTAGAAAAGGGCAAACATTAATGTATCGTAAATCTCAAAACAAGTTGCAAATTGCAATAATAGTTTTAAAAACATAACAGTCATATCCCTTACCACAGATGGTATACAACAATCCAACGATATTATGGTTTATAAAATACACTACTTTTCATAATTGTATAGTTGTACTGGCCGTCCTTAAAAAAATAATGCTGTATTGTATCTTATAGTAGTAGCATTGAGTACAAGTGAAAAAGACTAAAATTTTTACTTTCCAATCTTCTCTAAAGGCAGAAATGCTTCTTAATTATTGTGCATCTTAGTGGATATTCGTGTAGGCCCTACAGTAAAATCATCACCTGCTGGAAAAGGCAGCATCCAAGGGTATTGAGGGTCGAGACCAAAGGTGGAAAAGTAGCCGTAGGTTGAGAATCTGCCTTGATAATTGAACGTGTACAAGTAGCTAGGGACACTTCGACTCATTTCGTTCACCATCGAGAAAGTGCAGCCTTTTATAATTACCACGCCCAAAAGCTGAAAAATAAGTTATCAAATTTTATAATAGTTACATTCAAAATGAAATTTTGGTTTTGTTATGCTATCCGCTGATTAATACCAGTAGTATACGATTTTCATTCGTATCTCTTATTAAAATATATCAGAGCATATCTAATATCAAAGTGTGAGAAGTAACTGGATATTGCCCAAGACTACATATTCTAGTTCATCAGTTTCTTCATAAATAAAACAAATGTATGCACATTTCAATGAAATCAGTGAGTTTCAATAAAGCTATTGAGATGTTCTCATTTGTCGAATCGAAATAATAACGCCCTAAACACGCACATAAAATTAAACTGTACACAATGTATTCACTGTATTTACACGAAAGAAAGTCAACCACCTGTCAGAATTTATATTTCATCGTTCATTTTTTAAGTAGCTTCAATTATTAGCAAATTCTAAGTTAAAATCACTCTAAAACAATTAAACAAATAATTAAACTGAAGGACACCAAGCTACTGGTTGTCTAGGAAATTAAGCTACTGGTTGTCTAGGAAACCAAGCTACTGGTTGTCTAAGACACCAAGCTACTGGTTGTCTAGGAAACCAAGCTACTGGTTGTGTTGTCTAGGAAACCAAGGTACTAGTTGTCTAGGACACCAAGCTACTGGTTGTCTAGGACACCAAGCTACTGGTTGTGGTTGTCTAGGAAACCAAGGTACTAGTTGTCTAGGACACCAAGCTTGCGTTCCGTAGAAGCGACCGGTCGACCATGCTGGGCTCGACTGGGTACTGTTATTGTCATTGTTTCACTCAACGTCTGATTGTTGGGGAGTGCCTTGGCTCCGAAATGGTGCGTGCATCTACAAGGCCGTGTTTTAATGAAAAGTTGTGGTATCTCGTTAAAATGTTACATAAATCATATCATTTACTAAATAAATGAATGATTTGAATAAAAGAATGAATGATTTATTGTCTACCCTTGTGTAGTTACAGGAACATTGCCGGTGGTTGACATCATTCCATGATTTTCAATGAAAGAATTTGAAATAACCGCGCTTTCTTCAAAGACCAGCCCACGACCGGAATAAAACAGTGGGCTTCTTGGTCTCGACCACAACAGTCAAAACAGCAACGCATCGCATACGTTTCTTGCAAATCTGATCTGTCATTGGTGAAAATTATGTTTACTTAAATTCCATTGGTCGCAGACTGGTCGTTCTGGTCGCCTTTGCGGAACACAACCCAAGTTACAAGTTGTGACACCAAGCTACTGGTTGTGGTTGTCTAGGAAACCAAGGTACTAGTTGTCTAGGACACCAAGCTACTGGTTGTCTAGGACACCAAGCTACTGGTTGTCTAGGACACCAAGCTACTGGATGAAGCCTATAGGTAAAAATGATATGAAACACGAAAACCCTTACGTCGACAAGAGCAGGCGCCATCGCAGTGAAGTTCATGTGCATCATTAGATTAGAGACCAGATCAGCGAGATCGTGTCCCTCACCTACACGGTTAACAAAGAGAACTCGATAAGAAACCATACTTACGTCTTACGAACCACGCACCTTACAAACTGAACCGGGAACCAAAATACTTCCTATAGTGCACAGAACATATCGACGAATATGTACTTTACGAGGCATTACTGTCCGAATAAGTACTATTAGATCGAAATGTAGACAAAACAGATAGAAATTGATATCTATTATGGGAGAACAGACATAGTTCAAATAAACAAAGTTTTGCAATCTTTTTTCCCCAAATTGTAGAACGAATAAACTTTTTACTCGTATATTTATCACTATATATACTTTTTTTCGTTTTAGGTTTTTGTGTTAAATCGGTGAACATAGTTCATAAAAATGTTACAAAATCCTTATTTTATTAAAATAAGTGTTTTCCATAACTCTATCGAGAACTAGTTTAGCAATGTCTTCGTACCTAGTATGTCGCTATATTGAATTGAATGTACATCATTTACGAATAAAAGTGCAAGAAACACACCCATTTAGGGTATTGGTGGAAAGGAAAAATAAATGCTTCAAAATGCTAGATTAAAAAAATCATTTTAAATATTAAAAATTTAAATGCTGAAAAACTTATCTACAGATAAACTAAATGAACCTTTCATCTTAATATTTGTTATCACCAAAAAATTGTTTGCGAAAAGTCACAAGAATCCATTTGACTCACCTCTAAGAGTAAAGAAAGGGAACCAGCTCTGAATTAATGAACAGTGCAAGGTCTGTCAGGTTGTCACGTCCGAATCTAAGGTACATATCTGTAAAAATAATCATATAAATCATGTTGCAAAACAAAAAGTGGTAACAAATAAGGCTAACAATACTCTTGGGTTTAAGTTGTGTCCTAGCTCACCGGCGAGTATGAAGCTACCTTCGTGTTTCGTTACCCCTCCCATCACTGGTATCTTCTTGAAATGTCCCGCCTTGAGAAGAGTTTTGGGATCGTCGAGGAGAAAACTCTGGCTTCCAGACTCATTAAAGACGACGACGTTGCCTCCAGAGTGGCCGTCATTCTGAAACAATTGATGCTAAAGTGCCGACATTTTTTGTAAGAAAGAACATGTTTAAAGTTATGTTATGTTATGTTAAAAATTGATAAAGGTGCTATTCTATACGACGCGATGTTATCTAAGGGAACTCGAGTACTGGCAACAGATAATTTATCAGTAGACTCAGAATCAGCCTAGATTGAACGACCTTCAAAATGGTCACGTGATCAACTCAGCACAACCAATGTAGAAAAACTAAAAATGCTATCATACAATGGCCGCCTGATTTTGGAGCACTGGAAGTACTTTGACAGCTGAATTATTTGGTCATATTATTGACGATGTGCAAATTAAAGTGGGATTAAAGATGCCTACATAACGATCCAGTCGTGTCGAAAGAAAGTTGAAAAACTTTCTATGATGAAGGGCCTACCTGAAGCAGCAACTCTTAGGCCTAAGCCTATCCAGTGACAGCTGAATGAAAAACTATTTGTAGATGACAATCTGTCTATTTTTTAAATTTTTTTTTTAGCAAGAATGGTTTAAGTGAGCTCTCATTGGTCCTTAATATTTTAACAATGTTGTTGGATTGTTGATGTTTCAAATGTTTCTATTTATTTGTTTTAATTCAAATGAATGTGTATAGCCTAATAAAATAACTTTTAAAATAATAATTTTTGCCTTGGAGATTATTAAGCATCATTTATATGTAGTTTATTAGATAAGAAGAAGGCTTTCAATTATAACTCATCAACTTTTTTTTGTGTGGTCCACATGCGAAATGGCCGCCGAGAAGTGTCAAAAGGTCATTCAAAGTTGTGTGATTACTATTCTACCTATACAGCTCAATGGTGTGAGTAAAAATAAAATGTAATAATATAATACATAATATAGTATTATAATTATAATCCGTATAAAATTATTCCGTTGATAATTAATTAATTAATTAATTAATTATTATATAATACAATAATATAGTATAATTATAATTATAAGCCGTTAATTATTAACAGAATAACTTTCATATCGTATGGACTGATTTCGTTTAATTAACAAGCTGTCATAGCATCGTGACATTATTATATATTACTCTATTTTCCCCATGTTAGGATAATACCATTCCGATTATTGATTTTATTCATTTCTTTAGCAGTTCTTTTTTTAAATTTTAATATTCCGGTACCGGCACTCGATGTAAATAATTGTTGCGACTCGATTTTCTTACTACCGTATACGACGACAAGAACATTGAACAACCAGGTAGACAAACTAAAATTAAAATTAAAAATCCATAGTTTATAGTTGATTATGAGTAGAGGTATGTGAAAATAGCGTTTTGTGAATAGATGCTACAAAGCACTGTATTTTCACTTAAAACTAAGGTTTTCTGGTGATATTTTATATTTTTTCCATAGTATCTATAGTTTGTTTTTACACATCTTTATTCAGTTGATATTGATTCAACCTTGATGACCAAATTTCAAATTAAAAATATGAAAAAAGTTCATACACAAGGTTTTGAAATTAGCCAAAAAATAGATGCTACAAAACGCTATAAAATGACACTTGAAAATGCTATATACACACACCTCTAATTATGAGACATTTCTCACCTTGAACTGCTTGTGAGCATTCAATAATTGTTTTACTGTCGTGTTATAGGTCAGACAGTCGGCCAGCTCTGACAGGTCCTTCTGAGTGCAGTTGGCGTGCGCAGCAATCATCTGCGCATGATTTATGGGTGTACGATCGACGGCCCAATCACCAAGAGCCGATCCACCTTGAAAGATGATTTTTTCGAACATACCTAAAACAAATCAAGACGGAAATCAGGTAGGTATGATGTCTCAGAAATAACAACCCAGTACTATGTTATTTCGTCCAGCTTGTTCTGAAACAATAAGTTTGTCGGTTTAACCTTACATTAGGCCTAATCAAATTAACATCAATGATTTCTTCTCCAACGGTCGGTGACCAAGGCCGCGAAGGCCGAAACGTTCGACATTTGTGTGAATTTTTGTGTGAATTTTTAATAAATATATGTGAACCTCGTCTCAAGCAGCTACCTACATCCTTTAAGGTAACTGTTGATCTCCTCTCTCCTTTCCCCAACCATAAACACTAACATCAATTTTGTTTATCGTGATCGCCTGAAATGCACAATCTATTTTACTACTACAATATCAAGGAGAAACACTATTTAGTATGATAATACGTAGCTGAAGTATGAGTGCAACATAAAACATATGCTAACTCCCCATCCACTATAGTTATATTAATCATTGAGGATTATATTGAAATATTTCAGGACGACAATATGAAATAATAACACGATTCTTCATAACGAGGGTTAATCGTAGTCCAACAATATTGAATTATATGCATGTATGTAATATAGAACGAAACAGAACATACCTTCTCTGGCAAGTGGGCTGAAGAGCATGAGTGTGGCAGCGGCCGCGCCTGCGCTCTGACCAAAGAGTGTCACTCTGTTGGGGTCACCGCCAAAGTATAGGATGTTCTTATTCACCCATTCCAGTGCTAGAAGGACGTCAAGCATGCCTTGGTTCCCCGGCACATCGCCCGTCTTCAAAGACAGGAACCCTGCACAAGAGAGGCAACCAATCAGAGCCCTGCCCTCACTCCAGTGCTAAGAGCACGTCAAGCATGCCTTGGTTCCCCGGCACCTCGTTCAGAGCCCTGCCCTCACTTCCAGTGCTAAGAGCACGTCAAGCATGCCTTGGTTCCCCGGCACCTCGTCCGTCTTCAAAGACGGGAACCCTGCACAAGAGAGGTAACTTACCAAATTCTTGGTGTCACTCCAATTCTTGCAGATGAAAAACATATTTTCTGATCCTGTAATGTTTCAATCTTTTACATTTTTATTATTTTTTTATTATTATTGTTAAATTTATTTTCGTTTCTATGATTCATTCTTCAGTTACTTGCGTGTGTGCTCAGCTCACCCAACGGTCCGAGCCTGTACTGTGGTACGGCCAGTACGACATCCTCTTCCAGCAAGAAGTTTGGGAGTACATTGCGTGCCGACCCCACGAGAAAGAAGCCACTGTGAATGTAGAACATCACTGGCAGTCCAGTCCCCACGTCTTCACTCTCAAGCTGTAAGAATTATACTTGTTTCTAATTGGTCACCTCACATCGGTAAAATACTGTACTTGTACGACGGTGTGACATTGAGCATGCTTCGTACAAAATTATCACGATTTATTGTCAAACAAATTTCTCTATTTAGCACACGCGTTCTTAAAAGAGGTTGAGTTGTTGACTGTTATATATGTCGCCCACATCATTATAATTTTTGCCAAAGCTAACTCCTACCCCTAAATAAAACATGACATACAAATAAATCAATATATTGAAGTAAAACATTAATCGTTTTGCTTGGTAGATAATGGTGAACCGTATTTTTGATAATTTTCGGAGGACAAAATGCAGATTCTTCTACTTCTATTGAGTGATACTACCAATGAATTGAGTAGGCTGATGCGCAATACAATACAAATACGATACACTTGATGACACTGTGGAACATACCCCCGCCGTTGAACTTTGGTACAAGTGTGGTGTAACGTGCAAGAATAGTAAGTTCCACTCCTTATTTTGGGTACTTCCGGTTAGTCCTCGCTTGACTTGCTCTTACATATTTGGGAGCTGCTAAAGCTCTTTAGTACTATATCCAATGTACTTCACCTTGGGTGTGTAAACGTTGATATAGAGGCAGTCTTCGTTCATTGACTTCTCTCCCAGCTGTACGCTGATGTAGCTGTCTTGAGGACACACTGGACCAAACTTGGTTGCGTTGAAAGTATTCGTCCACTTAGATGAGTACTTCACGGGGCGCTAGAATAGAAACTTCGAGAATGTTAAGTGTTATTCTCTAAGTGTTATCTAAGCCGTGTTCAATACTTAAAAAAAATTACTCTGGTTCATTGGCCATCATCTTTGGCTTTGGCCATCGTAGAAGCAGACATGAATATTCATTCAAACATTTATTGCCCAGTTAAGTTATATTGAATAAGGGCTGATCAATTACAAGTAAGTAGGCCTACCAAAAAAATTAAGGATTGCTAACATATTATTAAATATTTTTTTAAATCAACTAAAATAAATATATACTACTACTTGTAGGCCTACTTACTATTTTTCTATAGTATTTTGTTATACAGTTTTCATATGTTATATTTTACGTCCAATACGTATAATATAAATTAATTGTAAGAAGCGAAATTGAGTTGTAACTAAATTTAGCTACTTTTTAATTCTACAAACTAGCACTCTTCCAACAATTTAACTAATAGGGTCCTTGTTAGGCCTAAATAACTTGTTATTACTTACATTAACTTTTTAATTGCATTTTTTATAAGCTTGACAAACACTTTTAACGTTTTTAAAGTTTCTTTCAAAGACAAAAAACTTTTAAAAAGCTGCTTTTCTATTAGCAGACTATTCTTGCCAGCGGTTTAGCCGAGCTCGTTTAACCGGTTGCCATTCGAACACCGAAGTTAAGCAAAATCGGGCGAGGTCATGGGTTGAGTGGGTGACCGCTTTCCCTGAAACTCAAGTATACCGCTGGTTATAGCAGATGGAGGGCTCGAAAGCTAATGTAACGGCCTCGTTCTCCTCGACGTCTGCTCGGCAGTCCGGGTAAGTGGAGGAACCTATATGACTGTCAAACTTATACCGTCCTTTCGGATGGGACGTTAAGCCGTTGGTCCCCTTGGTACTTTCGAAAGAAGTAGGCTACGTGCCGGTACCAGGGTTTTCCCCCTCCTTCCTTCTGTTAATACTTCATCCTCATCTATCACCACTCATCGTCTCGATTAAACCAAAGTGCATAAATATGAGACGTTAAGCAATATCCAATCATTATTAGCAGACTAGTTTACTTACGTCAGTTACGTGAGACTGATAATAATCAATACAACGCGCATTATTTACGCCAATCCTGTTACCATCATTTTAAGTTGTAATTTCAAATATAGGCCTAAATATTTGCAATTATATCTATTTGTGTACTAGGCCTGATTAACTATTTACAAGTTTATTCAATAGATATTGATACATTTTCTTTTCAACTATCTTGTAAAGTTAAACGCAGTCGCAAACATACATCCTATCTATGTTATTGCATGTTTTGTAACATATATCATTGACGTCACTAGCATAATACCTTCTTTTCTAGACAGAACAAGAGAGTACCTTGAACCTAAGGCTCCCTATCGGTGGCTCTGCGAACGGAATGCCCTGGTACTGGTAGATGGTCCTGTTGGTCCAGGCGGAGAGGGTGGTGGTGCCGTCTAGTGTGCCGAGGTCAGGGAGGGTGACTTGTTTACCCCCACAGAGCGCGATCACCAGGCACAGCGTTGACACAGAGACCCACATCGCGTCGAGCACAAGGTGGGGATGTGACGGGGGTGTCGGCAAAGTCTTCGCTCAATTCATTACTATTTGGACTGATTTTAAGTTGGTTGCCACAGATACATACTAAGAGTTGCAGATTTTGTGCGACAATGTATTTTGTAATACATTTTTATCAGCGCCGTTTAGACCTGCGAACGTATTTTTCTTAACTAATTTCTTTTTGATGATTCAACGGCCATTCCATCTGACAATTTCACACAAAAAAACTAATGGCTACATGTCGTTCAGTGAAGTCTCAATGATTCTCTCTTCGTCTAAATGTCGAATTCGTCTAAATGACCGTAGAAATCTACACTCGATTTGCCTTGTTCATCGTCTGCTCTCAACATCAACACCTTCGTATCTAGCATCTAATTTTCAATACTTATTCTCAAACCATACCTTCAACACTAGATCTAGATCAGGTACTCAGTTAACATTTCCAACTCATAGAACCAATCTTCTTGACCACTCTTTTACAATAAACGCTATTCGAGTCTGGAATACTCTCCCAACCAGTATCAGGGATGTTTACGGAATTAGTTACGACACTTTCAAGTGTAAAGTATATCAACAATACTTGAGTAATTATAATTAATTAGCAGCTATAAACATCAGCCGATACAGCCTTTGTCAATGATTGAGTAATGCCACACCACAACCTGCTCCTGCTCACTTTGTATTTCTGCACACAATGGCTAAAGCCATATTAATTGTGTACTTTTGTGTAAATGGATGAATGAAGTTTCTTAAGCTATTGTAGATTTACATAAATAGATTTAAAGCCACAATTTGCATACCATTACCATATCCCTAGAAAATTTTAACTTAGCAATAATGTTACTCCTAATGTATTATTTCATAATTTACTTTGTTTTAGTTATTTTATTTTGATGTTAACATTATTTTTAGCTCTTAAATTGCACATTTAACTTGTGTGATCATAGTATTTTAAAAAAATTTCATTATTTTATATAATCCTGTAATGTCGTGATTTGTTGTAATTAGGAAGTGGTTGGATGGAAGAGAAGGCTTATAACAGGCCTTAATCCCGCCATCAATAAAGACGACAATCAAATCAAATCAAATCTCTCTCTTTTGTTACTCCTAATGTATTATTTCATAATTTAGTTTGTTTTAGTTATTTAAGTATGATGTTAACATTATTTTTAGCTCTTAAATTGCACATTTAACTTGTGTGATCATAGTATTTAATTTTTTTCATCTTTTTATGTAATCCTGTAATGTCGTGATTTGTTGTAATTAGGAAGTGGTTGGATGGAAGAGAAGGCTTAACAGGCCTTAATCCCGCCATCAATAAAGACGACAATCAAATCAAATCAAATCTCTCTCTCTCTCTCTCTCAAACAATACTAAGAAAACAAACTGTACCTATGCTTTTTCATACTAAAAGAAGCAGAATATTATAAACATAATATGTAGGCCAATGGAAATTGAGTAGGTCTAGAACAGAGCTGACGATTTTTTTGGAGTGATGTCACGTGTCAAATATTGTCAAGTATAATTGATTTAACCGTTGAGTGACTAATATATATTATACTATATATTAGTCACTCAACGATTTAACTGTGTGTTCCACTCGGTGCCGCTAGCAGGAAAAATTTTAAGTGGGCCTTTTGTGAACTGACATTTTCAAGTTCCTAAAAAAATTTTTTTACCTCAACAAGTTCTTTAATGGCATTACAAATACAAAACTTAACGGCAAGACACAAATAAATAAATCCTTAATTAGAGTCTACCCAATCAGTTGTAGCTCACTGTGGAATTTTACCATTTGGGAAAAGAAATTAACTTATCAAGTCATGAAGTCACGGAAATCATGCCTTTTATACCCAGAACAGAACTATTAAAGCGTTGAGTGACTAATAAAAAATTAAAGTGTAAAGACTTATTGACATTAATTTGTAAGCTGTAGTTTATGTTAGTGGGTAACCAATGCCTTAACTTTGTATTTTCTCACAATGCAATTTTAAACACTTAAATATGGTTATATACTCAAAGCTTAAATTGTGACAAAGCTAAGGATCGTGTCGTGTGCCATGCAATAGAGAGCAGATGCATTTGTTGCAGTTCCCAACCAGGTGAGTGGCATTTTAGACCATGTATATAATGTACAAGACAATCATAATATGCCTAAACCCAGCATGAAACAGATAGGCTAAAAATAAAATTAATTATATTAAAAAAAAAAAGGTCGTTGGTCTTGTGGTTAGAAGCTTGTTTCCAATACAGAAGCTCCAGGGTCCGATTCCCGCTATTGGCAGAAGTTTTCAACTTCTGATGTGGACTTGAGTTCATCAGATCTAGGCTAGAAATTTGTAAAGGGTGACTTTGGAGCCGTCCTAGTAACAAGATACAGATAAAATTCCAAGATTTTTTCAAATTAGCCCTGTTGATTAGGATGTTGTCTGCGGGTGGAATCGTGTCCAGCTTGATTGATCGGTGTCCCCACTTAAATATGCCAGTCTCAGTTGGTCATTGTTCGCTCGTCTATCGTGTCGGCACCTAAGGGTTGGCTTGGTCGGCATTAAATTTAATGTCCCCCACTGAAAATCAGTTCTGTTTTCAGTGGGTAAAAATCTCAATATGAATCAATTAATTTGTGCATAATGGGAACTTTTAATCGACAATATACGAGGCCAACCTTTGCAGGAACGGTCTGATATAAAAAGGCTGCCTGATTATATAAAGAATATTAACTCATTGGATGTTTGAAAAGAGCAACTAAAGAAGTTTAAAAAAAAATCAATATTGTACACTATGGATGCTTATCTAAACGAATGAATCTAGTCTGTATAATGTATCCCACACGTAACAAAAAACTTGTAAAAATACAGCCAAACCTTACACAATTATAAGCAATGATATCTAAAAGAAGTGCCAAGCAAACCCAAAGACCAAGCTTATAATATCCTTCTCCTTGCAAAGCTTGGCAAAATTTCATTTGCAACTAGTATTGTTGTAAAAGTTCGTGCAAATTTCTTTATTTATGTATTAATAGTACGATAATGGGGTGCTTAGAATATATTTTGGGGTGTTCTTTTTTGCACAGAGCAACTCTATAAATCACGATTTGGTGTGTGTTCTTTTGCCCAGAGTAATGTACTACCGTTGAGTGACTAATATATATATAGTCACTCAACGTACTACAGAGTCGTCAGAACATGTTTTTCTGCTCGTGGTTTGGACCACTTTGACTGCGAGCTAGGAATGTTCCAAAGTGATTTAAAAAAAATATCGATCTGAAGAATCGATCCAACGAATAATCAATGGCTAAAAAACCGATCGATTTAAAACGTAGTTTTGAAAAAGGGAAAAAATCGATTCAAATAGATTAATCCCTCTGTACGTCCTTTGCCGTTTATATATTTCCTTTTACATTTAATTTTTCATGTAGGTGCTACAAATATTTATGCGGGAGCTAAGACCATGAATAATGGAACTTGTTTGGTTGGGGGGATCCAAAATAAAATACGATTTTTTGTAAAAAAAAAACGCTATTTTTAATATGAAAAAAATGTTCTTCGAAATATACATTACATTAATGACATCAACTTACTTGATTTTGTTGAGTTTTCATCATAAAACACGCCCACACACCCCACCAACCTACTTTTCATCGCAAAGTACTTAATATTTCAAATATTTTTGCGATGAAAAGTACCTAGGTTGAAAATCCATACTTGAAACTAGTGCGCCTACGGGAAGTCGACAAAATAGTTTTGCGCGCAGTATCTACTCCGGACTTGGCGTAGTAGATAGAGGGCGGGGCTATAATTTGATGCGCGCAGAATCAACAAACTACATACTCCACGGCGACGGCCTACACAAAGCGCGGAACCTCATAGGCCTTTATTTTGGATCAAAACGGATGAAAATCAAGTAAGTCGATATTATTACCGTTTTGTATATTACGAAGAACATTTTTTCATACTAAAAATAATGTATTTGGGTGTTTTTTTCTTCCAAAAATCGTCTTTTATTTTGGACCCCCGCCCCCCTAGGCCATAGATAGGGCTAGCTAGGCCTAGGCCTACACAACAACGGGTGTAGTTTATTGTTTCAAACTGTATTTAAATTGTTTTGGCAATAAACATAAATCTAAAACGGTAGGGGCTAGGGCTAATCAAACCTTTCTGTAAGCCAAGATAAATAGCGGTCTAGGCCTTTGGGCTTTATAAACCCAAAGCCCTGAGTCACAACATAACCCAACTTTCAATCAGCTCAGGAGTCCTTACACGGAGCAGTAAAAATTCAAAATTGCGATCAGCTAGCTACTCTACAGGCGCTTTCGTTTACCTTGCCAGAGCAATCTGTTCACGATCATTGTTCGCTGTTGAGTCTTGTCATAATTAAATGCTTTCTTGAGCTAGGCCTAGGCCCTAGCCTTGATAGCCTAGGCTAGGCTAGAGAGAGAGAGACTGAAGGGCCTGAAGGCCGATGCACAATTCCCCGGTAACGAGAACGGGAACGAGAACGATAACGGGAAGAAAGTTGAATCACACGTTAACTTACGACACGATGCACAATAAAGCTTCCCGTTGCCGGTCGTTCCGTATCCGGCAACGACAACGGGAACATCCCAGTTTTAACTTTCCGTAACGTTCCCGTCCAGTACCTTACTGGAACCAATCAGATCAAGTTGTCCACGGCCTGACACTATTTATCAGCTGATTGATGGTTTATGTACTAATATGCGAAATAAATTTAAATAAACATGAGCGGAATAACAATATAACAAAATATAATTAACACACTTATTATTTGATTTGTTCCCGTCGGCTTGCTTCACGGGCTGTTGTGCATCGAAGCTCTTAACGTTAGCGTCTTCTCGTTCTCGTTCCCGTTCTCGTTACCGGGCAATTGTGCATCGGCCTTGAGACTGTAAATCCATCGGATGCACCGGTAGGCCTAGGCCTAATTATGTCGTATTCCGCCATGTCACTTTTTGCAATGTCTTGTAAGGGTTGGGGGTAAGGGGATAGGGATGATTTTTTAACTTCTCATCATCATTATCCATTGCCGTTTCCTGCTTCTGGCAGGGTTAGCTTGGGTTTAGCAACAAAATTTTTCCACTTCTTTCTAGCCTACACTCCCACAATTGTTGGCCTAGGCCTATCTCTTCCACATCTTCCCCTCTCCCCTCCAAGTCTGCTATGATGTCGAAATACGAAATACGGAAAATACGAATTTAGGGGTGACCAAACAGTACGCGTCAATTCAAGTTACCTACCTAATATGAGAAGAGCATATTCTTTTGGAATACATTTTTCTCGTAAAAACAATATTACCCTATATTGTAACCTGCTTTTCCATAATTCTATTTCCTTAATATGTCAACAGCGAAAAGTAAAATAGGCCTACGAAGAGACTCCATGTGAATATTATTGCCAAGTTCAACGGTGATGTTGAGGACGGGTGGGGGGGGGGATTGTCGGCCGTGGTGTGTGTGGCGACTGCACATGGCATCACATCTGCCACTTATCTCTCAACAAATCAATTCCGAAGTGTTTATAAAACAAATTGAGAGGCATTCATTTTTTCTTCTTCCCGAGTGCAGTCGGTTCCATAATAGGCCTATAGGCTACTGCTAGGCCGCTTCACGAATGCTTTTTCCAATCGCCTTGATGGATGAGCTTTTTTTAATATTTGGGTCCAATGATTACCATGTTTTTAGATAATTTTTATAATGTAGTATTAATTGCTACGGTACGTAATATCAATTACAATTAGTAATAATAGGGGTAATGTGGGTAATTGGAAACACTTTTAGTGTTTTTAAACTTTGACCTTATTTGTAGGCTAGGGTATTGATAGGAGAGAAAAAATGTAAGGAGCAAAATTGTGCTTTGGGATGTAAACTAAATCATGACACCAACAAGAATTTCATGGAAGAATATTGTATGGTATTTTTATTGCTTTTTTTTAAAACTCGAATTTGTTTCCAATTAGGCCTACCCCGGATATTAGGGTAAATGGAAACAGCCATGGTACAACTCATAGACCCATAAGGAAACTAAAGTTAGGGTAATTGGAAACAAAGCATTTTAAGCTGTGATTCTAACACAAAAAGAATTAATACATTATGATACAAACTGTAGATTCTGTGTACATTTAAAGAAAACCTCCCGTCGCAACGCAGAATTGTCCGGAAAATCTCAAAAGCATCACAAGCATGAAAATAAGGCTGTTGTATACAAAAAGTTGTATTTTGTATTTAAATATTAATACAATCATCACTTAAAATTAAATTTACAAAAACTACATCAACAGATTGGTAAATTACCTAGGCCTACAAAAAACAAAACATGCATCAATTGGGCAAATGGAAACGTTAGCTGCGGTTTTTTGGATTTCTTGTGATTTTGGAAAAACAAAATTAAAATGCACATATTTTCAATGGCATCTTGGTGTGGGTCCAAGACAAAGTCCACAGTGCCAAGTTTATCTTTATTGGACCAGCAAAATATTATTTATCAATACCGAATCGTGGTCATCTCTTCGAGGGTATCTTTCCTTCCAAAACATGATAATCTGAAGCCTAAGTAAGAAGGCTGTGTAGTCAGACACTGTTGCCAACTTACCTTAGTTTTAAACCAAACATTTAAATGTGTTTCCATTTACCCCTGAAATTTGTCCATAGCTTAACATGGATCTTTTGGCTTTGTTTCCAATTTCCCTGTATGTTTTCAATTACACCTTGGGCTTATTCATGTTTCCAATTACCCCAAGTATGAGATAATAGGGAATTGGAAACATTGCTTATCAGGAGAAACTATGATAATTATCTAAATTTCACCTGTACCATATGTTGACTAATGTGTCTTTATTAATTTCCATCCAAGAACAAATTTCTTAAAAACAAAATAAGGACCATAACAGGGGAAATTTTGAGAAGTGTTTCAAATTGAAACAAGTTTTTTGTGTAGAGGTTGGTTGCAATGTGTATGACATGCATATCATCTAACAGAAGAAGCTGTAACTACTTGCACATTTTCCATAAAGGTCTGGACCATGCTATCTAGCAATTTTTTTTAAATTTTAACTTCACATAGGCCTACGGAAGTTATAAAGGGCGTTTCCAATTACGCCCTGTTTCCAATTACCCACATTACCCCTAGATTGTAAAATATATCGAGGCCTAAAGACATGCTTTTTGTACGCATTGTAGGTGATTGATGGCAGATTCATCAAGTTTCTATAGTTACTTGTTAATTACACCTGTAAAAGGCTTATATTAATACCTTTATTTCTATGTTTTCGTCAGAATCGGCCCAAAAATCACAAAAATAGGCCTATTGCATTAGAAATCGGTAAAAAATCGCCATGAGAAATATTTTTTCGATTGGCCCTAAAATCATAAAACATCTAAATTCAGTGATTTCAAACGTTCCCATAAAGTTTCATCGAGATCGGAGTAGGCATTTGCCGGTCGCAAGCTAAATATCGCAAACATATCGCATTAACAAACGACAAAAATCGTAAAAGTACAATAATCAAGAGAAATATTTTTTCGATTGTACCCAAAAACGTGGCAGATCTAAGTTCAGAGATTTCGAATGTCCCCTCCAATTTTCATCAAGATCGCATTTGCCGTTTGCCCGTAGAGTGCGAACAAACAGACAGAAAAAAACCCCTGGAGCTAATCTCTTTTTGGGGAGGGGGGTCGGTGAAATTGAAGTATTCGCTTCGTTCATCCAATAAGAACTAACACTATAACACGCGGCTATATATCACGTCTTGTATTAATTTCAAGTCACACGACACGTCTGCACGTTTTGAAAACTAAACTGAAACTAATCTACCTACCTGTTTGACACTTGAAAATCTACATTTGACTAAAAATAGAATAGTGCCCATCGCGTCTCAACCTAATTTTACGTTTAGTTGGTTGCAAAGGATTGAAATAAAAATTTACCACATGTCTTCAAATGAACAAGAGATGCATGTCTGCAGATATTATGACACAGGCTGCTATTCATACCTTTTCTATTCATACTCTTTTCACTGAAGGGACGAGTGACAAAGAAAAGCTTCCCGCAGCAGACTTGGTAAATTACTGGACACAACCTAATTTTGGTAAAAATGTGTTATGTTTTCTTACGTGTCGAAAATGGACAGTTTGAAATTTGATTACAATAAAACAAGGTCTGTACTTCTGGCGAGTCGGCCCCCCCTACACTTCGTCCCCCCCACTTTGCGGGGGCGGCGGGGGTCTCCTTTACGGCACTGAGTGAATTATGTTTGTGAATAGTTTGGATGTTGCCATTGCCCCCAAGTCACTCCTGGCCAGTTTTTAACCGGTCGCAGTTGAAGAATCCTTAAATGAAGAAATTAACGTGGCAAGTATTTTAATTCAAACTCAAGAGTGTTACCTTATAAATTTCATTAATATTTTAATATATTTTATCAAAAGCTCATGCATTTTGACTTAATTTGAGACCTTTTTCTGTCTTACTTAACCTCACATTGTATATTTGTACCCATGCTTCCATACAGAGTTTTGACTGTTAAAATGTCGGATGAGTGAATGAGAATGAGTGTTACTTGTCATGAGTGTTACTGTATTATAGTAACTCTCTTTTCATTCCCATCAAAGATAATGTTTTTGAAAAAGAAATAGTAAAATTGATAATACTGTAATCATTCCAAGTGTTGGCATGTATTGAAAATTGGTCCAATGTGCCATGAGTAAATTAGTAATGTCATGAGTGTTACTCTAAAGTGTCCGAGTGTTACGCAATGTCCCGAGTGTTACCGTACTCTTTTCCCGCTAACTTGGATGTAAAAATGCGACAATGCATTTATTATCAATTATCATTTGAATGGATGGTTTATTCTTTTTAGTTGAATTAACATTTAATTCAATATTAGACCTTATATTTACAGTGTTACTCAAATGTCACAAGTGTCCCGCTAACTTGGATGTATAGGCCTAAATGGGATAATATAATAAGTATCGGTACTTGTTCATTAACGGGACCCCCCTCAATTTTTTGTTAATTGGTCCCCCCATCGTTGTTTTTTACTAATTTCTGTTTACAATAAATATTTACAGTTTGCGAGGAGTTGAATATGACTGACAGTAAACTTGACTCACACGTTCAACGTGACTCAGGCGAGTACAGTCCATTGGAACGCGTAGGCCTACATGAGAGCAGTCGTCGCCGTGCAGCTGACATTGACGTTCACGGACACCAAAATTTGGTGTAATTTAATTCATTCATTTAATGAACCTTCAAAACCTTTAACGTCGCTATTTTAAACGAAAGTATTTTTCCATTGACAGTCCTCCCTGGAGTATGTTGGCGTAGGCCGTGTCACTCCTGGCGCAAAGTATGTAGCCGGAAAGGATGTTTTTTAGGCTTTGTTCGAAATAATTGTGTTTTCCTGACCTCCTGAAACTCAGATGGAGTAGATGTAGTAGTTATGATTGTCTAATGAAATGTTTTTACTGAATTTACATTTTTTGGAGGGGGTCCCGTTAATGAACAAGTACCTAATTATCCATTATCATTTGTAGGTACGCTGTAGGTATGCGTTTTTAGTTTTTTTTACATTTACATCAATATTAGATCTTATATTTACAGAATAAGTTTAGTTTGTTCCAACTTCTGTTAAAATAGGTAGGCCACACTCATGACAAAAGTAAGTCCAAAGCTAATTAAATTAGGCCTAGGCCTATCCCAAACTTCTCTTTTTTTAGTAATTTTTAATATGTAAAGAACATTGATAATGTCAAATTTTTAAAACCAATTCCCACTTAAAAAATCATTAATCCCTGCAGTCGAAAGTAAAAATAAAATATTGTTTTAATAAAAATGCCAAATCATGAAAGTGGCAACTTTTTTGGGAATGACCCAGGTCTAAATTAAAAAAAAAAAAGGTTAAATTTAGAAAAATATTATTTTGAAACTAGCAGGCCTACAATTTTTAAATTCACACACCCAGTTTGAACAATCTATAAATTTATTCAGCCTCCTTCACACCCCACTAGAGATGTTAGTCGAGAATATTCTCCAAAGAATATTCTCAGAGCACGAGAATATTCTCTGAAAGATTATGCTCGGAGCATATTTGAGCATTTTCTTCCCAAAGTCTGCAATGCTAACAAATAGTTGAAAAAAAAAAATAATAAAAAATATACCATTTCCCACCTTTTTAAGAATGTTTATGAAGGCTATGGCCAAACTTTACTTTTTGTAGTAAGATACGTAGGCACTTTGTGCTCTAGGCCTCTGGCTTCAACACAACAGTAGGCCAAGGTACACACACAATACGTACCTATAATGTGTGTACAGTGAATAGTCAAATGATTTGTATTTATTTTTTAATGTAATACCCCCGTAAAAAATACTACTTGTATGCCTAGGCGTACTTAATTTTTTTTCAAGAATTATAATGCATAAGCCTTTTGTTATTTGAGTATAGGCCTAGTTCTTGTTTTTTTGAATTATTATTCCCTAATTTCCTATATCGGAACACAATCACCAAGCTACAAACATATTCCAATTAGACTAGACAAGACCGAAACTTGTAACTCGCAAGTAGTAGCCCATTCAAAATTCACAATTCTCCAATCAGATTAAGAGAAAGTTCAAGGAACATGAAATATGGTACATTACAATTTCAAATAAATTGAAAAAATTATCTAATTGTGCTTGTAAGACAGTTTATTACGCAAATATGAAGTTTTTAGAATATGCTCGGAAAATGCTCGTGCTCGAGAATATTCCTGAGAATATTCTCCAAAAGAAAATGCTCGAGCATTTTACATCACTACACCCCACTGTGTTTGTAGACAAGTCTTCAGGCTCAGCTTAAATTATTTGTAACATCCCTAGGACCCTCTGTCCCTGGACTTGACATTGCATTGTCCTGCTAAGAAGTTGGACGGGATAAGATAGACCTAGAGAGTAAAACATTATTTTTGTTTCTAGAGAAGCGAGGAGAAGACTGGAATGTGGAGGCAGGAGAGAAGAAGATGGTGACGCCTAGACCTTCAGTGCCGGCCCGTCCCAGAGTTAGACATGGCCATGGATGTTGATAGACTAGGTTAGTTTAATTTATGTAAGCCTATCTATCTAATTGTCTAAACCAGGGATGGCCAACTTCTGTATGTTAGGGGGCTACTCATTTTCGAAGGTAGCATCCCGGGGGCCACTTAATCAACTGCAATCCTACCTATTATATAGGACCCTACCTATTGAATATAAAAAATAAGATTTACGCCTTCATACTTTAATTTTATGAGTTTTAATTTAGCAATTTAGCATCGTGTATGAAGGCAAGAAGTGAGGATGATGAGAAGAAGATAAAACAGCAGAGCTTGTTTTATATTTTTCTTTAAATCCACTACAATAGCGCTAGGTGCATCACCGGTATCACTATAACTAATACTCTGTTAACATACGACCTTGGGGGGAACGAGGTTTCCATAAAACGAGTTTTTTTTCCACATCACGAGGGGGCGTGTAATACGGAATTTGGGTGGCCCTAGACCGGAAAGGATCGAGGATTTCGATAAAAAATAGCCCCGGTCGCGCGGACTCCGTCTTCCCCCCCGTTTTCTCGAAAATGTCCAAAATTTTCGCGCGCGGCGGGTTTTCTGCACTTTAAGGCCAGGGAAAATTTTTCTAATTTTTGCGTTACCCGTCATCTCTGGAGGTGGGCAATACGCATGGGGAATAAGCGTAACCGTTTAAATAAACGTCCCGTTTTCAAACGCCGGCCCTTCACAGTACCGAATTTTTTTAAAAATTTTGGGTAAACTCTAGAGCTTTGTTCTTTGGTGATTTTGAAAGCTTTCAAGAGGATGCAGAAGAGAGTGAAAAAAATTGTCCCGGAAATTTCGTTAAAACCGAGAAAAAAAATTCCAAAAGTTTTCGTTTTTTCAGTGCTATTTTGAAATGTTCAAAAGTCGAATTTTAGCGGTCCCATAAAAAAGTTTTCGTGTTTCAACACCTTCGTTAGGGATGTATGTATAAGAAAAACAATAGTTTGTGTACCGAAAATCGAACCCGTCGTAAAGGTACAATGTTGAATGACGTCAGGGACGTCCGATTTTAGACAATGTCCAACTTTAATGGGCCGAAATCGACGGTAAATATTTTATCTCGAGCACAAGATTGATTCACAACAATGTATCGATTCGTCACGAATGATTTGGTACCAAACTTTTTTTATTATTGAACATAGTTCGATACGATATGGAAATTACAAATTTGCCACGTATAAAAATTTATCTTCTGAAATATTTTTCACCAACATTTAAAATGGGGTGGGCGGGGGTCTAATAACCAAGATTTTAGTTGTAATGTTGTGCTATTAAAATAAAAAATGATTCAGGGAATCCGATAATGAACGTTTAAACTCTTCGTTTTCACCCTCTGTGGGCGAAAAATTACCTTTTACCTGTTATTTTACAGTTTTGTGGGCATCTTTTTCTGGATAAATAGGCCACCTTGGCGGTCGTAACTCAAAGGAGACTTATTTTTTGAAAACGAAAAATATCACTTTGCACGCACGGGACATTTATCTACAGTTTCATAACAAACACTTTGTGTTTTGTTACATTCGGCCGTGTTTTTTTCCTTCCGACAAGCAATCCATGTGTAATTATTTAAAGAATGTAATAGCATGATTTTTTTTTTTGGATGCCCCGAAACGGGCCCTATTTCGACTTTTAGGTCCCTACCATGTTGGGCTAATTAATTAATATGAACATCAATCTTAATAACAAAATTTACTCCGTCTCACTTTTCAAAGGTCCTGAGCGCCGAAATTGCACTTGAAAATTAATTTATAATTCAAAAACGTTAAATAAATGATTATCATTTACTTTTTGCATGCTTTCTGTGTTGGAAATAATACTGAGACGCTATTTGTAGCAAAATCTTTTTATATTAATTTATTGGACAACAAATAAAAATTTACAAAGTACAGTTAAAGTTTATAACAGTTTTCACCGTGTAGTCCATTTTTGCTAAACATAGACTAGTTGTTACATAAGTTTTAAAATATAATATAATATAGGTACTTTATTTTACAAAATAGTATAGGCCTATAGCCTATTATATGGTACCTCCTACTAATAATAAAATATAGCAATTATTAGGTAGTTCTGTCTGTCATAAAGTCTTTTATGCTGTAGTATGCCTTTTGTTTTAAAGGAAATTTTAGTTAGTTCATTTTTGAATTTGATGTGTTCTGTTATGTTTTTTTTTGGGTTTGGGGGGAGTTTATTAAATAGAGTTTTATTCAAAAAATCAGAGTTTTTTTGACCTAGGTTTTTTAACGATATTGGTTAAGATGGAGGTTATTTTTGTTCCTTGTGTTGTGGGTGTGGTATGCCACTGTTGAGTGTGGAGTGTGGATGTTTTTTCTTATGGCTAAAATTGACTTGAGAATGTAAAGGCATGTAACGGTAAGAATGTTTAGTGTAATAAAGTAGGGTTGCAATGCTCCGTCGGCTTAAGGGTACATAATGCCCTGATTGCTCGTTTTTGCGTGATGAATACCTTGTCGATATGAGTCGATATTCCCAAAATTCGATTCCATATCTCAAGTGCGATTTCAAGTGTTGTAAAAAGGGATGTGCAATGCTCTGCATAAAATGAGGCCCTGAAGGGTTTAAGCCTACTACCAATTCAAGAAATCAATTCAACACCAATATTCACCTGAAAAAGGGTTCATGTGGAAGTAATGACATTCAAAATCCAAAATGACACACATAGGTAGGCCTACTTAGAACTTGACAAGATCTACAAAAGCGTATCCCGTGCTAGACATTCACCAGGTAAAAGGGTTTTTAAAGGGGCAATTTGAGTATTAAAATATAAATAAATGTAAATAAAAATAAAAATTTTGAAATGATTTAGTTTTATATAAATCAATGAACCACTACAGGGGTCGGGTTATGATAAAGGGGCAATCGAGGACATGAACCACTGTTGAGGGCAATCCCAGACAAATTTTTTGTGTGAGGGGGGGGGGAGGGGGAAATGTAAAGTTGATTTTTCAATACTTAAACTTTTAATATTTGGTGAAATGGATTAATTTTTTTTCGGTTTTTACGTAAACAGGGGCCGCGTCCAAGGCATCCGAATTTCGAGGACTGTTTTGACTTAACGCCGCAATTACACAGTGTAATGGGGGGAGGGGAGGGGGGGATTTTGGAAATGGAAATTAATACATTTTAAATCAACTTTCTTCAAGTCTTTTGCAGAAATTATGTTTAATACCAGTATTTCCGTCGTGATGGCCATGATGAGGGGATATGAAGGTGGAAGAGGGGAAGGGGGGGGGGGGGGTAAAGTCGAGTTTAAAGTACATAACAAAAAACGACAGGGACTGAAAGGACGGCTAAAAACGTTACTATCATAATTTTTGCATTGGGAAATTTGACGTTTTTTTAAACCCAGTCTAACCGTCACCCTTTTTTGGGGTGCCAAAGGGGAATTTGGGTTTTGAATTTTTTTCATTTTGAGTTTTTCGCCGAACCGAACACGCCCAGCGGGCCGGTCCAAAAACATAGTGAGGATCTGTCAATCTTAGACATGTGTAAAAAATTTCTTTGAATTTCTCAAAAAAGTGGTTGGTCATTTTGGTGAAAAAAAAAACATTTCTTTTGGGTCACTACTCGGGCAGTTCTTCTCCGTTCCGGGCCACTGGGCTTTACGGAACCGGACTGACAAGGCTAATTTTTGCGTATCCGGAAAAGCGTCCCGGAAAATTCGGCGTCACGGAAAAAACCCGGGAAAAAAGTACAAAAGTTGTCAGATTTCCCAAATTTTTTTTTTCCACAATGTTTTCGGAGGTCGGAGCGAGTCCGTAAGTGTTTCGAAAAATCGTTGGTCATTTTGGGAAATCCAAAAAACATTACTTTTGGTTAATATAACTTTTGCAATTGTTGCCAATCTCCGCCATCTCGGAAAACTACGGAACCGGACGTCAGACGCGACATTTTGGCGTCCCCGAAAAACCCGGAAAAATACCAAGTGGTAACCAAAATCAAAAAAATGTTTTTTAACAAGTGTTCAGGAGGAAAAAGGCGATTCCAAAAGCGTCGTGCAAAATCGAACGTCAATTTGGGAAATCCAAAAAACATTTCTTTTCTCAACAACTCGGGCAATTGTGGGGGGGGGGGGGCGGTTTTTAAGGAAATTATACATTTTTCAAATCTTCCAGCTTTTTGGGGAAACTAGGTTTAATACCCGCATTTTCCCTTGTGGTGGGACAATGATGTGGGTATATGATGGAGGGGGAGGGGAAAGGGGTGTAAAGTGGTTTTAATACATAAACCTTGACATTTGTGAAATTAGTACTTTTTGGTTTTGCTCTTTCCAATTACGTCACAGGGCCGCGTCCAAGACATCCGATTTTTGAGAGTTTTTATTGGAGGGGGGGGGGGGGGAGATTTTAGAAATGGAAAATTTAATACATTTGATCAATATCTTCATGCCATTTCATTTTTGGGCGATACCAATGGCGGGCAGAGGGATTTACGGCCTTATACTAAAAATTTTTTTTATTTTAAATTGTTGGTCTATTTTGGAAAAATCAAAAAACCCCTGGTTTCTTTTAATAGCTCTGGCAATTTTTGTGCGATAGGGTCCATCTTGGGGTCTTTGGAACCGTATTTGGGCGAACGCAGCAGGGGTTATTAACAGGGGTTTTTTTTTAATTTTTAAATATGTAATAACATTTTTTACTACATCCTCTTTTAACCCCCAGCTTTGGGGCGGCGGGTAGGATCCGGCCGGGGACGTCCCGAAAAAGTGTCGGAAAACAAGGGAAACGGGAGGCCCCAAATTTAACTTTTTGATTTTTCCTTTGGCCATTTCATTTGTCGCCTCAGATTTATACTGTTTAATTACCCTAGCCCAGAATGAAGAAAAACTGGGAAAAATGTCTCGGTTTGCGATTTTCCTCATCAGAAGGAAATGGGAAAACCCAACATGGTAATACAACCGAACCTTGAAATTTTCAAATAAACAGGCAACGGCTAGGAGATTCACGACCTTTGGACGGGCGAGACACACCAGATGTTACGGGATCGTTCATAGCTTGGCCTGCCTTGGCCGGTCTGACGCGTCTTATCTGGAGCATCACATTCTGTCAAGGTCAGGACCGTTCCAGAGGATTGACGTTAATGTGGCTCATGACGTGGCGCAGGGAATGTATCGATAGCAGCATTGCATACAAGTGAGTATGAAGTGGCGTCTTTTTACATTCAGAGTCCCGACAATTGTCCCAGGAAAACATTTCTCAAAACATTTTACACAAAAGACGCAAAAATGTTCCGATTTCGAAAAATCATTTTTTACCGTACTTAGAGGCGGCGGACAGCATCCGGCGGCGTACCGAAAGGTGTCCCGTAAACAAATTTTGTCCAGGACTTCGGATAAACGACAAACGTTACCCGCAAACTACCGAATCGCGGCCGTTACACGGACCGATTCGCTATTTTGTCGCGTCAACGAGGTTTTCCATCTGCGAGGTATTCCGAGTACGAGGTTTTCCCACGCCCTCCGCGTAGCGGCTTCAAGCCGCGCTTGCCGCGACTTGTATTTATCATATTTTTGCATGATGATTCGAATGATAAGTCGACTTAAATTAGATTCCTTTTGCACGACAGCACTAACAAACACTGTGGTTTATTGTCCTTATTTACACAGAAGAGGAAGTCAGATTCCCCTGCGGGTTTTAAAAGCCCTATTTTCACTATCAACCTTTCGAGTCGGCTTAATAGTTTTACTAAAACTCATAGTAATTTGGAACACAGAAAACACTTTGTTAATCAACACGCAATTTTCAGTTTTCAATCACAGCAATTACACCACTACACAAACCAACAGTTCCATTAGAAACCTCGGCGACAACTACAAGCGATAAGAACACTAAAATAACCTTGTTTCTTGACACAACTAGCATGCGTTTTACATCGACGTATTCGTTTTAGGACAACTTGAAAATAACAGTACCTATGTTTAAAAGCTTATATAGTTATTATAGCAGAGCTTTTAGCTTTTGCCGTTGAAGTATAAACCCATGTAATTCAGAATGTTTCTCGGGAGCCCGGGGGGCCCGCGGGCCGCCAGTTGGTCATCCCTGATCTATACCTCCTCAGAGTCTTGTAGGCCCTAAAATGTTAAATCTGGTGATAACAATAGGCATATGCAGAGACAGGTATTTATGGTAAAATCAAAATTTCCACTGTTAGTCAGTTAGTTAGTTAGTTATTGGGGTTTTAGGGCACACAACAGTAAAGTTATCAGTGCCCATCAATTTTTCAAAGTGTTGTTTTATATGGCACAGGCCGTACCTGACACCAGGCACCTTGGCTTTCTGGAAGTGCTGAAGGATCTGCAGTCATATGGACGTCACAGATACAACTAGCACTGCACCATCATCTTTGTTTCCGGAGACACATGCAAAGAAGACATGCGTTACTTCTTTGCCCAACAAGGGGACCGGTACGCCGTACCCTTCGCCGCTGCCGCCAGGTGAGCCACGAGGTCATGGCAAGTTTCAGACTAACAAGTATTCTTCTGTGTCTAGTGCAGGGCTCGAAATTGATGGCAGCCCGAGCCTGCCCAAAACACTGTCGGGCTGCCTGTTCTGTATTCCATTCCACATGTACATATTACAATGACCGGAATGGGCTTGATGATTTCCACTGCGCATAATTCTAGATGTTTCTCCTTTGCTTTTTTTGGATGAGCGTAGCGAGCGAAGCGAAGATTCCATTCTACTACACTGGAGAAAAAAATCCGGAATGCTTTTTTTTTTTTCTTTTTTTCATATTTTTGTCTGTTTGTCCGCACGATTCCGGCTAAACCGATACTCCGATTGAGATGAAATTTTATGGAGGCCTTCGAAATCTCTGAACTTAGAACTGCCACGTTTTTGAGCGCAATCGGAAAATTATTTGTCATGAAAATCGCTTATTTACGTTTTTTTTCGATTTAAAAAAAATTCTTTTACTTATAACACCTACATGCTTCATCCGATTTTAATGATTTTTGCACAGAACCTTTATTTTATGAATTAAGATATTCTTGTGAAATTTGAGCGCAATTGAAAAAATATTTATCATAAAAATCGAAATTTTACGGGTTTTTTCTTTTTTTAAACAATTCTTTGACTTATAACACCTACATGCTTTATCCGATTGTAATGATTTTTTCGCAGAACCTTAATTTTATGAATTAATATATTAGTGTTAAATTTGAGCACAATTGAGAAATTATTTCTTATAAAAATTGCAATTTTACGATTTTTTTTAACAATTACGATTGATAAATTAAAAAATTAAAGTAAATTTTTAATTTAATTTAATTTAATTTAATTTAAAAAAAATTTCAACTTAGTAATGATTTTTCCACAGAACAACAGAAAATTCGCATAACACAAGGCAGCTTAATGCACCAATTACGCTCATCCAACAACGCGGCGGGACTTAAGCGTTTTCCTAGTAGTAATATCTTTTGGGAGTTTGACTTCCAGGGTACCTTTGTTATTGTTTTTGGTTAGGATGCACACTCTCCACCACCTTTACTGATTACTCTACCACTAGGAAAACGCTAAAGTCCCGCCGCGTTGATGGATGAGCTTTTTAAAGTTTAAAGTTTGCTTGGGATATCTTCACTTTTGCAAGTGCTTTGTTTTGCTGCCTACGCATTGTAGGTGAATGTTGTCAAGTTTCTATTGTTTTTTTGTCAATTGGTATTATTTACCGTAAAAAACTTATATTAAAAGCTTTATTTCTATGGATTCTGGCTAACTTTTTCAACTTTTTCTTTCAAAAGGTACTACATCACCATAACCTTAATGTCCATGTATAATATGAACGTTGAAGCCCCACCCGTTTGGTCAGAATTGGCCCAAATGGCACGAAAATATCGTACAAAAAACCAAAAATCTTATATTAAAAGCTTTATTTCTATAGATTCTTGCTAACTTTTTCAACTTTTTCTTTCAAAATGTACTAAATCACCATAACCTTAATGTCCATGTATAATATGAACGTTTTAGCTTCACCCGTTTGGTCAGAATCGGCCCAAATGGCACGAAAATATCGCCCAAAAAATCGAAAAAAAATCGTAAAAGTACGATATTCATGAGAAATATTTCTTCGATTGTACCCAAAAACGTGGCAAGTCTAAGTTCAGAGATTTCGAAGGTCCTGTCAAATTTTCATCCAGATCGCATATGCCGTTTGCCCGGTAGAGAGCGAACAAACAGACAGAAAAAAAAACAAACAAAAAACAAACAAAAAAAAACAAAAAAAAACAAAAAAAAAAAACACCCGAGCTAAATTTTTTGGGGGGTCGGTGAAATTGAAGTCTTCGCTTCGCTCATCCAAAAACTGGCAGCCATTGTAAAATTGTTGATTTGGAGGGCTGATAGCAATTTTCATGAATTTTTTTATTAAAAAAAAATTTTTCAATGAAAATTTTCAATTTATTGAAAAATATTCAAGTAAAAAAATTTCAACGGGCCATCACTATCCTGCCCTGCTTTTAGTCAATGTTCCGAGATTCAAAAATGTTGATTTCCCGTTCGGCCGAATCTATGAAGATTTCTGGTTCTTCGACTTTGTTTTCCAAGCTCCTATATTGAGATAGAAGAAGGTGAGGCGGTTTCTTTGGATGCTTTTATTTGTTGGGCTACTAGTAGGTGACCTACTATGTTGTGGTAGGCTTACTTTATTAGCAGCTAGGTCTACTCCGGTACTGTTCCGATTCCGGGTGGCGATCTCGGTGTCAGCAGAAATAGTCAGGCGCTCGGTATCTTTGGCCGTAGAGTCCGGCCAGAGTTCCCCCTTTCCATGCGCCGCGGGACTACCTTTTGTTTCTGGCTTAGACCTAGGTCTATGTTGATTGATATAGGTATAAATGATAGTTAGGGACCCTGAAATTTTGTGAATGACTTTTTCACTAAATGATGCTAAAAATGATTTTTTTAAAATTAAGTAGCAAAATAAGGCAATAATCACGTTTTTATGCTAAATTATAGCAAAATTGAGAACTTTTCTTCTCAATTTCTGTAAGTTTTAGCTCCAAATTGGCAAATATGCAATTCATTTGACAATTGGGCATTGAAATCAACATTTCTAATTTAGCGTATAGTTGGCACCATGACTAGGGGTCCAGGAAAATAGTTTTATAAAAACTGTAAATTAGTTTTATGAAATGCCAAAATAGTTTTATGGCTATTTTAATGTTTTACATACAAATGCACTTAGAAATATGGCTTGTTTTCTGGATTTTTTAAAACTTTGTCAAACACAAACATAATAAAACATAATGGAAATAGCTTAATTTCATGAAATTAGCGTGAAAAGAACAGAAATAGTGTTATATCTTTTTATGACGGGGAATCAGGAAAATAGTTTTATGTAGCGTTATATAGCACTTCAGAATTAGATAAAATTGGTGTCAAACTTCACCGAAAACACCAAGCAATATGTTTTATTCATTTCTATTAAAAGTAGTATTATGGCAAAACGCTAATTCCCTGGACCCCTAACCATGTAACACAACGAACCTACGACCCCTCAGGTAATCGATAAGCTCTCATTGGATACTTCTCTAAATAGTTATACTTCGAAAAATACCATTTAATAAACAAAAACATACTCGGCGATGGGTCGCCTAATTAAAGTGAAACACGATTTCTGATCTCACTTGGAAGTAAAATATTAATTAAGAATAAAACAACTGATCAAGACTAAAATCACTCAAACTTGAATTATAAACTCTACCTAGGCGTGAACCTGGTACTCAAGTCTAAAGTTGCCTAACCAGTTCACAACACCCTCCTATAACTCATTAAGACCCACAAAATTGAGAAATCGTACAACAGCGAAGACAAACATCTCTGAAATACAACTTATAAGTTATACTAGATCTAGGATGATATTACAACAGACAATCAACGGTTAATAAGTTAAACCAGAACGGGCTATATTGCATGACACAAATGAATTTCCTTCATTGACAAGGAATACAGTTCAAAACCCTACCTATCAGTACTGATGTCTAAAAGCGAAACGGATATCCAGTTAAGATACCTCTTGGTCTGATGGACAACAGTAAAGGTTTCCGAAAGTTTATGGAAATATAATTGTTAATAAACTTAATTTAAATACTCATCACAAATGATCATGACTCCCATCGAAACCCTATGAAGTCGAAGAAGTCCGACGTGTAGGTCAGTAACTTGCTGCGTATTTGTAGACTGTCGTAGTCTTGTATTGAAGATCCTGTCTTGAGTTCGTATCCCGGCTGTGATTCCTCTTGAGTTCAACTTTCCCTTGATATTGTTTGAGCGGTGATAAATTACGATATTTTATCGTTCAGATAAACTAACTCCGACCGTACGTTTTTAATGTTTCACACTTGCCCGATATCAGCATTCCAAGTCCAACAACCAAGTTTTTCCTGTATCTCACACGGTAAACTGTCAGACGGTCAATAATGTAAACACGCCTACTTTTATCGGCCCAGTTCTGTCCTCACCCGTCTTTATTACCAAAGCACTTCGTTCGACGTTGGTGGCTCAGACACTCACGAATGTTCCGAGTTCTTATTGTTGATGTTATCTCTAAGCTCTTTGCAATTAAAAATCGCCATTTTATTCTTCAACTAATCTGCATTTACGGATTTCAAAACCAATTTACATAAAAACTAATCCTCTGCCAAGATATTGAATGGTAAATAACTGTTCCTTATATGTTCCTATATTTGGATTCATAAACGATATTATCCTCGCCGATTTCCTTTTTATAATATTTCAATCTGTATTTCGTTGTAATACAACCACCAAACTTTGCTTGCGTTATCGCGTCCTAAATTCCAGGCTACGCGAATATAATCTTTCTCGATTCTTTTAAAACCCCAACTAACTCTCGGCCCTTCGGCTATTAATGATTCTAACCCTTTCTGGTTATCGATGCTGTATTTTATCAAGTCCGTAGGTTTATTAATATGCTCCTAAGGCATGCAAAAGTTCGTTTACTCACGTATCCCTGGGCTAGGCTAGCCTTATAAATAGAGACCTACAGAATGGTTTTTATTTTTATCCCAATTTCGTTTTCAAAACTTGAAATTTCGCGTTTTGGCGGGGTTATTATTTTTAAGGTGCAATATAAAAAAAGGGAAAAAGGAGGAAAATTTTAGGTAGGCTTCCTGAAACTACTAAATAAAACTACTGTCCATTTTAGGTGGAGTTAAACATTTATTTAACTTTAATGTTACCATGGTAGGCCTACTCAAACTACTAAATAAAACTACTGTCCATTTTTGGTGGAGTCACAGAGTGAAACATTTTTTAAAATTTAAAATGAAAACCATGGTAGGCCTCTCAACTACTAAAAAAAAACACTGTCCTTTTTTTGGGGGTAAACATTTACATTTAGGGTTTACTTAAATGCCACCAGGTAAAATCTAAACATTTTCAGGTTCGGGTTTTCCCTGCGCCTTCAGTCAAAACAACAGAGTATTTAGAAAAAGACCTCTCAGATCGACACTTGAAGTAGGAAACCATTTTCCCTTCAGGCTTTCGTAAAAAATGGGGGAACTCGGATTTTATAGAGCACAGAATCTGGCACACGTAATGGGGTGGGTATCAGGTTTACCTTGCTCCTAAATATTAAATTTTTTAATTTTAATGTCCCCTTTCCAAAATTCGGGAAGTCAATTTCAGAGCGGTAAGTCCACCCAATTTCTTCATGTCCTTGAGAATTCACAACATTACCTGCTGATGTTGCTTGGATGAAATGCTTCCCTCACTGGGGGGAATGCGAGACGGCAGGATCTGATCCCTCAGGTTGGTATTTTTTTTGTCTGGCTTGTTTGTGCCACAAGTTTAAATTTTTGTACAAAGTAGCCTTCTTTTTAGGTACCCTTTTGCTAAAACTTTTTTTCTAGACCCCCAGAAAAAAACTCCATTTGACAAAGGGGCAGTTTTGTTGAAGAAAAGTCTAGCCGTGCATTTAAGTGGTGGGGTGTAGGGTATGAGTTTCCTTTCCAAAACATCTATCAGTTCGACCCTTCCACACATTTTTTGGAACAAATGTTCCTCAACTTGTGGTGAGGGTTAATCCCCGGTGTCATATTTTTTAAAAAAAGACACCCGCATTTTTAGAGACAATTCGTCCATAAACTCTAGGGGTCTGCCAGTGGTCGCCAAATTGTTTACGGAAAGGAACCCGCTGTTCCACCTGGGGAGGGCGGGCATGGGAAACAGGAATTTTCGGGGAGCCCGTTCAATTTTTTCCGGAGAATTCTAAGTACTTGTGTTTGCGTTTCCTTTTATTTAAAAAGGCACTTTTAACTTTCGAAACTCTGTATTTAATTCCTCCAATTTGGTTTGCCACAACTGGCCAAAAGAGATTCGTCAAAGAAAAAGGGGAAAAAGATTAAAAAAAGGAACATCCATGCAGCTACAAAACGTCGAATGTAACATTACGCGCCTCTAAAAATCCCTAGACTTAAAAAATTGGCGGTGACGGGTAAAACGTCAAATTTAAAAATTACGCACATTAAATGTCCGTATATCAAACCAAATAATATTGCTAGCGTGAAACAAACTTCGGACCTGGTAATAATATTATCTATTTTTTAATCATAGTGAAATAAAAAATTTGAAGCAAATTATTTAAATAATTAAATTATAAAAAGAAAAAATCCCGGCTAGGCCTACCCTTTGTGCCCAGCATTGCACGTGGATAATTATCCATGAACCAACGTGGTTTGGCACTTTGTCTGTAGCGAGCGGACAGTGTGAATGCTACCATTTTCGAAAACGTCATACTTTTTTAGTGTAGATATAGTTGCCTGCGCGCAATTTTTTCCCCCGGCACTGTCTAGCATACAGATGCGGCAAGAAACTTCTTGGCTAGAGCCTGGCTAAAGGGCAAACGAAATAAAATGTTGAACACACAATTGCCTGCCTTGTCTGTAGTCTCGTCACAGATAATTAGGGACATCTTTTCCTCCACGGCGTTCTTTATTTCACTCACTTTTAATTCACCCCCCAAAAAGGTAAGTACTTGCCCCTTTAAATTGTGTTCGCACATGGCAGATCCCCACTTCCCTTGACATATGTTCCCATCCAGACCTTATGCTTGGGTGGTCCAACTTCTCGGGAGCGATTCCACTTCCAGGAATTTTTGTACCGTGTCTATTATAAAGTCTTTCTTATCTCTTTGGCTTTTTGGCTGCGACGAATGACCCCTGTGGGGAAGCTTGACTTTTTTTTGTTTCCTCGCTCCTTCGCTTTTTTATGCCCCTCACTTGGCTACATGCTTATGTAAAGTGTCTTTACGGTCATGCTCTAGGGGGCAGTCGCAAAAAATTTCACATTTTAAAAAACTTCCATTACGAAAATAAAAACTTTCCCTTTTCGAATTCTTCTCGCGCGTTTTTTAACTGACACAGAAACTTTAGGCATTTAGCCGAGCTAGAGTAGCAGTAGTAGGCCTAGGCCGAAATGTTGAGACTGTGACTGTGACTAGGAAATAGATCACGTTTGTCGGGTGCATACCGAAGGCCGACGAAGGCGGTAGGCCAGAGTTCGGCTGGCCTCGGCAAATTTTTGTTCGGGTTGTCACGTGGTCGACTACGTGCGCATGCAAGGTGCGCGTGTGCGGAGAGGCGAGGCACAGCTGACTGCCTGACGCATGGAGAGTGGGAGATTGGATTCAAGCACAGAGATCACGAAATGCCGCCGACGGAACCCGGGTGGGACGGTAATTTTGTATTTTTATGAGATTTTCGTCAATTTCGGTGTTTTCGCGAATTACAGGAAAGTTGTAGATTTCGTGGTGAAGGTAAAATCGCGTTATTTCGCGTTTCAATTTTGGTATAAATTTGGGGTCCTGAACTAACATCTCGTCCACATTTTGCATTATTTGGGGTTAATTTCAAATTTCGTTTTATTACGTGACGCGCTTTTTACGTGTCTCTACTTATAAAATGTACCTCGGTTGGTTACCGTTCTCGTTGATTTCTTGTATTTCTTCTTGGCAGATCGCCGTTCGTTTTCGATTATCACTTTCGCGGATTTTTAACACGCGTTTCCTATATCCAAAGTGTTCTTTCCTAGTCCACTTTCTCTAAGTTTTACGCAACGCCTCGAATCGCCCACGAACACGACCGATTTCCAACTCCAACTCTCAAAGTTCTCCCTGCACACTGCAGACAAAAGCCGCTCTCAACAATCCAAATACGATCGTAGCGTTATGATAACCAATCAAAGACCAGCACACAGCGTCATTAATCTGAACTAGGTCCAAGCAAATGTCCGGGTGACGCATCATGCGAAAAATGACGAAATATGACCTTGGCATTTTCTAGAATTTAATAAAATAGATTGACATAGATTTTATATTAAAACTGTTATACTTAAGTGAATCACATGATTCTTTTTATGAAATAAAATGAAATTTTCTTTAGTTTCTGATTTAAATCAAACCCGTTCTGTATTATTAGTATTTAATTAGTTTATTTTATACATGGTTTACACATTTAAACCAGTTGCCTCAGTAGTAGTCTGGAACCAGCTCATGAAAAACACAGCTCTACTTCCACTGACCAACGACATCGACTTCGAGATACAAATCGATCTTCGAACGACCAATGCCAAAGGACCTAAGTACACTCAGGGAGAGGCCGTATAGTCTCAACCATGACAGTTGAAAATATTATATTATCAAACTCAAATATGCCTAGCTAATTAAATTAAGTTAACTTTATATGACCGAAATCAAAATATTATGTTTGTGTGTAATACGTGTTCATTTTGCTGAAGGGTAGTGATTGCAGTGCTATTTTTATGACAAAAGAAAATTATGCCTTTACCTTGAGTTGTGAAATTGAAGATTATTTATAACAAAATGAGAACTTTTTATTAACGATTTCTCAGGGTCCCTAATGATATGGTTTCGAGTTTATTTGTTATAATGGCGTGTCAACTGTAAGGCCACAAAGGAACCACTCTAGCTTGCTCGCTCGCTCATCTAACACCGACTTTGGCATTTTCCTAGTGATTTTGTAATAGGGAATATGCACCAAGTCCAAATATTGACGTGGGTGTAAGAAATGGATAGAAAACCACTTAAAACGCCATTATACTGCAATTAAAAGCAATTTTAAAAAAATATTTTAAATTCTATTGAGGCTCAAAGTTTGTAGTATTTTATTTCCCGCACAAACAGCACGTGACGTCAAGATTCAGGTCTAGAGCACGCCAGAGCATTGTTGACCAATGGGCTTACATACATACTTAGATTGCAAAGTTAACATCACTGTTTGGCATCATCTTATTGGCCGATTCGCATCAGTAGGCCTACCATATAGTGACGTAGAAGCTCATTTTTCCCGCCATTATTATTGAAGCAACTTTCAGCTTACTTTTATAAATGAAAATCTTATTTAAATAATAAATAATATGATTAACGTATTCAGAATAAAGTCCTTAATGTAGTGGAGTGATAAAAAAAGTTAAGGTATATTCCCTATTCCAGGCTGTCGGTGGTGCCTGGACGCTGGTGAAACCTTGACGCAAGATGGATGGGATCATCTGACAGATGTGACAACCTTGGGCCTGGTGAGTGGAAACCTGACTACACATAGCGGCAGTCTGGTGCTTCTTAAATTTCAAATTACACATTTTAACTAAAATATTTAAATACTATTCTATTCTATTCTATTACTATTGAAGTTTGTAGCAACACATCATTTTCTTTCATTTCTTTTTCATTTCATCTTATTTCTTTCATTTCTAGACAAAAATAGTATTCCATACATAGAGTAATGGCTTGGTAATAAAAATGATTTTGAATTGTTATAGGTATATAGATGTTCTAGTATGGGAAGGGTTCAAAACAATGCCAGTATTTTGATGGCAAACTTGTCTGTTCTGAATTGAAATAATATCCTAAGAAATGGATCAAAGTATTTGGGAATTATAAGAAAACTCTCCTTGTGTTCCATCTTTTAGGAGCGGGAGGAGCCCACGGTCATCAGTCGTCGCAGCTCCGGTCATTTTGAACTGCCGCATGCAGCTGCCATCGGCAACGCCTTGGTACTTTGTTGTGAAATGTGTGAGTCAGTTCAAGAAACAGTAGATTTTGAAACTACTGATCCAATCCCTAAGGGTGAGCGAAGAGAGATTGTTCAGACTTAGGACGGGGGCGAGGATTTCTTAACTTGCCGTTTTAAATTAACACATGGCTAGACCAGGAATTTTTTTATTGACAAGTGCCTAATACTTTTAATTCAAGAAACTAAACAACCTATTGATTGGTAGACTGTCAAGTGTAAACGACCAATCAGTTAAATCAAATAACCACTTAAATATTAACATTCCCACACTAAACAGTAAACACTACATTATACTTTAGAGAAAGGAAGGTGGTGATACTAACAGACTCAAGAGCATCTATCCAGGCTATAGTGAGTAGAGAAGAAACAGAAGCAGAAATAAGAAACTGCAAGATAAGAATCCTGAGGTTGATGAATGCGGGTAACACAGTAATGCTACAGTGGATACCGGCACACTGCGGCATAAAGGAAACGAGAAGGCTGATTTCCTCGCTAAAATGGGAAGTAAAACCAAGCAATTCATAAACAACATTTCATACAGATCAGCTAAATCACATCTGAAATCAGCCAGCAACTCGGAGGTAAAGAAAGCGTGGAAGAAGAAAGGCAAGAATAAAATGTGGAGTGAGCTAGTTAACACAAGGAAAGGAAGAAATGATAGGACAAACCATTATAGGAGAAGAACTACAACAGCACAGTTTAGACTAGATACCGGCCATGACTTGCTAGCAAAGCACTTACATAGAATAGGTGTGATGGAGAGCAGCATGTGTAAACTCTGTGGTGATGGAACACAGGACAGACAACATTTATTTAGATGCGCTACATTGAAAGGACACTATGGGGAAATGCCAGGGGGTATGGACAGAAGGGAACAGGAGTTCTATCTTTACTGGTTGTCAAGAGACACATGATGACATAGATATGTCAATGTGGGCATAAGAGAAGAAGAAAACATTGGGAACTTTTATTTCTCATGTTTTGTTGTACATTTGATTTGATTTGATTTGATTGGATTTGAGTTTTGTGAACTATAGGAAGAGTATCACCAAAGTGCATAGGTACTGTGATTCTATGTTCCTATATGTCTCCTTATAACAAACAATTCCTATTCTACACGTGTAGTATAGATTGGAGAAGGCTTGCAGGCTGGGAAAGCATAGAGAACATAAAACCCAGCCTGAAGGGCTGGGGGCGACAAAACTTTTCACCTGCTGATGACAACTGCAGCTAATTTAAAGTTGTTTGTTACCTTAATCCACGACGCGTTTCGTCCTTCTGGGACTCATCAGGCGGATGGTGGCCACTAAAAATCGGCTAGCTACATGCAACAAAACTCACAACACATAACCAAACCTGTGGTAGGGCCACGCAAGAAGTAAATTCTGCATGCATGTTGGCATCATCAGCAAGGTTACTTCACACACCATTCATACTGGGGCACACAGTCAGCACAAACAGTAAGAGGGCTTCCCTCCCAACTCTGGTGCTCGGGAGACAAGAAATCCATGACTTACCCTGGATTCGAACCAGGACCCTTGGCAACAAGAGAAAAGCTGCCCCTCCTGCTGTTGCTGGGCAAGGGTGCCTCTTCATTCATTCTAAGAGAAAGGGTTAGAGATAGGAAGGATGGAAAGTCACAACACAGCACAACCAGTGAGGGGGCTTCCCTCCTAGACTCTGGTGCTTGCTGCTTACTGCCTTTTGAGTCTCGATGTATACATTGGGTTGAAGATCTAGTTGTTTAATGCTTTCATGTAGTTTCTTCGGTATGATGCCGTTGGCTGATATAACGAATAGGATTGTATTTACCTTTTCTGTTTCCACTTCTTCTTGATCTCAATTGCAAGTTCACTATACTTGTCAATTTTTTTCTTCCATTATGACATTATGGCACATTGGACAGCAACGTCGATAAAGGTAGTTTCTTGTTTCTTCTTGTCAATTATTATTATATTATCCAGTATGTTGTGATGTATATTGTATAGTTTGGTCTGTTATAACTGTGCGGTCGTAATATAATTTGAAATCTTTGCTATCTAGTACTTTCTCCGGTTTGTATTTGTAGTAAGCAGTGTTGTAAAGTAGCGCGCTAAAAGTAGCGTGCTACTGGTAGCATGCTACTTTCGTTCAGTTTGCGCGACGGTAGCGTGAGACTTTTAAAAACGTGGTAGCGTAGCGAGTAGCATGCTACATTTTTAAAGTAGCAGTAGCGAAAATGCTGCGCTACTTCTTTTCAGTCCCCATTTTTTTCATTACGCGACTTCCATCCATTGAACACAACTGCACTCATCCCAATCAGACAAAGTCGTAAATATCTTCGAAGGTCAATCGCCTCGGTCGTATAGTAAACATCCCTTCCCGCCTGCTGCCGCATACTTCACACAAAGATTAGGTGACTAATCTTTGCTTCACATACAAAAACTTTTCCAACCCATCCCTCAAAATCGCCTAATGGCCTCGTTTACCTTGCATTTCATCACGTCGTTGACAAACATGCTATGACCATTCGTTGTTTTGACTTATAGTTTGAAGTTTTAGAAGACTGGTGTGATGAAGAAAACTATAATAAGGGAGAGAATCCATGAATGGGCTTCCATGGCCTACGTACGAAATGAAAATATGTTTATAGTTGAAAGTAAAGAAAGATAATTATAACAGATTCCACAACAAAGCAGCCAATACATTTTTGGTAGGACCTACAGACAGACAAATAAGGAACACGACAGGTAGGCCTATTGTTTGATGTCAATATGGTCATCGAGACATCGACCGGTCATAACATCAAGTGTTCTGGTAGTCAAATCAAACAAAAAATCAGTAAATTCCATTGTTATTTGTTGACAGTTTTATTAAAAACCTAGAGAATAGAGATAGTGCAGAGGCTGTCCAGTTTTTTTTATTCTGCTAACAAAAGCCATTCTTAATATCTTATCTGCTTTATTAGCCATTAGAACACCAGTGATAAGGACTATGTCCCCCCCCCCCCCCCCCCCCCCCGACGAACACTCCTCAAGTGACAAGAAGCAGATGATGTATTCTCTTGGTTCCTCTGCAAGCGTTATCTTTATGGGCCGCCGCCCACCCACGCTGGGCTATAAATAAATAGCACTGTCTCTTGTCTGTATCTTGCTTGTACACTGCGACATGATTGTGAAGGTCATTAACACATCACTATTGATTGCTATGACGACAGAATACATTGCATATACACTATTACAATAATATTTACGAGCTCGTTTTTAATCAGTTATAAGAAATCCCGATTTCTTTCTTTTGTGACTACCCGAGTCACCCGTGGGTATTGTGTTCGGGTAGGCCATACCCGCCTCGTAAAGAAGTCGTCCCAGGATTGTAGCCCAGAGTCTTGAAGGCTCGTTGTTATTTTTGTATGTGGCTTTGGGCGATCAAAGTTGTGCTTTTCGGAAAGTAGCGCAAAAAGTAGCGCGCTACTTACAAAAAGTAGCGCAAAAGTAGTGCGCTATTTTTCACGAGAGAGTAGCAGTAGCGGTAGCATGCTACTTTTAAAGAGAGAGTAGCAGTAGCGGTAGTATGCTACTTTAATCAAGTAGCGTTTACAACACTGGTAGTAAGGTGGGGTGTTCAATGAGGTTGTACTTGATTGCTGTTTTTTGAGAATAATTTTAGTTTACTTAGGTTAGTCTGTAGAGGTAATCGTTTGAATAGTGACGGCACCCGGATATGATGTGCTCGATGTTTCATCCCCTTACACTACATTTTCTACATTGATCGTTACTATCGCCATTGGTTTTAATGTTTGTTTTAATAATTGTCTCGCAATAAACTCTTCTTGAATAGCCATCAAAAAACCTTCTGTTCCCCAAAATTTAGTTCCACTTGTTTAAACACTATGATCTTTTAATTATCTATGATCTTGTGTGTACAAACTGGGTTTGTGTGTGGGTCTTTCTGAGAGACGCAATCTTTGCAGCGTCAGTTATGAGATTTCCTTGTAAAATTAACATTTTTTTTTGCAGATGAGTGGATTTATGATTTGTCAGTAGAAACCACACCCTATTAAGGAGAGCCATGACAGTTTCTATTGCCTCATAAGGTACACATGTTTAAAGACCATTGGAGAAAGAAGCGGGAAAATTCAAGTCATTTCAAAATGCCGTCTACGAGTCAACGTGGGAGCGTTTACCCGTCAGACGCCCCAAAGTGGGCCCCAAAAAGGGTCAAATCTCCCCCTATTAAGTAAAATGATTAAAACATACGAAACTTTTATAAAAAATGCCCAAAAAAGAATAAAATTTGTAAAAAGAGCTGCGTTGGGCTGTTAGACCCTTTCAGATGCCCCAAAGTGGGCCCCCAATTAAAAGTCAAACTCTGGCCTCATGAGGTATACGTGATTCAAACATACGTCATTTTATAGTCAAATTACCAGAAAAACGAATATCACTCGTCAGACGGGCTGCGTTGGGCCGTTGACCCACAGACGCCCAAAAGTGGGCCCCCCAAAAAAAGTCAAATCGCCTCAATAGGATACAGATTTAAACATACGTCATGTTGTATAAAAATTACCAGGGAAAACGATATATTCGCCAGAGAGCTTGCGTTGGGGCTTGACCTTTAGGTAACCCCCAAAGTGAGCCCCAAAACAGACAAATATGCCCCATAAGTATGAATGATTCAAAAATACATCATTTTATAGAAAACGGTACCAGGAAAACGAATATCACTCGTCAGACGAGCTGGGGGGGGTTAAGGGCTTGACCCGTTAGATAACCCCAAAGTGGTCCCCCCAAAGTGGGTCCCCAAAATGGTCAAACGGGCCCCCGTGGATCATAATTCAAACATAGGTACGTATTTTTTGCCAGTCCCAGGAAACGAAATCCACCGTCAGACGGGCGCGTTGGGGCTTTGATCCGTCAACGCCCCGAAGTGGGCCCAAAAAATTTCAAATGATTCAAAATACGTCATTTAAAAGGGGTAAAATTACCAGGAGGACAATATGTCGTCGGGACGATCTGCGTTGGGATTTGACCGTCAGAGGCCCGGAATTGGGCCTAAAAATGACATATCAATACAGCATTTTATAGAAAAATTTACCCGGAAAGAAAATCACTTGTCGACTGGCTGGTTATCCCCTTTACCCGCCACTTCCCCCCCCCCTCCCCTCCCCCCCTCAAAAAAAAAAATGTTAAAAAATTTTTTGTCTCAAAATACTTACGAAATTATGTGGATTTAATCGGATTCGTGGCGATAATATGAAGTCATGATGTTTATGCATATTTTGGGTCATTGACCCCTGCAACAACTACTTTTTTTATTTTTTTTGGGGATTAGATCGATGAATAAATCAGGAAGACATGTTATACTTCGTCTTATGGTAATTATTTAAATAATAATGGTGTATGCATAGTATGTTGGGTGTAAACTGTAAAGAGTGTTGTAATTTTATTTTTTTAAACCAATGAAGAGTTGTGTTAATTTACTACTTGTTGCATGATACTATGACGGTTTTCTAACTTTTAAATCAAAAGATTAGCTTAAACTTTTGCATATTGTATAACGATACAAGATAATCATCGACAATTATTTACCTTTATGAAATAAGTAATGAGATCATAGTCATCAGAAGTTACGTAAGTAATATCATCATATGATAACCTATTAAGCAATAATCTTAATAGGTGTTGAATCATGTAAATAGTTTTTATAAGTTACAAACAATTGAGGGTTAGAATATATAAATTGGTAAGTCATAATTAACTCCAAACATCAAAACTTCCATAAATTTGTTATCACAGTATTTTTGAACTTTTTATCATAGTAATCTTCAGAAGTAATCATCATCATAATCTAAGTAAGAATTTTTTATGTGTTAAATCATGCAAATAGTGTTATAAGTTATAAACAATTGAAGATTAGGATATATAAATTGGTTTGGTATAATTAACTTAAAAAAATCAAACTTTTTACCACATTCGTAATCACTGTACGTTTGTACGCTTTAACATTTTATTAGTAATCATCATCATCATCATATCATAACATACGTAATAATCTTTTAAAATGCGTTGAAACATGCAAATACTTTTCTTTAAAGACAATTGAGCATTAGAATAAATAAATTGTGAAAAAATTAAAACTGTAATCACATTTCGTCATCATGTACGCTGCTTCCGAAAATCTGTCAACATCATCCTCATCGAAATTCTCTCCTTCAAATAGCATTGCATAATCTCTTTAAAGGGTGACGAAGGGGGACAGATCATAGAGGAACCATCTTGGTCTGTATTTAACATCTCTATAATTATACATAATGGCATTTTTTTAAATTTCTGTCTATGGAACCAATTTAACAGCGTCATTGGCCTACATAAATCCCAAAAAATGATGAAATAATGATGAGTAATATTCTTTTCATGGCACTTTTACTATAGAATGCCGAATGTTTCAATTATGTATACCTTAAGATTTTTTGGATTATTTGGATTAAGGACGTGTCAACCGTTTAGGTCATAATACACTACTCTAACCTAGGGGGGGAGGGGCCCTTTGCTGGTCAAAACCAGCCACAGGTAAGGGGAGGAAAGGGGGTCTCTCACGTCCGGTCGTCATCGTCTTTGTCATCTTTCATTATGTCATTGTCATCGTTCATTATGTCATTGTCATCGTCGTCGGAGAACTAGTCAAGGAAGGGGGCAAGGTCCCCGACGACGATTCCCAGAGTCGTCTCTAGATTCGGGGAGTAATATATTACCCATCTTACTAGCTGATGTTTGCGAGGTGGACTTTTTCTCTTGAATGCCTTTTACGATTAGCAGAGCCATGGGCAAGCTCGAGAAAACCAGGCTTTGACGCAGAGCGCAGAGGTAAAGTCTGGACTCTGGATCACTTGGAAGCTCTATCGGTGGTCCTATCGGGTTGTGCTTTGCAACAAAATGTTAAGTAACAATGTGTAATAGGGGTATCTAGGCACATTTCCAAAATTGCTCCCCTTTTCTTTTTAAATGACCGTAAATATGACAACACTGTTAATTTGTAGGGAAAATTTTCCGATTTTGTTAGGAGATAATTATTTGAAATCTCAAAATGTGCTTTAATAGCGACATACGCTCATCCTTTCTGAACAGCCTCCCAAAATACAGATTTTTTGGCTGAAAATTAAAGGGAAAAAGCAGTACGTTCTGTATGTGAAATTAGAGGGATTTGATGATCAAGCAAAGCTTTAACGTGGGCATTTAACATTGTAAAAAAGTTGGCCCCAGCTTGGCAAACAGTCTTAAAGACAGATTTGACATCTTTGGGGGCCACTTTTGGGGGTAACCAACGGGTCAAAGCCCAACGCAAGACGCAACCCATCTGACAAGTGGGTATTTGATTTCTTGGTAACTGAAATCCATAAAAAGACGTATGTTTGAATTATTTACCCTATGGGGACAAATCAAACCTTTTTTTAAAGGGGCCCCTTTTGGGGGTTTACTTAACGGGTCAAAGACCCAACGCAGCTCGTCTGGCGAGTAATATTCGTTTTCCTGGTAATTTTTTCTATAAAATGACGTGTGTTGAATCATGTTTACCTTATGAGGGCATATTTGTCTTTTTTGGGGGCCCACTTTGGGTTTTACCTAACGCCGGTCAAAGCCCCAACGCAGCTCGTCCGACGAATGATATTCGTTTTCCTGGTAAATTTTATTTCAACCATGACGTATGTTTAAATCATGTATGCCTATTGAGGGCAGATTTGACTTTTTTGGGGGGGCCCACTTTGGGGGCGTCTTGGCGGGTAACGGCCCAACGCAGCCCGTCGTGACGAGTGACATTCGTTTTTCTGGTAATTTTCACTATAAAATGACGTATGTTTGAATCACGTATACCTCATGAGGCCAGAGTTGACTTTTATTGGGGCCCACTTTGGGGGCATCTGACGGGTCTACAGCCCAACGCAGCTCTTTGTACAAGTTATATTCTTTTTTGGGCTAACTTATTTTTTAAAGTTTCGTAGTTTTAATCATGTATACTTAATAGGGGCAGATTTGAAACCCCTTTTTTTGGGGGGCCCCCTTTTGGGGGAGTCTGACGGGTAAACGCCCCACGTTGACTCGTAAGACGCGCATTTTTGAAAATGACTTATATTTCCACTTCTACTCCAATGGTTTAAACATATGTACCTTATGAGGCAATAGAAACTGTCACTGGCTCTCGGTCTATATGTAATGTTGATTGGTTGCTCTTTGTAAAAAAATACTTTCTTAAAGTGTCTAGTTGTTTATAATATAAGTTGTTAGATCAATTAGGCCCCATCCTCCTTGTTCTCTTGGAAGTGTCAATCTCTCTATTGCTGATTTAGGATGATGTATTCAGTGTTTTGGGAAGTGTAGTACGAGTTAATATTCCAATGCGTGGATGTATGTCTGCGGTCCATTTAATGATTCCGAATGAATATGTCAGTACTGGTATAGCATATGTATTTATTGCTGTGATCTTGTTTTTACCGTAAAGTTGCGTCTTGAGAATAGATTTTAGTCGTTTCTTGTATGTACTATCTATCAATTTTGCTTTCATTACTTTGTTCAATTCTGGCAGCTTGTGAGAATCCTAAATATTTTTTATACATCGATAGGTCCATTACTCCAATCCTATTTCCATCATCTAGCTGGAACCTTCTGCTTGATAACCTTGCCCCTTCCATATGTAGCATGTTACATTTGTCTATTTATGCAGATATCTTGACTAAATTCTAATGTTGCATTGACTAAACTGTTTTGTTGAGTAAAATTTGATGCATTTAACTTTAGGTTTATCCATGTTTGAATAGGTGAGAAATTGTGTGAATACCAAATTATTGTCTTTTAAATTTTTAAAACCGTATGTTGATTCATTAGCATATGCGACAGTGGGTTTAGTGACGGACAAAACCATAATGCGCTAAATGAGTCACCTTGGAAAATTGCCACGTTTTTAAATTTTGGATTGGATCTGTAGTTATCTGTCGTTTTTTCATGTTTAGTTTTAGTATAATTATAATTATTATTATTATTAATAATTATTGTTGTTATTATTATTGTTTGTTTATAGTTCCCGGTATGAGGGGCAAGAAAATTCGTATCCGCTCAACTACTTGGAGCTGGAAGAGCTTAGACTGCGTTGCACTGCGTTCGATGAAGAAGAGGAAAGGGTGCAGCAGTGGGAATTGGACGAATTACGTCTCCCCGAGTGGGAGGCAGAAGAGGCTCACCATGAGAGGGTTGCACTAGAAGAGGAGGTTGCCGCGGAAGAGAGGCGTAGGGCGTGTAGCTGGTATAACGAGCGCATGTATGTTGTCCTCGAATGGTGTGAAGAAGAAAAAAGGCGTCTACTTTGATAAGCTGAAGCTGTAGAGGCTGCACAGGCAAGCAATGGTTTGCCGAAGTAATGAGGTTTAGAGAGTATGAAGCAGACGCTGAGGTTTTGAGGAGAAAAGCTGCAAGAGGGTGCCAGTAGAAGGAAGAGGAAAGGCTAACGAGGAAAGGGTTTAGGCCATACCCGCCTCGAAAGAAGTCGTCCAAGGATTGTAGCCCAGAGTTTTTAAAGGGCCGTTGTTATTTTGTATGTGGTTTTGGGGCGATCAAATTTGTGCTTTTCGGAAAGTAGCGAAAAAAAAGTAGCGCGCTACTTACAAAAAGTAGCGCAAAAGTAGTGCGCTATTTTTCACGAGAGTAGCAGTAGCGGTAGCATGCTATTTTTTAAAGAGAAAAGAAAGCAGTAGCGGTAGTATGTACTTTAATCAAGAGCGTTTACAACATGGAGTAAGGTGTGTGTGTAAATGAGGTGTATTTGATGCTAGTTTTTGATAAATAAGTTAGCTACTAGGTATAGCTGTAGAGGAAATCTTTTACATAGTGACTGGCACCCGGATATGATGGCTCGATTGTTATCCCCTTACACTACATTTTACATTGATCTTTTACTATCGCTCTTGTAAATGTTTGTTTTAAAATTGATACGCAACCTTTTTGAATAGCCATCAAAAAACCTTCTTTTTCTCCAAATAGTTCCCCGTTTTTTAACCCCCTTTTTGAGCTTTAATATCTACCTGATTTTTGTGTAGTTCATCATAATGTCTCTTGGTGGGGTTTTTTTCTGAGGACGAACTTTTTTTGCAGCGTCGTTATGAGTTTTCCTTTGTAGATTAACATTTTGTTTGCAGATTGAGTGGAGAAATGATTGTCAGCTAGCCCCCACAGCCCTATTAGACGGAAAAGCCAGGCCATTTTCTTCCCTCATAAGGTAATATTTTTAGACCATGGAGTAAACGGAAAATTCAAGTCTTTTTAAAAATGCGCGTTTTACGAGTCAACGGGAGGTTACCGTCAGAGCCCCCAAAGTGGGCCCAAAAAGGGTCAAACTGCCCCCTATTAAAAAAGAACAGATTAAAACATACGAAACTTTATAAAAAAGTTAGCCCAAAAAGAATAAAATTTGTACAAAGAGCTGCTTTGGGTTTTAGACCGTCAGATCCCCCAAAAAGGGGCCCCAAAAAAAGCAACTCTGGCCTAGGGTATACGTGTTTCAAACATACGCTTTTTATGTGAAAATTACCAAAAAAAAACGAATATCATCGTCAGACGGGTGCTTTGGGCCTTTGCCCCCCACAGACGCCCCAAAAGGGGGCCCCCCCCCAAAAAAGTCAAATCTCCCCTAATGGTAACATGATTTAAACATAGTCATGTTGTATAAAAAGTTCCCCGGGGAAAACGAAATCTTTCGCGGGAAGCTGCGTTGGGCTTTGACCCTTTAGGAACCCCAAAGTGAGCCCCAAAACAAGACAAATATGCCCTAAAGGATGAATGATTCAAACATACATCATTTTATAGAAAACGGTACCAGGAAAAGAATATCACCGTCAGACGAGCTGCGTTAGGGTTTTGCCCCGTTAGAAACCCCCCAAAGTGGCCCCCCCCAAAGTGGCCCCCCAAAAGGTCAAATCGCCCCCGTAGGATATACATAATTCAAACATAGGTACGTATTTTTTTGCCATTTCCCGGGAAAAAGAATATCATCGCAGCGGGCGCTTTGGGGGCTTTACCCGTCAACGCCCCCAAAAAGTGGGCCAAAAAAAATTTCAAATGATCAAACAACGTCATTTTAAAGGTAAAATTACCAGGAGGCAAATATTAGCGTCAGACGATTTCGTTGGACTTTGACCCGTCAGACGGCCCCCCCGGAATTGGGCCCCCTAAAAATGATCATATCAAATACAGCATTTTATAGAAAAATTTACCCAAAAAAAGAAAATCATTTTCAGATGGCGTGTTACCCCCTTACCCGCCATTTCCCCCCCCCCCCCCTCCCCCCCTCAAAAAAAAAAAAATGTTAAAAAAAGTTTTGTCTCGAATACTTACGAAATTATTTTGGATTTAATCGGATTGTGGCAATAATATGAAGTCATGATTTTTATGCATTTTTGGGTCATTGAGCCCTGCAACAACTACTTTTTTTTTTTTTTTTGGGGAATAGACGAGAATAATCGGGAAAGACAGTTATACTTCGCTTAGGGAAATTTTTAAATAAAATGGTGTATGATAGTTGTTGGGGTAAACTGTTAAAGAGTGTTGTAATTTTTTTTTTTTTAACCAATGAAGAGTGTGTTTAATTTACTACTTGTGCATGAACTAGAGGGTTTTTAATTTTTTTAAATCACAGTTTAGCTTAAATTTTTGCATATGTATAACGATAAAAGATAATCATCGACAATTTTTTTACCTTTATGAAAAAAAGAAATGGCATAGTCTCAAAAGTTACGTAAGTAATTATCATCATATATAAAACCAAATTAAAGAAATAATCTTTAAAGGGTTGAATCAGGGAAATATTTTTTTATAAGTTACAAAAAATTTGAGGGTTAGAAAAATTAAATTGGTAAGTCATAATAACTCCAAACATCAAAACTTCCAACATTTTACACAGATTTTGAACTTTTATATAGTAATCTTCAGAAGTAATCATCATCATATCATAAGTAAGAATTTTTATGTGTTAAATTGCAAATAGTGTTTATAAGTTATAAAAAATTGAAGATTAGGATATAAAAATTTGGGTTTTGGTATAATTAACTTAAAATATCAAACTTTTACCACATTCGTAATCATACGTTGTACGCTTAAATTTATTAGTAATCATCTCATCATAAATTCATAACTACGTAAAAATTTTTTACAGCGTTGAAACATGCAAATACTTTTCATTAAGAAATTGAGCATTGAAAAAATAAATTTGTGAAAAATTAAAACTGTAATCACATTCGTCATCATGTACGCGCTTCCGAAAATCTGTCAAACCAATCCCATCAAATTCTCCCTTCTAAATAGCATTGATAACTCATCAAGTGACGAAGGGGACAGATCATAGAGGAACCATCTTGGTTGTATTTAACATCCATATTTTATACAAAGGGCTTTTTTTTAAATTTTGTCTAGGGAAAACCAATTTAACAGCGTCATTGGCTACAAAAATCCCAAAAATGATGAAATAATGATGAGTAATATTTTTTTTCATGGCATTTTTTACTATAGAATGCCGAATGTTTAAATTTATGTATCCCTAAGACTTTTTGGATTATTTGATTAGGACGTGCAACCGTTAGGGCATAATACACACCTAACCTAGGGGGGGAGGGGCCCATGTGGTCAGAACCACCCAAAGGTAAGGGGAGGAAAGGGGGTCTCTCACGTGCGGTGTCATGTTTTTGTCACTTCATTATGTCTTGTCACTTTCATTATGTCATTGTCATCGTCGTCGGAAAAATATCAAGGGAAAAGGGGGCAAGGCCCGACGACGTTTGCCAGAGCCGTTCAAAAGATTCGGGGAGTAAATACTCCCCCATTATAGTGATGTTTGCAGGTGGTTTTTCTCTTGAATCCCCTTTTTTACGATTAGCAGAGCCTGGGGAACCGAGAAAAAACCAGGTTTTGAGAGAGCGCAGAGGTAAAGTTGGATCGGACACTTGGAAGCTCTTCGGGGGCCCTATGGGTTGGCTTTGCAACAAAATTTTAAGAAAAAATGGTAAAGGGGGTATTGGGCACTTTTTTCCAAAAATGCTCATTTTTCTTTTTAAATGACCGTAAATATGACAAACACTGTTAATTTGTAGAAATTTACCGATTTTGGTAGGAGAAATTATTTAAAAATCTAAAAAAGTGTTTTAATAGCGACATAGCTCACCTTTCTAAAACAGCCCCCAAAAATACAGATTTTTTGGGCTGAAAAATTAAAGGAAAAAAGCAGTACGTTCTGTATGTAAAATTTAGGGGGTTTTGATGATCAAGCATGTTTTAAATGGGCATTTAACATTGAAAAAAAAGTTGGCCCAGTTTTGGAAAAAAGTTTTAAAGACAGTTTGAATCTTTGGGGGGCCCCACTTTGGAGGTACCAAGGGCAAAGCCCCAACGCAAGACGAACCCATCTGACAAGTGATATTCGATTTTTTGGTAACGGGACCCCATAAAAAGACGTATTTTTTGTTTATGTTTACCCTTGGGGACAAATAAAACCCTTTTTTTTAAAGGGCCCCCGGGGGTTATTTAAAAGGGTCAAAGACCCAACGCAGCTCGTTGGCGAGAATTCTTTTTCCGGGTAATTTTTTCTATAAAATGACGTGTTTTAAATCATGTTTACCTTATGAGGGCATATTTGTCTTTTTTTTGGGCCCTCACTTTGGGGGTTTACCTAAGGGTCAAAGCCCCAACGCGCTCGTCTGACGAGGAATTCGTTTCCGGGAAATTTTTTCAAAAAAAGACGTATATTTGAATAAAATGTATACCTCTGGGGCGTTTTGACTTTTTTGGGGGCCCACTTTGGGTTTACCTAAGCCGGTCAAAGCCCCAAGGCTGCCGACGAATGAATTCGTTTTCCTGGAAAATTTTTTATACAACATGAGGGAGTTTAAATCAGTATGCTATTGGGGCAGTTTTGACTTTTTTGGGGGGCCCCCTTTGGGGGGTCTGTGGGGTCAAAAACCCAACGGCCCAACGCAGCCCGTTGACGAGCTATATTCGTTTTTCGGTAATTTTACTATAAAAAGACGTAGTTTAAATCAGTATCCCTCATGGGGGCAGAGTTGATTTTTTTTTGGGGCCCACTTTTTGGGGGCACAAGGGGGAAAACACCCCAACGCACCCCGTCTGACGAGTGATTTTCGTTTTTCTGGTAATTTTTACTAAAAATGACGTAGGGTGAATCACGTATCCCTTTTATGAGGGCAGATTTGTTTTTTTTTTGGGGGGGGCCACTTTGGGGGGTCTGGGGGTAAACGGCCCAAGCAGCCCGTCTGACGAGTAAATTTTCGTTTTTCGGGTAATTTTCACTATAAAATGACTTTTTGTTTGAATCACGTTCCCTCATGGGGCCGGGTGACTTTTATTGGGGCCCATTTTGGGGGGGCATTGAGGGTCTACAGCCCAAGCAGCTCTTTGTAAAAGTTATTTTCTTTTTGGGGGGCAATTTATTTATAAAGTTTCGTATGTTTTAATCATGTATATTAATGGGGGAGATTTGCCCCTTTTTGGGGCCCACTTTGGGGGAGCTGGGGGGGAAAAACGCCCCCACGTGACTGTAAGACGCGCATTTTGAAAATGTTTGTTTCCCATTTCCCCCCAATGGTTTAAACATATGTACCTTTATGAGGCAATAGAAAACTGTCACTGGCTCTCGGTCATATGTAATTTTGTTTGGTTGCTCTTTGAAAAAAAAATATTTTCTAAAGTTCTAGTTGTTTATAATATAAGTTTTTCAGATAAATTTAGGCCCCTTTTCCTCCTTGTCTTTTGGGAAAGTGTAAATCTCTCATTGGGTTTTTGATGATGTTTTCGTGTTTTGGAAGTGTAGTACGAGTTTAAAATTTCAAGCGTGGATGTAGTTGCTTTCCCTTTTAAGATTCCCAAATGAATATGCAGTCTGGTATAGCATATGTATTTTTGGTGATCTTTTTTTTACCGTTTTTGTTTGGGCTTGAGAATAGATTTTATCGTTTCTTTTAGACTATTATCAATTTTTCTTTCATTATTTTTCAATTCGGCAGCTTGGAGAATCCAATATTTTTATCACGATACGCCATTTCTCCAATCCTATTTCCATCTCTAGCGGAACTCTTTTGCTTGCATAACCCTTTCCCTTTTATATGTAGCATGTAATTTGTCTATTCATGCAGATATCTTGACAAAAATTTAATGTTTCATGACTAAAGTTTAGTGAGTAAAATTTGTGCATTAAATTTTGGCACCCTGTAGAAAAGGTGAGAAAGTGGACATACCAAAATTATGTCTTTTAAATTTTAAACCTATGTTGATTTTATTAAGCATATGCGACAGGGGTTTTGTGACGGGCAAAAACCCCTAATGCGCTAAAAGAGCACCTTGGAAAAAAAGCCACGTTTTTAATTTGGATTGGGTTGTATTTTTCTGTCGTTTTTTTATGTTTAGATTTAGATAATAATTTTTATTATTTTTAAATTATTTTTGTTATTATTATTGTTTGTTCTAGTTCCCGGTATGAGGGGCAAGAAAATTGTATCCCCTCAACTACTTGGAGCTGGAAAAGCTTAGACTGCGTTGCACTGCGTTCGAGAAAAAAGAGGGAAAGGGGTGCGCAGTGGGAATTGGACAATTAAGTCTCCCGAGTGGGAGGCAGAAGAGGCTACCATGAGAGGGTTTCACTAGAAGAGGAAATTGCGGGAAGAGAGGCGTAGGGCGTGTGGGGTAAACGAGGCATGTATGTTGCCGAATGGTGGAAGAAAAAGAAAGGCGTTACTTAGAGAAGCTGAAGCTGTAGAGGCGCACAGCAAGCAATGTTTTCCCAAGAATGGGTTAGAGAGTATGAAGCAAAACGCTGGGTTTTTAGGAGAAAAGCGCAAGAGGGGCACATGTGAGAAGGGAAGAGGAAGAGGCTGCACGTGTGAGAAGGGAAGAGGAAGAGGCTGAACGGGCGAGGAGGAAGAGGCTGAACGGGCGAGGAGGGAAGAGGAAGAGGCTGCACGTGTGAGAAGGGAAGAGGAAGAGGCTGAGTGGATGAGGGAGGGAAGAGGGAGAGGTGAAAAGGGGGGGAGGGAAAGGAAAAGGGAGTGGGTGAGGAGGAAGAGGAAGAGGTGAACGGGGAAGGGGGAGAGGAAGAGGGAACGGGGGGAGGAGGGAAGGATGACGTGTAGAAGGGAAAGAGGGGAAAAGGGAACGAGCAAGGAGGGAAGAGGAAAAGGTGAAGGGGAGGAGGAAGAGGAAGAGGCTGGACGGTTGAGAGCCATGCAGGCTGAGCGTGTGAGGTTGGGCAATGAATTAGTAAATATGCAAGCCGAAATTTTCGTTCCCCTTTGACAGGCTGAGGAGGCCCGGAGGATTCCCCCATCAGCAGCGATTTTACGCTGTTATGCGAGGCTGAAAAAAGGCTTCCGTCTCCTACACAAGACGTATGGCCCAAATGAGAATACTAGAGCGGCTGATATAAACAATCAATTTTGAAACGGTGGCCGAACACATGTGCATGATGCTAGATTGCACCCCCAGCGAACCCACCGATGTGAGGCGCCCTGTTGCTATGGAGGAGTGAATTTTTAAATTTCTTTCATTTTAATTAATTAATTAATTTTATTTTGTATTTTATTTTGTTTAAATTTATTTTTTAAATATATATTTTCCTATTACTTGAAACAAGTAGCCCAATAAATTTTTTCAAAAAAAAAAAAAATAAGAAAATACGCATATACATGGAAAAAGTGTTCTTTAAAAAAAATATTATATATACCCTAGTATAAAAACCCCACTTCAGTTTCATACAATCATTACAATAATTTATAAAAACGGTACTTGCTTTTAAACTTTACTTTCTTACCCCAAAAAAAAAATTACATACATAAAATTTAAATTTCCATTTTCTAGACCCTGTTAGTGGGGTATTGATTTTCTGCTTTCAAAAAGAAATTAAAACTTGTAAACTTAATTTCAACTCCAGACCGAATTATCTTCAGACATACCGAGAAATAGCCCGTGAAAAGAAGATGGGTCATCGTATAATTTTTTGAAAAACTTATTGTTGCATTTTGACTCCATTCAATATAAATGGTTGGCTAGTGTTTGTGAGGGACATGCCAAAAATCTCTGCACGGCCGGCCCAGTCCCCTGGTTAGTGTGTTTTTTTCAAAAAGTGCTTTATTGGAAATATAAAATTTAAAATTTATCTCGTGGTACATGGGGCGAAATAAAACCACTGCGCAGCTAACTCGCGCACCGAAAAACGTCAGGTGGGGGTAGGCAAAGTCAAGCCAAAAGCGTCAGTCTGGTTTAAATCCGTCCAGGAAAGTTGCCGACCTCCGTCCCAAAATTTAAAAAAACTTCGGAATTTAGGTTAAAAATGGTCACCCCTGTGTAATTTCCCCATCTTTAAACCAAAAAAAAATTTGGTTAAAGCGGTCACACTCTAGTGTAGCATCCGACAAACTTGAAAAAAAAAAAATACGAAAATTTTAAAAAATTTGCAAAAATTTTAAAATTTGCATAATTAAAATTTTCCAAAAAAATTTTTTGTGGGTATTAAAAAAAGGCAATAATTGAACAATGGGGGGGGCGTGACCACCGCCCCCGTTGCCGTAAAAATCGACTTTCATATAAAAATAAATTTAAAATTTTCACAAAAAAGCATAAAATTTTCATAATTTGGGGAGGTCCGGGTTAGTCCCAAATTAATCTGGTGGTAAAAAAACGGAAAAATTTGTAAACTGCAGGCTGAAATTGAACTTAAAATTAAAACGATTCTCACTCTATGTGCTTGTTTTTTTTTTAATAATTATAAATTGTCCCGGAAATTATAGGCCCCCATGTAATTTTTATTTTTTTTTTAAATGTCTTTTCAAATTGTTTTTGGTAAAAACGAAAGATTTCGAATTTTTATTTTTTAAAAGCGAATTTTAAAAATATAAAAAAAAAACAGTTTTTCAATCTTTAAAAGATAGGTAGCAAAAAAAATGGGAAAAGATTTGGATTCGCTTCGGATTCGCGGGTCTTCGGAAAAATTCGATTGGATTCGATATGAATTTTTAAATTTGATAATCGATATTTTTTAAAGCAATGCCTAAAAAGGATTTTATTAGCTTGTTGACTATACGGGTTTTTTTTTGTTGGCGCCATGAAAGGGGCGTGCTAACATGTGCTCATGGTGGAAAGATTTCAGCGCACTTTGTGACGCAAGCCAAAAATGGGAGGCCCACAAATTCCCAAAAACACGATTCCCGTTCCTAATGACCTCTTGACCCTGCTTTTCCCCCTCACAAATCCTCTGCCAACATTTTCCCCGAGTACTTTTCTGATAGAAACTGACTGAATCACAATTGTGAATTGATTTGAAACAATTGATTAATGATCAACATCAACACTAGGGCCCAATTGATTTGTTATTCTTATATTACAGATTGTTATCAAATCGTTTGTAGGTACGTACTATATTAGACCGTTAAATATACAAATCATTGGACTATTTACTGTTTACACACATTTTTATTAAATGAAAGTAATGTTTCAACTAGGGTACTTTACACTCGGTAATTATCTAACATTTTTTTCTTTTTTCTTTGATAAACTGCTGTAAAATAGTAAAAAAAAAATACTTTTTATTTTAATAAAAAGGTGTGCAACAGTGGATAGTCTATGAATTGTATTTTAAAATGCAATACTTATGATTAGTAGTTTTAATTTTTGTTATAGATTTTTAATTGTTTGATGCCCCTATAAAACTAGGAAAGAATGTGGGATGTACAGGGGGGTCATATATAAATCAAGAGGTCTGAAAGATAACTCTTTTACCGACATCTCGTGGTCAACTCTTGGTGTCATTATTTATATCGCCCTGTGAACTGCATTGTCGACATAAATAAGAAACATGGCTGATAATGTCAAAGGAAAATTCTCTATTCACCAGAGAAACTATCAAGCCTAGAAGAATATAATATGGAAGGTAAAGTGAGCATTATATATCGATACCTTGGCCTAGGCATAGCATTAAGACTATTCCTTATTTCTTATATTTGCCTTAGTTTCCTAGTTAATTTCGAATAATTCTATCTTAGCTGTCAAGTCTTATTTGCAAACCACCAAAGTTTGTTTCATGCTTATGTTTTGAGAAAATTGTATTTTTCTTCTGACTGCCTTCTAGATATTGACTATTTTGTTGACCAAGAGTCTTTTCAAAGCCTCCTAAATAATATTAATAACATCAAATAGTCTAGGGAACTTCCATCGATCGATAATGCAATTCACAGGTCAATATAAATAATGGCACCAAGAGTTGACCACGAGATGTCGGTGAAAGAGGTATCTTTCAGACCTCTTGATTTATATATGACCCTGACTGTACAAAAGGACTTAGAGGAAGGCAATCATAATAACAAGGTTGTCAATGGAAAATGGATAATTTACAGGAAAGGTGTGAGTGAAAGAAGCAGTAGAAATGATGGAAATGGTTGGAAGCTGTGTATTAATCTGACAGATCTAGGGCAGGAGATGTATATAGCAAGGAAAGGAATTATCTAAGAAAGTCTAATGTAAAGGATGGGGATGGAGAAAATCCCAGACGAGAACTTGAAGCAGCGGAATATGGATGATGATGCCCAACTACTATTGTTGCAATATTGCAATTCGAGACGGTGAGTAGTGATAGGACTAGGGTGAAGGTAATTGCATAAAAGCTATGCCTTGTACGGGTTGCGAACAGTCTTAGTGCTGTATACTTTAGACCAGCGCTTCAATCATATGAGCCACTGTGAATACAAGAAGACGTTGGAAAGGGAGATGAATTGTCGGCGCACTCGGCAAGAGTGAAGCTGTGTGAGCACGTGGCAAGAGTGATTATGTATGAGGACAGAAATAGTGGAATAAAATAATTGGTAGAGAGAAAGATGAGGAAGAAACGCAGAATTTGGCGAGCTTAGATACTGATTTCCGATAGCTGTGGGAAACCACCTTGCACTCAACACGACACAATCGGAATCAGATCATTAAAGTTTGAGGTGACATTTGGGAACAAAGAAAACAAAATGTACTTGGGAGTCTACCCACTCAAGTCACGTAACTGATTTTCAGTGGGGGCCATTATATTTAAAGCAGACCAAGCCAACCCTGTTGATGCCTGTTTGCATTCTAAGCCAAGAAATTCTGAACTTAAGTCCACTCAGAAATTAAATCTTTTGCATGTAGAAAGATTAGGGCCGAACCCTGGACCATCGACATTGGAAGCAGAGACTAGCCACAAGACCAATTAACCACATACGAGATTAATTCAAACCTATATGCCAACGTTAATGCATTTAAAGTGTAGTACATTACCTACCTAAAGTTAATTTAAATGCAATTTAGGTATGTCATGCATGCAGTAAATCCATTTTTATATTTCAACAAATTGTGAATGCAGTACCGGCAAACAATTCAAGCCGATGGTGCAGTAACAGCATGTAAGCCTTGTACACAGCAGGTTACTTACTGCTGTAATAATACTTATGATAATTTGTCAAACTCCTCGAGTATAGCTTGGGACCTGGATATAGCTGGATGCAAGTTAAAATAAAAATAAAAAACAAACAAAATAAACTTGTTACATTTTAAATTACGGATTGTTTTTATATCATATAGTTTTTTTTTCAATTTAATTGATCTGAGAAATCCCGCTCAGATGGATTTTGTAATTTCTGAATTAATTTCCATAAAAACATTCAGTTTGTTCTGGTTTGAATGAAAATGGATTTACTGAATAATGAAACGATATGTTAAAAGAAAGAAATGGAATCCTTACCAGTAATAATTCACCCGTCATAAGCTGCTTGCGATGATGGTTGGGGGCGGCGGTACTTCACTAGCCCATAGTAATGGACTTCAGTCTTGCGGTGGGCAGAGAGACAGGGAAGCGAGACATCCTTCCATCCTCCAACCAGTGATCGGTGTCGTACGGCAGCTGAAAAGAAGAAAATAACATACTATGAAGCAGAGTGGCAAAGCATATTAACTTAGATTAATTTGAACACACTGGTTAAAGATGTGCTAGCAAAATATATCCAAGTTCCGTTTTTAATAAGCCTCTATAGACATTTTGGTACAGAAAGTATGATGTAGTTATAGGAGAATCTAAAAAACTTTTATTACTGGCACTTGCCGTTTTCATTGGAAATTGATGGAAGTCGAGCTACTGGTAGTTGATGAAACATTTTGTTAATTAAAGAAAGTTAACATTTCAATGAATCATCTACGGTAGTAATGGGTTTATTAAAATTGCAGCATAGTGTTATATTATTAACCCTTTATAGGGCAATCAGGTGGGACCCAAAATTTTGCTTTCTACCTTTACCGACACCTTTACAATTTGAAATTCGTGATTTTTTAATATAATTTTGGATTTTTTAAAGATTTTTTTGAAGGTCATCAAAATTACCATGCATCCATGTACGTTGATATTTTCGCCATTTGTTGCAAAGAAAAATTAACTTTGCAAATGGATCTGTGGTATTTTTAAGTTCATCTAATTCTGGAAATGTTGAAATAGGAAACTTGATGCACAGATAACAGAGTACTATTATCTGTGCTTGAACAGTGCTTCCTCCTTGTTTATCCATGTCATCTGTTGATCATAATGTGATCTTTTAGGAATAAAATGCTGATTTTGGATTCCAAATTGACATCAAATTTGAAAAAAAATCCAAATTTCAATTTTATTTTCCAAAATAAGATTTTTTTGCATTTTTTAATTTTTTCCCATTTTATTTACACGTTCAAATTAAATCTATACAGCCAAACAAAATATCCGGGACATCCCGGAAAACCATTACAAAAATTCTTCTAACCATTAGAATTTAATAAGGAAAAATTCTATTAATTCAGAACAAAACAAGGCAGCTTTTTACCCGAGTTAAAAGGTTGGAAAACTGGCAGATTTAATTGTGTAGTTTTTGAAAAGTAGTAGTAAGTATACTTACCGGTAACCTATAAAGGAAAGAAATCTCACAAAAATATTTTAAACTAACCTAGTCTTTGCGCCGGGAACTCTTGCAACGCTGAAGTGTCAGACTCGGCGTAGCCGGTCACTGCAATTATACATTTATACGAGGCCATCCGGTACAGACGACCTTCCTTCTTGGAGACGAGTACAATATTTAGGCATACTGCAGAAGAAAGAAAGAAAATCGGTAAGTAATAGTAATTGAATTATTGTTGCTTAATTTGTTACTGTTATTGACTAGGCCCTATGTTAACTTATGTTGTATTTTTAGGTACCGTAATTATTGGATGAGCGTAGCGAGCGAAGCGAAGATTCCATTTCATTACACTGTAGAAAAAAATCCGGAGTGTTTTTTTTCTTTTTTTTGTATTTTTGTGTTTGTTAACACGATTCCGGCTAAACCGATACTCCAATTGCGATGAAATTTTCTGGTGGCCTTCGAAATCTCTGAACTTAGAACTGCCACGTTTTTGAGCGCAATCGAAAAATTATTTCTCATAAAATCGCAATTTTACGATTTTTTTCGATTTTTTAAAACAATCTTCGACTTATAACAACTACATGCTTTATCCGATTGTAATGATTTTTTCACATGACCTTTATTTTATGAATTAATATATTCGTGTGAAATTTGAGCGTAATCGAAAAATTATTTCTCATGAAAATCGCAGTTTTACGATATTTTTTTTTTTTTTAATTCTCCGACTTATAATACCTACATGCTTTATCCGATTGTAATGATTTTTTTACAGAATTTTTATTTTAGGAATTGATATATTCGTGTCGAATTTGAGCAGAATCAAAAAATTATTTCTCATGATAATCGCAACTTTTCCATTTTTTTTTCGATTTTGTAAATTTCTTCGACTTGTAACACCGACCTGCTTTATCCGTTTGTAATGATTTTTTCACAGAACCTTAATTTTATAAATTAATATACTCGTGTGAAATTTGAGCGTAATCGAAAAATTATTTCTCATGAAAATCGCAATTTTACGCAATTTTAAGTTTTTAAAAAATTACGCTCATCCAACAACGCGCCTGAAAAAGCATTTGCGAAGCTTCCTAGTATAGATTACAGTTTTCTGTGAAAAAGGGCCTCAACTTTCTGAACTTGTAAAGGTAGGTGTCAAGGTCTGCCGGATCTCCGCCTAGCGGAGGATCGTCTAACTCTCTAGTGGCCACACGAGCGAGTTAGACGAACCTCCGCCAGGTGGCGAAGATGTAGTAGACCTTGGGAGGTGTAATCCCCCCCAAATACAAAAATTTGTAAAAAAAAAAAAAAAATAACGGCAGCCAAGCTCTCCTTCAAAAGTCTTCGGCTGTGAATGCTGTGAGATATAGAAGTTGAGCCAAGCATTTTATTCTTTCTCCCTAGTTTCGCATTGAAAAGAAGTAAGATCATTTCACCTGTTGACGAGCGCCAAGCCAACCATTTTCGTGGTTAAAAACAGTAAAAATTTTAAACTCAAAATCATAAAAAAAAACACGTTTTTGAGCGCAATCGAAAAATTATTTCTCATGAAAATCGCAATTTTACGATTTATTTTCGTTTTTCTTGTATTTTCTGTTTGTATTTTTGTGTGTTTGTTAACACGATTCCGGCTAAACCGATTCTCCAATTGCGATGAAATTTTCTGGAGGCCTTCGAAATCTCTGAACTTAGAACTGCCACGTTTTTGAGCGCAATCTAAAAATTATTTCTCATGAAAATTGCAATTTTACGATTTTTTTCGATTAAAAAAAAACTTAAAACATTTCTTCGACTTTTACATGCTTTATTATTCGATTGTAATTATTTTTCACAGAACCTCAATTTTATGAATTAATATATTCCATGTGAAATTTGAGCGCAATCGAAAAATCATTTCTCATGAAAATCGCACTTTTACGTTTTTTTCGTTTAAAAAAAAATGTATTGACTTATAACACCTACATGCTTTTACCAATTGTAAATTGTAGTTGTAACAGAACCTTATTTTTATGAATTAATATATTCGTGTGAAATTTGATCGCAATCGAAAAATTATTTCTCATAAAAATCGCAATTTAACGCTTTTTTTTTCGCTTAAAAACAATTTCTTCGACTTATAACACCTATGTGCTTTACCCGATGGTAATGATTTTTTCACGGAACAACAGAAAATCTGCATAACACATGACAGCTCAATGCACCAATTACGCTCATCCCACAACGCGCCTGAAAAAGCGTTTGCAAAGCTAGTCTAAATTTAGGCTCCAAACGTACGAAGAGAGTAACGTCTAATTGATTTTAAAATGTAACCTCTGTCAAGATCATTTTAATGATCGTTCACAAAATTATGTTATTAGGACTAGGCATGACAATCAGAAAGTGATATTACATGAAAATGTTGAAACAAACATTATAGTGACATATTTTTATTATTTATGCCCAAAAAACGTATAAAACTTCCTAAATTAATATAAATTTGTATCAAAAGACTTGGGTTACTATTATGGTTAAGTAATTAGCATTGGTAAGATAGCGCCAAAAATATATAGGTCTAAAGATTTTTACGTTTTCACACACGTGCGCGACCCGGCACCTCCACCAAAATCATTAATAATACTCGCACATCCCAAGAGAAAATGAAATATTCTTGGACGTGGAAGAACTATTTTATTGTTTTTACTGTATTAGTATTATCTGAGGAGTGTATTTTTTTAAAGTAAAATATTATCCACCGTAAGACATAAGCTTTCCGCTTCCCTTCAATGCCCGATTCTTTGCGGTACCCTTTTTCAAAGAAGAATCCGTATCTCATATGAACCAATTATTATAAATTTTGTAAAGCCAAAAAATACAATATTAAATTGTACTTTTATGTAGTGTGATAGCAGCTTACGAAAAAATTAAGACCAACTGGGAAACCCGGAACCATCGAGCCCGAGACGGAGAATGTTTACGAAAAAATTCAAAAATTCAAAATTATTCAATCACCTATCAGGACAGTTTGTTCTCCGATGTTTTTCTGTTAATCGCGCAATCGGAGGGAAGATGGGAGAAACCTAACCACAAGAATGCTGCATGCACGGTGGACGAAACCGTGAAACGAAAGACCTTTATCTATGACTAGGGAAACGCCAAAGTCGTTGTTAAACGAGTGAGTGAACCATGTGTTGAGTACCCGATTACATTACTTTTCTTCCCCCTACCTTAGGCCTACTTAGCCTATCATAGGCTAGAGAGGCGCATTATGACCTTACAGTTGACGCGCCCGTCCCCGTATGCCAACTCAACTTTAAAAAAACTATTATTTATACGAATATAATTATCAAACTTAAATGCAAATGTTCCCGGGTACTCAACACATGAATCGCTCACTCGTCTAACTACGACTTTGGCGTTTCCCTAGTCTAGTTGGCTAAGGCGCCCTTGTAGCCGAAATGTGAAAGAAGTGGGTTCAATCCCCTGGTCGGGAAAGATTTGTTATTCCTAGATTGTATTTCAAAAATAATTAAACATGTTTTGAAATGCATATAACGCAGTGTAGTCCATCATCTGTGGCAATAGGGCCTACTATGGTAAACATAGCCAGTACGAAATACGTGAAAATATTGCAAGGTTTACTCAATCTACGAACAGAATTTGGGGGTACCTTGACGTGCAACATTTGATAGACCTTGCATGGGCACGGCATTTCACGGCCAGGCGAATAACAAACAAAAAATATCTTTTCAAAATCTAAAACATTGTCGTTAAAAATAATTTCATAACATTGGAAGTCTATTTTTCAGTTTATTATTACTTGTAGGTTTAAATCGCAATGAATCTTGCTGATTTTGTTAGCAGTTCTCAATAAACTCGTACCGGATGTCCGTTTAAAATTTCAGCGCAATCTGTTCAGCGATTCGGCTGATTTTCAACGTACACACACACACACACACACACGCACGCACGCAGAAAAAACCATAAGGGCCGTTTAAGTCGAATGGAGATCACATACGTTCGCTACGCTCACTCGTTCAATAATTGATGAGAAACAATTTGAATCGACTGCAAGCAAGGTCGGTAACAAATCCACAGTGTCTGACTGAAGAGCCGTCAAGTAGCGCACTCTCTCGGACAGCGGTGGAAACTCAACCGAATCGCATACCTTACGTGGCGCAGGATTCGTTCTCTTTCTAACTAAAGCATCTCTCTTCGAAAACGTTTTCATTCCTAAATTCTAACGGCCCTTGTTTCCACCCCTTTTAAAGACAAAAATATACATGAATAATAAATAAAAAAAACTCCGTTTCATTGTGATTACTAACAAAATTTTCACAAAAATTCCCAAACTTTATTCATCGAGTACTTCTTTTGTTAATCGTAATTACTTTTTCTGTAGAATCAATAATATTCACTTGTCAATAGTCAACCCACGGGGGGGGGGGGGGGCACATTTTGAGTAATGTTGATGATGTAGCTTTTCTGCCCATCTATAGTAAATCTTGGCCAAAGATGCACTCCTGTTACTTAATTTTGTTATTTCAGAACAGAGACCTCAAGCTAGGTACTTACTTAGCTAAGTAGTTTAGGAAGTACTACATGAAAAACTATGAAGTGACACCCCGTGAGAAAATCTATTAGCATAAATTCGCATCTACTAACGAGAATTTAGCCAAAATGGCTGAAAATGACTTTTTGTACATTGTATGTACATTTACTTTACTTCCAACGAATTGGTCTCACTCAATGACTGTTTACATTTTACACTCGATTTTGAAAAATAACAATTATCAAAATATCGGAATAAAAACATTTTGTTGTGACTATAGGAGCACAATTTGATATCTGTTATAGAACCATTAGGTTTGTTCTGTTTACCTAGTGTAGTGTAGTCTAGCTAGTCTTGTGAAGTGTAGGTGTATATAGTATACTATTATTTGATTTTAGGAGTTATATAAATTTAAAATAAATAATAAATAATAAATTGTATTTAGAGTCTACCCACTCAGTTATATAACTGATTTTCAGTGAGGGACAGTAAATCAAAGCGACCAAGCCAACCCTGTAGGCCCTGACGCAATCGACGAGTGAGCGAAAACCAACCAAAGATCGATATTTTTAATAGGAAATATAGCAATCAGTGGTATGAACAGTGCGAACACCCGCGGATCAACGCCAGAATCAACAAGGCCGATACAGAATAACTCTGAATTTATTATGTGCTTCGTTGCTAGAACCGTTGAGTGCTAGAACGTCTCCAAAGTCACCGTTTACAAGAACTGATGGACTTAAGTCCAAATCAGAAGTTAAAATACTTCTGACTTTGGCGGGAATCGAACCATAGACCTTCTGTATTGGAAGCAGATACAAAAAAAATCGGCTTGCCATTGCCAGAATGTGTCTTTCATCAAGTTTTAATCTGTTTTTCTTCCTTTCACACAAAATTTTGCGCGGTGCGCCTAAATTTCTACACCTATACTCTACACCACCTCCTTGAGCTCATGTAGAGATGCTAAACTTGACATTACGCTAAGTCAAACAAAACGGCAACACTTTACACTACACTTAGTATACGAAAACACGTTTGATACTTCGTGAGCCTACTATGCGTAACGTGTAGGTTCGTGTATAGGTAAACCAAACAAACCTATTGAGGAAAACCATTGAGTTTAGAATATACTTATGTAGCGATTAGCGCTGGTATAAACCTGGAGCCTTATAGTATAGAAAATATTATATTCTCAAT